>OY986437.1:152893408-152968615 GCA_963920525.1 Dichetophora obliterata | reverse complement strand
GATAATGGAAGAATATCACAATATAAATCAAAAAAGACAGAAGTCAAACTAGATAATGAAGCTATTAAAGCTTGTAATAAATTAAAAAATGCTCTAAAAGAAAAAATAGAATTATATCAGCCAGATTATAAAAAAAAATTCACATTAACAACTGATGCTTCTAATATAGCGATAGGTGCTGTATTATCACAGGATAAAAATCCAATCATCTTTATTTCAAAAACACTGAATGAAACAGAGCAAAGATATGCAACAAATGAAAAGGAATTATACGCAATAGTTTGGGCATTAAAGAATTTAAGAAACTACCTTTACGGTATATCAAACTTAGAAATTTATACAGATCATCAACCTTTGACATTTGCAGTTTCAA
Organism: Dichetophora obliterata; assembly: GCA_963920525.1. Taxonomy (NCBI): domain Eukaryota; kingdom Metazoa; phylum Arthropoda; class Insecta; order Diptera; family Sciomyzidae; genus Dichetophora; species Dichetophora obliterata. Next base: position 152,968,242 of record OY986437.1, on the reverse strand, counting down.
TAAGAAATTCTAATGCAAAAATGAAAAGATGGCACGCATTTATAGAAGAATTTGCACCAAAGATAATTTACAAACCAGGTTTAACCAATGTTGTAGCTGACGCATTATCCAGACAACAGTTAAACATTCTTTCAGATGAATCATCATCAATTCATTCAACAATACATTCAGCAGAGAGCAGTGATAATAGCCAAATAAAGGAAACAATGAAACCTTTGAATCAGTTTAAACAACAATTATTAATATCAAGTGGAGCTAGAATAACAGTCCACGAGCAAATACGTAATTTTGGAAAAACAAGACATCTTATAGAATACGACACCGTTGATAATTTAATTAATATTTTGAAAGAATATTTACAACCAAATTTAGTAACAGCAATTCATTGTACAGTAGAAGACTTATATCAAATAAAAGATAAAATCAAAGAAACATTTACAAATAAATTTTTATATACAAAGAAATTCCCAATGGATATAATTAATAGAGACGATCAAGGATCAATTATAGAACAAACACATAATAGAGCTCATCGGAATGATAAAGAAAATATTAAACAAATAGAATCAAAATATTATTGGCCAGAAATGTATAAACAATTTAAACAATTTGTAAAAAATTGCGAAATATGTAATGAAAATAAATATGATAGAAAACCAAAAAAGATACCAATAGGAGAAACTCCAATACCGAATACAGAAGGAGAACAAATACATTTAGATATTTTCTTTGCACAAAACTTAATATTTCTTACAAGTATAGATTACTATTCAAAATATCTTGTAGTAAAACAAATTGAGGATAAAACAAATCTAGAAGAAAAAACATGAGATATTGCAAAACTTTACAGAAATTAAAAAGATAACAGTTGATAATGAACCAGGATTCAGTACACCACAATTTAAAGCATTAATGAATAGAATGAAAATTGAAATATTTTATTGTGATCCAAAACACAGTTCGACGAATGGTCAAATTAAAAGAGCACATTCAACTTTAATAGAAATAGCAAGATGTTTGCAAAAGGAACATGAATTAATAAGTTATTCCGAAATAATATATAGAGCAACAACTCAATATAATAAAACAATTCACTCAGTTACAAAAAAGAAACCATTTGAAGTCCTCTTTAATAAAGTACAACATGACAATTTACCTACAGAATTAACGAATAATCAATCAAAAATGTTGCAGTTCCATAATAAAAAAAGAGTTATAAAAACATATCAAAATGGAGACATAATATACGAAAAAATTGTTACGGAAAGAAATAAATTAAGACCACGTTATAAAAAACAAAAAGTAAAAGAAGATTTAGGGAATAAAGTTAAAATCTATAATAGAGATAGAATAGTTCACAAAGACAACATTAAAAATTAATAACGAATAATTTCATTTTAGAATGATTCCTGAACAAATTATTACCCAAGAAGACGTGGACATGCCTTTAAGTTCTGAAGAACCAGTCATGGTATCCAAATCAGAAAATGCACAGATTATAATGTTCATAGATGAAGCTATGGTAGAATTTTTACGAAGTCATGAAATTGTAATGAGAAATAGGCGTATAGCTAGAAGAGAACGCAGAAGAATAATGCAAAACAATAATGTATATTAAATTCTCTTTCATTATAGATGCTACAATTATTAATAATTTTATTACTCACCATATACGCAAAATCAGAAGTCTTGGATATAATTGATTATACAAGAGACAATTATATACTAATAGAAAACAGCAAGGCTATAATATATGAAGAATTTGGAGAATTATTTCATGTCACTAACTTAACGTACTACAATACAATAATAGAAAGTTATAAAAAGAATAAAATAATTAAAGGGAGTAAAATATCTGAAAATTCAAGAATAATTACATCAGAAAATGATGAAAATGATTTAGAAATTGGATTAATTGAAATTTTGCTAAGCCAATTACAAAAACAAAAGAACATTAAGAAAAATAGAATAATCAAAAGAGGAATTAATGAAATAGGTACAATTTGGAAATGGATAGCAGGAACACCAGATCATGATGATATGGTTAATATAAATACAAAATTAGAAGAGCTAGTCCAAAATAATAATAAACAATTTGTCATAAATTCAGAAATTTTTAAAGCAATTCAAGAAATTCACACAACAATTAAAGATTTACCTAATTCATCAAATTTAAAATTTTTAACAAAAAAGAGAAACCAATTGATACTCAACGAATTACATAATGTAATTTTTACAATAACATTAGCTAAAGCAGGAATCTTGAGCCCAGTTATTTTACATCTTGACGAAATTAGGGAAATAATTAAACATATATTAATAATAATTAAACAATACGAAAGAATAACAATTGTAGATTTATTAGACGTTTCTACATTTAAAATTGTTCAAAATAAAGATTTAATTGTAATATATATTAAATATCCAATTGCTATAAAAAATTGCAAATTTTTTGAAACAAGGGCAATAAGCCAAAATAATGGGAAATTAATAATTCCACCAGAAATAATTAAATGTAATAAAATATTTGAAAATGTCAAAAATTGTAAAAAAGAATTATCGAACACATTTTGTAAATTGAATAAAGAAAAGACATGTTTATCAGAAATTCTAAATAATAAAAAAGGCAAATGCACCAAAATTAAAGAATCAAATAAGAATATTGAAATTATAAAAGATGGAGCCATATTGTTAAGTGGTAACCATACCGTAAATGATGTTAAATTAAATGGAATTTATCTTGTAACATTTAATGATAATATAATAATTGACAATGAAACATATTTTAATGAAAAAGATATAATTTATAATTATATAAAAAATAATAATTTTAATGATTTTGATATTGTTAATTACATAGAAAATGACATTGAAAAAGATATGGAAAATATAAATTTATTAACATTAAGTAAAACATATACAAATGTAAAACATTCAATTTGGAGTCTGACAGGTTTAATAACACTTGCAATAATAATGTTTATCTCTTATAAAGTAATTAAATATTTTTTAATTAAAAGAAATCAAAAAACTGAAGACATTGAATTTAAAGTAATACAAGGAAAAATTGAAAATTTCACAAAAGAGATAACAAACCGGGACGTTTTGTCTTGAAAAATGGGGGGAGTTAAGTATCCCATTTGTATGATAACCATATGTTAAGAATAAACAATATTTAATTTAATGCTTTTCATATCAAAGTATGCTTTGTTTTTAACTTGAATCATATTTCATTGTTGGGAATATGATTATGCTTTGTTTATAACTTTAATCATATTTCATTGTTTATAACTAAGTCATGGGAATATTGATCGGATGATGTTTATGATCAAATTTCTTTATATGATAAATTCTTAAAAGTATCTAAGTGTCCAAATATATCAATAAATGATATGTAATACATAAGTTTTATGTAAAGAAGTAAATAAGACAATTAAGGTATAAAAGAAGTATGAACTTAGAATACTTCTTCAGTTTTTGGAGTTCTCAGTTCCAGTTCAGTTCTTCAGTTGTAATTTAGATAATAAGAATATTTTTGATTGTTAAGTTTGTTAAGAAATAAATAAAGATTTTTTTTAAAAAAACTTAACGTCAAAAAATTAATTTGCATATACAAGAAAATGCATATAGGCATTTCCGTAGCTACGCACGTGACAGTCGTACGACTTTAATGAGTGGAAAACCAAGGAAAAATTAAACTTACAGTTTTCTTATTATGATTTTTCAATAGTTTACTAAGCGTACTATACAAGGTGTAAAAGCTAAGAGCTGTCAAAAGTTCGGCTCTCAGATTGAAGCCACCAAAAAATGATACATTACGTGACAAAATAGAAGTGGTTTTTACCTGCATCAATATAAACGAAAAAATTTGCGAAGTGAGCCCGAATTTTTTATGAAAGTTTTTTAATATAATCTTGAATAATATTGCTACATACTCCTAATTGTTTCGTTGAAAAATCTTTTTTAATTATTTTTATACAAACCATAGTACAATACGTTACGTGATATACGTTATGTGACACATTTTACCTTCAAAGAAGTGCAAATATTTTATAGTTTTTTTATTTAGTTGAACTAGAAAAACATGTAAAGTGTAATTCAGAGCCGTTACAATCGAAAACTGAAATGTACGAATGTATGTATGTATGTGTGGTGACTCAATACCACCACACATAAACACTATCATTACAACATACAAAACACACACTTCACAAAATATTCACTTACACATTTTATCTAAAAAAATTATTATTATTTAAGATTTCAAAAATTGTCAATTATTATTAATCAAAAATTTTGTATATTGTATTCATTATAAAAAATGTATTCATTGTATGAAGACATACAGCAATAAAAATTGTTTATAAAAAAGAAATAAAATAAAAAAATATATATCGTCCTAAAAAGTAATTCGTGGGAACCAAACTAACGACCCTGCCAGGAGAATAAGAACCACCATCTAACGCTGAATTCGAAGAACGAACTGAATGATTCACTTAAAAAGAATCTGACCATCCCTATCAAATCAACATCCTTTGCTACAACCACATCTATGGTCACTCCTGGTTTGCCACACAGCGCAGCTTATTACTTCAATAATCGTTACAACAAGCGTTGCAACTGTTTCACCACAATAAGAACAACAGCCGCAGCCATAGCAGCATCCACTACAACAACAACAGCAGCCACAACAACAACAACGCCAACAGTGCAGTCAACATCAACCTACAACACGATCTACTGCAGCATCAGTGGCAGCAACAATAAGAACAACAACAACAACAACAATAACAACAACAACAGCAACAGCAACAACAAAATTAATAACAACAACAACATTTGTAGCAGCAACAATAACAATATTTGTAACGACAACATTGGAAACAACAACATCAACATAGGCAGCAACAATTTTCTATATAAAATTTATATATTATATGTTAAAATTATTTTTTTTGACAAGTTATGTAAAATTTTGTTTATCTCATATTATAAACAATTTTTTAAGGCTGTCTTATCATTCTAGCTTTTCACGAGGCACACACCGTAGCTTTTAAAACGTTTGTAAGACGATAGGCTCGTGAGAAATTTATCGCCTTACATACGTAGGCACTCCACTAGGAAACATATTTTTAGGTACACATTTTTAAAATAGGTCATGAATCTTTCACACACACCACCACCCCACCTCAGACAAACTCCCACTCCCTTACATACTTCTAACCCTCTCTCACATCTCTCTCATTTCGGCGAAGGTGACCATTGCCCTCTCATACAATTACAAACGGATCTAGTCAATCCATTTGATGCACCAATGCATTCAGAAATACAAGCGACGTCAGTAAAATTGCCACAATTTTGGACCTCTTGTCCTGACGCATGGTTCGCCCATGCAGAAATACAATTTCAAGTAGAAGGAATCACAACTGACAAGACTAAGTATGAGTACCTAGTAACCGCTCCACCTCAAGAGGTAATTATAACAGTGCTAGACTTCATACAAAAACCTCCGTCCTCAAATTCGTATGAAGGTTTAAAGAGAACTTTGATTGACAAACACTCTTTAAGTGAAGCCAAGAGGTTCGACAAAATTCTGTCTGGCACTGAGACGGGTCACCAAAAGCCATCTCAATTTTATAGGGCACTTCTAATGTTAGCCGGTACTTCAGTCGATAGTGACTTAGTTTATAAAATTTGGCTTCGCAAACTCCCCAAAAGCCTTAATATTGCTTTGACCGGATCTGGTCATAGAGAACTAGAGGAACAATTGAAGCTAGCTGACAATTTGTGGGAAGTTACATCAGAATTCAAAGTCGCTTCAGTTGGCAATAATGTCCAGCGCATGGAAAAAACTACACAAAACTCAGCTTGCGATGATAACGCAATCGTTTGCTGAAACAACGTCCAAAATCCTAGAAAGTTTCTACAAACTAGCAATTGAGGTCCAAGAGTTGAAAAACGAACGATACCATTCACGATACCATAGTCATTCACGTTCGAACTCGAGAGAATCTAATTTCCGAAGGTTTTTTAAGACGTAGATCTCCGTCAAGAAGTGTGTCACGACAACGACCTGCCAACTGGGTATGTAGATACCATTTTAGATTTGGTAGGGCAGCTAGACAATGCGAACAACCATGCTCATTCGGTCAAAACGACACCCAACACAACACAACACATCATAACTCAACAAACTAAGTGACTCCATCATTGCGACGGAAAATGATGGAAGTCAAACAATACTCACACGCCGCCTTTTTATTTACGATAACGACAATCACATAAATTTTCGACAGACAGTGGAGCAGAAGTTTCAGTACTTCCAGTAAATAAATTTAAAGCCCACAAGAAAAATTCAGACTTAATATTAACAGCAGTTAATGGTAGCACAATCACAACTTTCGGCAAGAAATTACTTAACGAAAATTTGAAACTAAGACGCGATTTCCCTTTTACATTTATACTAGCGGACATTACAAGACCCATCATAGGAGCAGATTTCCTTACGAAATATGGACCCTTGATAGACTTAAAACACAAGAAACTCATTGATCCACTTACACAACTATCAGTTAACGCAATCACAGCATTTACAGAAACATCACTACCTAAACTAATTACACTAGACAACAAATATACAAATATACTCAAAAATTATCCATCACTAACAGCAGAACCTGACTACAACAAACTAGTTAAACACAAAACAGTACACCATATAACTACAGAAGGACAGTTACCTTTTTCAAGATCAAGACGCCTTGACTCCAACAAATACCAAAATTGCCAAAAAGGAATTTGAATTTTTAATCAAAGCAGGCATCTGTCGTCCTTCAGACTCCATGTCAGCGTCTCCACTACATTTAGTACCAAAAAAAGATGTGAATGACTGGAGACTCTGTGGTGGTGGTGACTATAGAAGACTAAACGCAATTACAGTTCCAGACCGCTACCCTCTACCACACTTATACGACCCATCTATAGATTTACACAACAAACACATATTATCTTACTTAGACTTAGTTAGAGCATACCACCAAATACCCATGGCCACTCAAGACATACATAAAACTGCGATTACTACACCGTTCGGAATGTTTAAGTTTCTGAGAATGCCATTCGGTTTAAGAAATGCAGCTCAAACATTCCAACGATTTATCAATGAAGTATTACGAGAACTAGACTTCGACACTGGCCAGCGAGACAGAAGAAGAACACATTAAACATCTAAATTTAGTTTTCGAACGACTAGACAATTACGGACTAAACATTAAACCGAACAAATGTATTTTTGGAGTAGAAAAAATAAATTTCTTGAGATATGATATTTCAAACAAAGGCATACAACCATCTCCCGATAGAATTCAATGCATTGTTAACTATCCAAAACCAGAAACAGTTAAACAAATGCAGAAATTCATCGGGATGATTAATTACTACCACAGATGCATTCCAAAATTAGCACACACACTCACACACATTTATGATATGATAACTTCAGCAATAAAAAGAAAGGACAAACACTTAACATGGACAGAAAACACAACAAAAGCATTCACAACGATAAAAGAAAGTTTTACTAAGGAAGTGCTACTTAATCATTTTAATAGCAAAGCAAAACTTTCTATCGCTGTAGATGCATCTAACACTGCTATCGGTGCAGTTTTGCAACAAGAACACAATCAGGAAACAGAACCACTAGCTTTCTTTTCTAAAAGATTATAACCATCAGAGACAAAATATAGTACATTCGATCGCGAACTTTTAGCAATTTACCTTACAATTAAACACTTTAGACACTATTTAGAGGGACGAACATTTACTATATACACAGATCACAAACCACTTACTTCAGCAGTACATTCAAAAACAGAGAGAAGCCCAAGACAAATACGACACCTAGAATGCATTGCACAGTTTTCCAACGACATCAGGCACATTAAAGGTACCGATAACACCGTAGCGGACGCACTTTCAAGAGCTGAGATAGAGGCTTTCACAACCTCTGAGATCAACCTCAGAACTCTACACAAAGAACAGAATACAGATTCAGAACTACAAGAGATACTAAATAAACATACTTACAAATTCGACTTACACATTCATACTAACACATTCCAATACTTAACATTAAAATTTGGTGCGAACAAACAAGTTCAGGAACACTTCCATACATTTCACAAACATTACGCAAAAAAATTTTTGAGCAATTACATAACATTTCACATCCAGATACACGAGCTTCTCGACGACTCATAGCACAAAGATATTTTTGGCCCAAAATGAACGCACAAATCAACAAATGGTCACAAAAATGCGTTAGATGCTAAAAAGCAATACACAAACATACGAAGACAATTCCACACAAGATAGACATTCCACATGGTCGTTTTGAGCATGTTCACGTTAATTTAGTTGGCCATTTACCAATATCAAATATTTACAGATATCTACTTACCCTAGTTGACAGAAACACACGTTGGCCCGAACCATATCCAATTAAAGATACCAACGCCAGTACTATCGTAGATACACTTCAAAAGGAATACATCTCACGTTTTGGAGCTCCTCTGGAAATTACTTCCGATCGAGGACCTCAATTTACGTCCACAACATTTAGAAACTTCGTTAAGAATCTAGGAAGCAAACACATTACCACTTCTGCTTATCATCCACAAGCCAATGGGATTGTCGAAGGATTTCACCGCCAACTAAAGACTTCTATAATAGCGAGTAACAACCAAACAAATTGGTACACAGAGTTGCCACTAGTTCTTCTAGGACTCAGGTCCATGGTCAAAGAAGATACTAAGGCTTCACCAGCTGAAATGGTTTTTCGTCAAAAACTCAGGCTACCACAACAACTAGTAATACACAACAGTTAGAATTTTAATGCGTCGGATACCTTGTCCAAACTTAAAGAGGCAGTAGAAAATAAAAAGTCAAACATTGCGCATCACAGCACTAACTTCCAGCAATATATACCTCGAGCCCTCAGTACTTGTAACTTTGTCTTCGTCCGCAAGGACACAATTCGTAAAGCACTGCAAGAGCCGTACGATGGTCCCTTCGAAGTTATTGAGAGAACACCAAAATTCTTCACAATTCGTAAAAATAACACTAACATAACAATCAACATTGATAGGATTAATCTCGCCTCCTTAGACACTGAAACAGCACAGACACATTCAACCAAACACAAAAATACTAAAAAAGTACACTTTAACTTATTAGCTAACACGACCACAATTTTTCAGAAAGGAGGGAGAATAATGTGGTGACTCAATACCACCACATATAAACACCAACATCACAACACACTTTACAAAATATTCACTTACACATTTTATCTAAAAAAATTATTATTATTTAAGATTTCAAAAATTGTCAATAATTATTAATGAAAAATTTTGTATATTATATTCATTATAAAAAATGTATTCATTGTATAAAGTCATACAAAAATAGAAATTGTTTATAAAAAAAGAAATAAAAAAAAAAATTTATATCGTCCTAAAAAGTAATTCGTGGGAACCAAACTAACAACCCACATATGTATGTATGTATATGTGTGTATGTATGTATGTATGGATGTTTTTTTTTGTTGGACGTAGTGATAACACGCTATCATCTAGTGGCCCCACGATACTCCACCAGCTCCACCCCGGAACCGCGTCAGCATTTCATCAGGACGGGGGTTTGTTTTCGTAAGATTCCTACGTCCTCCTTAAGCAAGGAGGTTCGGAACTACTGAAGTTTCTCTCCTTTAATATTTTATTTATGTGTCTTTCACACAAAGTCCATGCATGTTCAGATTTTAGCATTTCATTTAACAGATTCTCTTGAGTTAATGTAACACCTAGCATATCATTTAAAGTTCGTCTCTCCTCCAACCACTTTTCACATTCGAAAAGTATGTTCTTTGCATCTTCTTCTAGCGCTGCGCATGAATCACAGCTGCTTATTTCTTTTAGTTTAAATCTATGCAGGTATTGATTAAAACTACCATGGTTTGTCAAAGCCTGAGTCAGAAAATATCCCATGTTTCCATGTTGTCTTTCCAGCCAGACTTTTATATCGGGGATAAGGCTATATGTCCAGCTCCCGTTCATGTTTTGATTTCAGCGTTGTTGCCATTTAGTCACTACATTGTCCCTGGCATTAATTTTTATTTCTGAAATTTTTTCTTTCGCTCTTGTGAATTAGTCGCCCAACTTATAAGCTTAGTTTGGGTATATATTTGTTCTCTTTCCAGTATTAATAAGTCTATTGGTGGCAAACCTGCAAGCACCAATGCCGCACTTGTGGATACTGTACGGTACGCTGTGCTTTCTGTAGTTCCCTAATATTATTCTTCAGATTCAGTGCCCTGACAAAGGTTGGAGCAGCATAAAGAAGCTGGGAGTGTACTACGCTGTTTATTAATTTTCTCATCTGCGGCCTTGGGCCACCACAGTTTGGCATTATTCTGGCCAATGATGCTGCCATTCGCAAAGCTTTGTCACGAATATTTACTACGTGCTGTCCAAAGCTTAGTTTGTCATCCAATTGCAAACCCAAATAGCATAAGCTTCGTTTAAAGCAGCGGTCGTCAGCGCCTAACTCTTTCCACTCTTTTACAACAACTTCAAGATTTTCATGATTGCTGTAATTCGCCGAATCGTTCACAGGTGGAGCTGCACCGCAACAATACAGCGCGTGTTTGTTTATGTTTTTTTCTTGTCGTTGTTGGTAAATACAGCGCGTGCTTGTTGTTGGTGTTTTTTACTTGCTGGTAAAAGCAGTGCATGTGACCGCGCAAAAATTTTGCTATACTGAAGGTTTCATCTTGGTAATTTTGCGTAGTGTTTCGTCGCTACTGCCATGCGTGTTGTTGTTTTTATGTGTTGTTTTCATGTTAATAATTCTTTATTGAACAACGTAGCCAACGCTTTGTTGTAATTGTTGTTGCATTCTTCAAAAACTTTCTTGGCGATCCCTGGTTTAAAGGGTATCTCTCTATCTTGTAGACGTATTTTCGGTATTTTGAAGACCCTACGATCTGTCACTAGAATTGCTTCCGTTTTTGGAACTGCAAGTTTCAAACTGTTTCTTCGCAGCCATCTGTTACAATGACATAAGCTATCGTTTACGACTATCTCGATTAATTTGGCAGTTCGCTGGTTTACTACCCGAGCAATATCATCAGCGTAACCTATTAGTTTTGCACCTTCTTGTAATTCCAAATTCAGTAGACCATCGTATATTACATTCCACAGGAATGGTCTTAATACTGAGCCCTGAGGTACACCTGCTGTTATTCGGTACTCTTTTATACCATTTTCCGTCTCATAGATTAAAATTCTGTTATCCAGATAGTCCGATACTATGTTAAAGAGATAGTTGTCTAAACGTCGGTTTCTGAAAGCTTGTAGTACTACTTTCCATTTTACTGTGTTAAAAGCATTTTTAATATCTAGTGTTATTATGTGTATGTATGGATGTATGTATGTATGTTTTTTTTATTTTATTCGCGAAGGGGGAACCTTCAAAAGGCCCCACCGTGCAGGTGGGAGTGTACGATTTTTACGCACTAAACCTACATGATACCTCGCGGTATCATAACCTCCGCATTGAATCTTCGACCCTAATGAACCCCGCGGGACCGCCGTAAAGCATAACTTCGCGGGGCTTGGGAACAGCACTAGGCTGGAAACTGTTTGGCTACTGCCGGGATCTACTGTGGGATGGTCGTTGGGTCAACAATCTTTGCCTCATCTGTCTTGCGCGCGCTCAACTCTTCGCAGCTCTTCGGTTATTTTTCTAGCCAGGGTGCTAACCATCGACCAGTTCTCTTCGCTCTTTAGCATAAGAGAAACCATATTTTGTTGTGTTAACGTTTCTCCGAGACAGGCCGAGGCCTCAAGTCTGGCGTTATGGAACATGGGGCACACAAAAAGAACGTGCGCCGCGTCTTGCAGCGTGTTTCCTGTGCAATTAGTGCAGTAAGGATAGATCACGTGTTTATACTTGTGAAGGTATGCCCTGAAGCAACCATGTCCGCTCAGTATCTGTGTAAGGTAGAAGTTAACTGAGCCGTGGCTTCTGCCATACCACTCGGTTAGGCTAGGGATCAGCTGGTACGTCCACCGACCCTTCTCTGAACTATCCCAGCGGTCTTGCCATTTTTGCAAGCTTCTCTCTCTAGTGAGTTTTTTATTAGCTGTTGTGCTGTCACTACCAGCTGTGAGAAGCGCTTCTTCCACGAGAAGGTCAATAGGGATCGCGCTAGCTAGAACCAGTGTTGCATCTCCGGATACCGTTCTGAAGCTGCAGCAGACCCTGAGTGCGCCAAGTCTGTAAACTGACTCTACTCCGTGTCGGTAGGACTTCGTTTTCATCGCTGTGTACCATACAGTCGCACCATACATCATAGTAGATCGCACTACGTTGAGGAGCAGTGTTCGTCGTGCTTGTTTGGGGCCTCTTGTGTTCGGCATTATTCTAGATAGCGCCAGACATACTTCGGATGCTTTCCTGTGTGCGTACTGCATATGTTGCTTAAATGACAGTCTGGAATCGATCATTACACCGAGATATTTAATGAACGGCTTCGATTCAATTACTGTTCCACGAATACTGATGCTAGCGGTTTCTAGTTTTTTCCGACTACTAATAAGTACCATCTCAGTCTTATGTTCAGCTAGACTAAGTCCCGCTCTTCGCAGCCAATCGCAAATCATAGCGATAGTTACACTACTGAGGGCCTCAACTTCTTCACGGTGTTTTGCTGTCGCCACAACTGCAAGGTCGTTGGCACCTCAAGCCTGAGAACCCCATCGTACATGACGTTCCATAGCAGGGGGCCAAGAACCGACCCCTGTGGGACTCCACCGGAGACATTGTACGTCTTCGTGCCTTCTTCTGTGTCGTAGAGCAGGACTCTTTCACTGAAATAGTGTGACACGATCTTCGTGAGGTATCGTGGTACTCCAAAGTTCCTGAGGGCTGTCATAATCAGACTCCAGTTAGCTGAGTTGAAAGCGTTCTTTACGTCGAGTGTTGATACCAAACAGTACTGCTTTGCTCCCCTCACTCCCTCAATTGCTTCCTGCGCGGTGCTTGTAACTAGCTTAATAGCGTCCGTCGTTGATTGGACCTTTCGAAACCCAAATTGTCGAGCCGAAAGTCCTCCTCCGGCTTGGATCGCGTTTTCCAGGCGGTTGCACACCACACGCTCAAAGACTTTTCCTATTGTGTCGAAATCGGCAAATCGGCTGAGGGGGCTTCCGTGGAGCCACTGCCTTTCGGTATGAGCACTAACTTCTGGGTTTTCCACTGCGTTGGGAAAATGCCCTCTAGAAGGCACGCGTTGAAAAGCTGGGCAAACTGATGCGGCAGCGACATAATCGCAATCTTCAGTGTGCGGTTCGGAATACCATCCGGACCTGGCGCCTTGTCGTTTTTTATGTTTTTTCCAACGTTAACAATCTCCTCTATAGTTGCAGCCAATATGGTCCGTAGCTCGATGTATGTATGTATGTATGTATGTACGTATGTATGTATGTATGTATGTATGTTTGCATTTTTCGCAACTTTGCAAACTTGTTGGTATCCGATTAAGCGGCAATATGTAAGTCCGGTGACAATGCAATATTATGATAAAATTTTAAACCAACTTTTACCGCCCACAAATCAATAAAAATGCTATATCTCCAAGACTACTGGCTCGATTCAGCTGAAATGTTGGTAGTAAATTTGCTTGAAGTAAAAGATGGGGATAGTGTAAATAATATAGATGGTGTAAATAATGTAAATACTGTTAAAAAAATAATATTTACAACGTAAGTAGTGTAAATCGTGTAAATAATGTTAATACTCTAATAAGGTTAATGGTCTCAAAAATTAAAATACTGTAGTATTTGCTAAGTTTTGAAAATAAAAGATGTTAATAATAAACCTTTAGTGACATTTGTCATATATGTATATTAGGGCGGGTCGATTTAAAAATCGCCCATTGCTCAGTGAAAATCGTATTCTAGGGATCAAAATAAGAAACTTTGCCCGAGGAACTATACCTCTAAAACGAATTCTAATGCCCCAACTTTTGACTTTTGTCCCGTAGGGCCAAATTTTAAAAAATCCCTCTTTGACCCATTTAGAGTGCCCCAATCGAGTCCAAATGTATGATCGACCCCCAATAACTTTGAAGGGCCGATCCACCCATGCCAGTGGCACACCCTCTGGAACCCCCCCGGGGGTTCCCAATACAATGGTGATTTTTTGAAATGTTTGTATAGGGAACTCCCAGGGGGCACTGATACAGGCATGCTTACTAAAACATTCAATGCCACTGATAATGTGTAGTAAACCTGTATAACGGATCGCGGAAATCGGTGCCTCAAGCTTTTAAATATAAATTGAGAAACTCTAAATTTATATAAGTCCTTAGAACTTACCAATTGACCTACGCTTATATTATGATGATGAGTCACCAAGGGAGGGGTTCTTCTGCACCTAGAATGTACCTACTGTATACATATATGACAAATGTCACTTAAATTTATTTTTTTCTTTTTAGTTCACGTCTTTTTCAAATAAAAGCTTATTTTTTAAAAAATTATTTTTTTACTTTTTATTTATTTTAAATTCAAGTTGAGATCAGCACTCAGTACTCTCACAATATAAATTTAAACATTTTTGCTCTATTATGGGGATTTAAACGAATTTTAAGTAACATTTCATTTTTCAGGCGTGGTAGACCTTTTGGCGGAAATGCCCATATGCAAAAAATATGCAAATTATTAATTCGCCAAATTTAAGGGATCCGTCAACACTATAATAAAAATCGCTAAAATTTAGACAATCAGATAGCAATCAAAAGTTCTGTGCTACCTCGAGTGTACCTTTAGATAAGAATATTCTTCCCACAGGACCTTGAGGGTAAAAATCGAGAGTGGCATAGTTTTTGGCAAGATATTGTTAGTTAAAGTCTTTATTTACTTTTACTTTAAGGCATATGTAGTTTTTCTTACAAAAATCAAAGCATTTTGAGGTCGTGATTTTTTACTCTTTTTTCTTAAAAAACAACTTTGTCCTTGCGGGAGAGGAAGACATTCATATTTTTTTCTTAATTTTTTTTTTTGGGAGATCTTGACCACCCTATGCAACTTTTGAGATCTCTTCGAATACGATCTAGATTTTTCGATACGTCCTAATGTACATCTAAGAGCCGTTTGAACAAAATGTGTTCAAATCGATCCACTGAATGCTCTCATTAAAAACAAATTTAACAGAATTCCTTTAAAAGATCTTCCCTTATTTTTTAAAAATTTTTGTAATCAAAACCCCCGAATTAAGAATCTCTGCTACGGGCCAGTACTACGGGATATAACATTTCAAATTTAAAAAGATTTTTGCATTTTTTATAAAAAATCTATTTGAAACAATTTGCAACAATAATTCAAAAAGTTGAGAACCGTGTTGGATAAAAATACTATTTATTTATTACTTTGAATTATTATAACCATATGAATTGGAAACATTCTCTAATGCTTTTACTATTTAAACGCTGTATTTTTTTACTGTTGGTGCATTCGCAATGTTATAAAAATGTTGTTTTTGCTTGCTTTGCATTAAGTGTTTGTGCATAAAGGATTTTCCTGGGGAAAATAAGGCATTGGAAAAATTTGTATAAATAAAGGTTTATAAATAAAAGAGAAGCATTTCAAAAGCCATCAGCAAAATTTTTAATGTAAGACATTTAGACAAGCACCTCAGTCAATCGAAAATCGTTCAAGTACTTTGATCTTACCGTATTGGCAAAGTGAAACGTTAAAAACTCCATTTTGAGCACATGAGGATGAGGATTGGCCGCCAGAACAGTAACACATGTTTGCTGGATTACTGGTCACATTGGCAAACACTGATTTCGGTGGTGTGAAGCGTAAGCCTTTAATTCCACTTTTAGTTTCAATCTCCTTTTGAAAAGCCAGAGGTAATAGACGACAAAGATCTTTATCATATATATGGAGGATTTGGTTATGATCAATGTGTGGAGGAAATATAGAGCCATCAGTTCCATTAAGTTTATTACAATCATCACTAAGCCAGTGCGAAAGATGTGATTGGCCATTGTATTTATCAATGATACCAAACTGTTTTATGTTTTCAATGCCGGAGAATATGGTAATGCGGTCCTGTTAAAAAATAAATATTGTGATTGAGTAATAATGAGTCTTAGAGTGTTTGAGTTTTAAAGATAAAATACTTTAAATGGTGATAAAGTTAATATACTCATTACGCTGTACGCATTGGAGTATAAGTATAAAGAATAAGCAAACACTGAATTTTTTTTCTTGCATCTGCAATTGTCTCCAGTATCGGCACTTAAATCTACATAGCGACGATTATAAACAGCGTTATCAGACGTTTTTTTAAACAAAGTGTAAATTTAAAAAACTGTATTTTCAACAAAAAAAAATGTAACCTTAAAAAAGCAAGTTTAATTTTATTGGTATTTATTTATTTTTTAAAATTAAAATAATAAAAACAATTCATTAACAAAAAAATAAACAATAACATAACTGGTTAGAAGCAAACTTTGAATAGCCTTTGTACTTTTGAAGTTCTCATCCCATGACATTTGTCAGTATTTTTCTGTGACATGCTGTCTTATTTTAACAATTGAAAGGTTGCATATACAAAATTTTAAATGAAATGCCGAAATAAGCCAGCCTATTTTTTTTCTGATATTGCGAATGAGGGCACTTTATTGTAATTATACCATTTTTTTGAATATTTCACATTTAGTTCTTTGTTTTTGATATTTGTTTTCATTAATTTTCGAAAATTGACTTTTAAATTTTTTTTGTATATTTGGTTTTATTCATCTAATTGAATATAATTTGATGCATTCTTTTTTAAAGATCTTTTATTCTTAGAATACCACAAATTGCGGGAATTTTTCTTATTTCTACGTTTTGTTTTATTAACAATTATATGGAAAATATTCCTTCTACATTTGCTGTGGCAGCAGAAACCATGTTTCTTAATAGAGGAAATGTTTCACTGCCATCGCTTTTTTTATTTTTAAAATAGATTCTCAAAAATTTTCAATATTACTGTCAGGATTTTAATTTAAATCGCTAAAATCATCTAACGCAATTCTCGCTAATCATCATAAGTTTCTTGCTATTCAACAATTCTTTCAACATTTATCAAATGTTGACTCAATTGCGATATAGATGGTTGATAAGTATATAAAACTTTAGTTAGACACAGAAGTTGCACATCTTTTAAAAATGCATTTTCCCATTCAAATTTAATTAACTGTTTATTACGTCGCTCAACATAAAAATTTACGCAATGATCTCTTAAATCGATTTTCTCCGATTGTAGTATTTTATGAAATTTTAAAAAACTGTAATTGGCTCTACGAGTAGTATTTTATGAAATTTTATAAAACTGTAATTGGCTCTACGAGTCATTTTAAAAAAACTGTAAGTCTGTTAAAAAAAAACTGTAATTTACAGTTACAACTGTGAATATGGCAACGCTGATTGGAAACAAACATACATACACACAAACGCGAACCCTAAGGCCGCGTCCATAATGCAGGCTTTTTGCTGAGCTGAGAAGTTTAGCTGAAAAACGCTTTGTGTATAATCAAATGGGGGAAAGCTCAAAATTTTCAAAAAGCAAGCCGACTCCGAGTGTAAAGCTACTTTTAAAATTCCTTTCAGCGCTTATATCTCCATCTCGCTTACTCACTCTATAAACTATGAATACCAATAAGCTACCCAATAGGCCAAAATGCTTTAGAATAATATTATAACAAGCTTATCAACATAAACCTTAAGCTGGAAAAAAGCTTGAAAAATACTATCGCAGCAATCGTAGAAAAATCAAAACGGAACCCTCGTGATAATATTACTCAGGCAAGATTTTTATAAGCTTGATCTTGCAATTGTAGAATAAGCTTACAAAAATAATATTATATTAACACATCTTAAGAAAAGCTTACTATTCTCAATAGTTTTATAAGCTTTTTCTGGCAATTGTAGAATAAGCTTACAAAAATAATATTAAATTTATACATATTAAGAAAAGCTTACTATTATCAATAGTTTTATAAGCTTTTCCTGGCAGCTGTAGAATAAGCTTAAAAATTAATATTTTTTAAACCCATTTATAGATTATTTAGAGCTGAGGACAGAGATTTAAGAACGCTACACTTTTTAGCATTTTTAATGAAACATAAAAATTTGTAAAGTTTAATTAGCTATAAGACTATATGGATTATAAAAATTGTTAGTTACCAGTCATGTGGTGAGAGAAATATCAATAACAATGCTGAAGAGCTCAGCGTTTTTAAAACTCTGTCCTCAGCTGTAAAGGTTATTCTTTAAATAATTTTTTAAGCTTATATTAACTCATTATTATTTATTAATTTAATACAAGTCATTCTTTAAGGATATTAAAGTTAAGGAAATTATTTATTGTTATTAAAAATTTTTTTTTTGTAATTTGCACGTAAATTCATCCGATTTTTGGCAAATTGGAAGAAACTCCTCGTCTCTTTCGTATACTGATCCTCGCCTATACCCAGCGATAAAGCCCCATCTAAAACATATTCAAATTCAATTATCATTTTTATTTTGCAAATGTTTAAGTTTAGGGGTATAAAATTAAAACTCTTCTATTTGTTGAAAAAAGTGTAAGCTATGAGATATTATTCCCTGGAGTGATATCCGTAGTTTAGTTTTACAGAAGAATGGCAAAAATTAGGTTTTTTGCCCTCTTTTTTAATAAATACAAATCTATTTTTCCATACGGTTGGATTAAAATATTTTAAGTTGTTCTCATTTTACATAATTTCCAACAATTTTGAAAAGTAGAAAAGAAGAGATTTGATTATATACCCCACAATTGTTCTTACTTCGAATAGCTATTGCTGTGCTTAGCTTACGCCCACTCTTTTTCGTCTCTGTCCCCTTCCAACATAGTTGTAACGCCAGTTCGTCGATAAATATTTTTCTCCAGCAATTTTTCACAAAACTAGGTGATTTGGACACTACAGACAGTTCGTTCTCTTAATAAAAATTATATTGAAATTTGTAAAAATTTCATACTATTTTTTTCTAAATACTTAAATCAAATATACATTATTGCAGATGAATTTTGTTTGTCCCTATATCATTGATTTTTACATTCTACGTTAAATTCGAGTCGGCACAATTTTGATTATAAAATAAAATGTTAATTAAAGTACACCGTAACATATTAGTAACATTTTAGGAGCACGGGCAATACAGAACCGTCACTGGACTTTTGATATATTAAATATAAACAATATTTCAAAATTCGTATGTTCTTAATTGATATAGGTACAAATTCAAAATAGTACTAAATTTTTTAAAAAACCCTATATAAACTTACAAAAGAAGAAAAAACTCATTATTTTCTTGCAGGGACTTTTCAAATGTCAAGAACTCTTCCATTTCCTTAAAAGGTTGTGCAGGCATTATACGACGCTTTACTTTTATTTTTTGACACTTAAGCTCCTGTACCTCCTTTCGCAAACTATGGATTTTATTAGTCAACCTTAAGAACAGAGGTTCAATTGATTGCAAAACTTGAGTAGCTATTTCTAAAAAATAAATGTTATTCTCCATTAAAGTCATTTTTAAATTATAAAATTTTTACCTGTAGAATTTGGCAAATTCGTGTGTATTACATTATGTTGGTTTATTGACGAGGAATCCAGTGTTATTATATTTGGTTCGGTGCTATATTGTGAATTGTTGAATATGCCGTTAAAGTCTTCAGTCATGATGAATAACAGGAAAAAAACCTATTTTATTAAATTTATCAATTAAAGCAACTACTTTGGTTATTTCATGTAAGCAGTGTTTGTGGGTTGCTACGGAAAGAGCTAATTCTGTTGATTGCCATATATTAAAAAGAAAAGAATACAGTGGGTAATGAAACATTGGTTGTAGATTTAGAACTTTTCTTCCAAACACTTCTACACCTCCTTGACAATCGATTGACGAAACTTCGAAAATATCTTTCCCAACGGTATAAAAATTATTTGGTGAAGAGATTGACAAATAAATATTTTCATTCTTAACAAAAGTGGGTTTTTTTCAAATTTCCGAACTTCACGTGAATGTGAATTGCTCAAGCTTTGCTCAACCAATCGATTATATAACTGTGCGAACACGTTATTTTTTTTCTTAACAAGTTTTTGCAGGTGTCCCACTTTGTTTTCAAACTTGAAGGCGCTAAAACCCTCCAAAGAGCCTTATAATAATGCGTCATTTGCTAGGTGAGTTAGACAATGGAAATTGTATGTTGATATAGTTTCGTCGTAGTGGACAGGTAAATTCATAACAAAATTTTTTAACATTTCATTAACGCATTCATTATGTGTTTTACATTTTTTTTCATCTAAAAGAATGCGTAACTCCAAAGTAGTAAAAAATGAGTATAAAGTTTGTCATTCAAAATATTCTTTAATATGAAAGGTCCAGTGTAAAGGAAAAACTGACGAAATTCTGTTGCCTTGTACCGATCATATTCCGTTAAACTTCGTGGCCTTCTACAAAACTCAGGTGGTGTTTGTCGTACAAGATGCAAGAGCTGTTCATCCATTAATTTGATTTGTGCTGGTTGCAATGAAAACGGAGCATGCTTTTTTTTAATCCATGCTGTCATCAACGTTTTAACAACCCCAAGACATACTACGTGCATGTAGTCAAAAGGAAACGATTGCACAACATCTATTAGCAACCTTTCTACAGTCATTTGGGTTTTTGCTTTATGGTGATCTGCATCCTGACGCGCTCTAAAACTTTCATTGGTCCACAACGTATTATTTTCGAGCTTAAAAACCGTGCGCCCGTTTACATACTCGCCATTTTGCGTACACTTCTGGCAGCATTTGTAGCCGGTATGTCCTTTTATGCCCATAACTAGGGATCTTGCCGGCGCATCACATACAAATGATCGGCAACTCACTTTATACGATTTGCTGTTGAACTCTAAAACTCTCATCAATAACTTCATTCAGCTCTTCAACAAATGGTGTTAAAAACTCATTGATGTCGTGCGGTTTACAGTTGCCAGTATAAATTCCCACAGTATGCACTGACTTTGTACCACTTACATTCACTAGTATGGGCCATGCTTGAGCTAATGATCTTTTTGCTATTGGTAATCCGTCAATATTTATATTTAGTTCAACAACATCGCTCTCGTATGATGAGGAAGATAAGAAATATGTGTTTTTTTTTTAGTGTTCTAGCGTCTTTTGGTTAACTAGGTTCTAGTTTTCTTAAAACTGTCAATAGCTCATTTAAGGCACAATGAGAAATTATAAATTTAACACTCCATTTAGCCAACTCATCTCTGATACTATATTGCTCAAATATTTCATCATTTAAGGGAGGGTTCTCCTGGATTTTTTTGGATTTGGCCGAAAAACAAGCAAAATTTGAGAATGGTTTGTGGGAAAATGAAAAGACATACGAACTTATGCTTTTGAACTTTGATTTGTGGTTTATTGACGAGTAAAAAAAAAAAAGATATTTGAAAAATTCAAAATGGCGGCTTGAAAATGGCGGATCTGGTCGACCTCTGCGCGCAAAACATCGACCTCCCGCGGACAGTGTGGGGCCTCAGGTAGTGAACTGAAATGAGAAATGTATAAAATTTATTAAAATTGATAACATTTCGTATGCCTGGAACCTAACTTCAATTAAGTTTGGTAAAAAAACCAATTTTATGGACTTTTAAAAAAAAAATTGAAATTTTTTGCCTTTTTTTTACTTAGATCTCGTTTAAAAATTATAAATAAACAATTTTTTATGCCAATGTTAGGTTCCAGGCGTACAAAAAAGTATATACTTTCAAACATTCTTTGAATGAAGGAAATCGGATCAATAGAACAAGCCCTGTGCTGTCCGTTAGATTAGAAAACATGGTTCCGAGAAAAACGCGTTTAAAGTTTTTAGAAAGTTGGTACGCGCGCGTGACATGGGTACGTTTGACACGCTCTAGCTCGAGAAATACGCGTCGTATTGAAATATCCCTTGGCACAAACATTCTACATATATGTAACTTTCATTTTATGTAAAAAAAAAAATGGATTTTTTCAAAAAAATCCAGGAGAACCTTCCCTTAAGTCGTCACTTTCTGCAGAACTTGAGCCTAAAATATCACAGTGATTGTTATTTTCTTTAAACAAAATATCAAGAGCATCAGCGATGGAGTCTTCCTCAATTTCACTTTGTTCCACAATCCCACGATCTTTTTTTCGTTTGTTTAAAAGAAGCTCAACAACTTTTTCTGATTGTTTTCTAACACTTTTTTTAAATTTATTTGGCATACTTGCCGAAAATATAAATGTAATATATTTTTTAAAAAATTTACAACTTACACTGCATGCGAAATAAAAACGATATATTTTATTTGACAGAAAAAACATGGCAAGAGATTCTGTTTCATAAAAAATATTTTCCTCAGTAATATTTCATATTGTGTTGTTACATATAAGTGTTTATTAAGCATACTTGAAAATCAATTATAAATTCAAGCGTTTCTCAAATACGATTGAAATTTTATTATGATTTATCATTTTAACAAGCTTGTTAAAAGTAATATTAAGAAAAACTTACAACCATATGTTTATATTAAGCTTATTCTCAAGTACAATTGCCGTTCGCTTTCTAAATGGCCGGTTGGGCACCCTTCAAACTAAGTTCGGAGCGCTCATAATTCGGACTCTGAAAAGAGCCTTATTAAAGAGTTCCCTCTTATTTATGAGTTTTTAAAGTGTATTTTTTGTATTTTCATAACGTACACTCCTAAAAAGTACTTATTTCGGATTGTTTTAGGAGTACTTCAGTTAAGGGCTCAGAAAAAACTCAAATTTAAGAGTGTTTTGTGAAAAGCCTCCTGAATATGAGTTCTTAATGTGTATTTAATAAAAACTGTGCGTTTTCAAAGCCAGTAGCGTAACTGTGTGTTGTGCGCCCGCCAGCAGGTTTCTAAAACTCCCCTGATTTTTACTTTTAGAGTAAAACTGTGTTATAAGTAGGTTACTAGAAGCGAAGGAGAAAACAAGAGAACTCTTGTCAAAAAAAAGAGAGCAAGAAGAGGTTTTTTATTTCATAGTCATCATTAATTACAACAGTTATATTTTAAAAATATCTTATATTATAAATAAATTAATATTTTATTTTGATATAATTTTTAAAAAAAAAGCAATAATGTGAAAAATACTTTTTATAATATCAAATATAACGAAATTTATAATAAATATAAGATTACATCACAAAGTAGATAAAAAGAAAACATATTTTAATTATTTAAAAAAATTAAACAAACTTAAAGTTTGAATAAATGAGATCAAGAATTTTCTTATTGGTGAAATGATGAGTTGAAGATTTTAAGTTTAAATGTTTTGTATTTGACGTTACATGTTAACTAAAAAATTTTCTAACGTGTAACATCCCCATTCTTGGCCACAAATAGAAGAAGTTATCGTAGAGCTATGAAAATAAGCGCGAATATCTAAACAGAATTAAGAAATGTTGAAAAAGTTATACAAATCCGCTCTCTGCTACACCCACCTCCCATATAAACGAAACCTATTTTTGCCTGAAACTTCATTAAGTCTTATCTTAAAACTACGCAATTTGCTACATCAATTTCTTTTGTGATAATAAATAAATTTAAAATATTATAGGCGAATGCCACGCCCATTAATTATATTTTAGTAACTCACCCTTGGAAAATACTACCAACACAAGTTAACTACGTTTTTGTTTATATTTTTAAGCTTTTTTGATTACAGCAAGGAAACTTTAAAAACTGAGTTGTTTTGTGTTTGTAAAACAGTCGAAATTTTGAAAAGTTATCAGCTGCCATACATCAAATATATCTCACATTTTAACTAAACATGTCACTATAAAAACTGTATATATTTCACATTAGCACGACATATTTTTTATTTATTTTTTTTTTTTTTATGTAACGCAGTTCTAATGATGTTTTCATGAAAATTTTATAGTCCATTTTTCTCAAAATTATTTTTTAAACACTTTTAAAAATTGAATATTTAAAAATTTGTATCCCGCTTTAAGTGTTCACTTTTATGATAAGTTTAAAACCATATATTCAAAATGTAAACAAAAACAGCAATGTTGTCAGACATAAGAAATTTTAAACTTTATTTTGATATATAAAAAAAATTAAGTAAAATGTGAATAACAAGAAAAATTGTATTTTCAAAAAATTCAACTTTGACGGCTTGTCATATCGAAACGGTTGCTATTATTACAAAACTCATTTTGATTTTTTTTACCCAGGATACTTTCTCTTGAAAGCTATAAAAATTTTGGGAATATTCAAACATCGATGAATTAGATTTTTGGCAGCTTATTTTACAGCGTGCATCGTTCTCCACTTCATTTATCATTTTCATCAAGGGTCTTGAGGGCACCCCTGGATTAGTTGCGCCCGACCGCAATGCGGGCTCTGCGGGCCCGCTTTTTACGCCACTGATTTCAACTAACTAAGTGGTGACTAAGGTCACCATAAAAAATATATATCTTCCGTGTTAGCAAGAAATTTTTGGATTTGGTGTTACGCAGTTATGATGTTTTCGTAGAAAATTTACAGTCTCAAAAATTTTTTTAAACACTTTTAAAATTAGAATATTGAAAATTTTGTATTCCGCTTTTAGTGTTAACTTTTATGATAATCTTTAAACCATATGTTCAAAATGTAAGCTTCAAAATGTAATGTAATGTTCAAATTTATTGACATAAAAAATTTTAAACTTTATTTTGATATATAAAAAAAAAATTAAATAAAATGTGAATGGCAAGAAAAACTGTATTCTTAATAACGTCATAACGAAACGGTTGCGACTGTTAAAAAAATTAATTTTGATTTTTTCACCAAAGATATTTTCTATTGAAAGCCATACAAATTTTGGAAAAATTCAAACATTAATATATTAGTCGTTCGTTCGGTTTATTATAACGTCGTTCTCCACTTCATTTTTCATTTTCATCAAGGGACTTGAGGGCGCCCCTGGCTTAGTTGCGCCCGTCCGCAATGCGGGCTCTGCGGTCCCGCCTTTTACGCCACTGCTCACTGATGCGAGATAAATTAAGCAGTTGCTTAGAAACAACAAAACCTCCGTATGAACTCTTTAATCCAATTCTATCTTCTACTAACTTGACCCAAAAGCGAATTCTAGAATCAATAAAATTGTTTGTTGGATTCACTTCAATTGAAAGCGGAATTTGAAGTATTCTATGGTCTATGCGAAGGCGTAGAAACTCTATCGGGTACAGCTAATGTTTCAATTAAAAAAATCTCTTCCTGCAGTTAACAAAATGTTGCGTTTGCTGTGCACAATACCTGTTACTGTTTCAGGAAATGAGAGAATGTTCAGAAAATTAATATTAGTTAAAAATTATTTAAGAATCACGCAAAGTGCCTCACGTCTTAATGACTTATTAATATTTTCATTGGAAAAGGACATAGTTGATCTCATTAACTTAGATAATATATTCATAAAGAAGAATTAATAATTTAATGTTATATTTAAAAATTAAATTTGTATTTTTTATTTAAAACACTATTTTTTTAATTAATTTAAAAAATTACAAAAAAAAATGTTAAAGAAATTTAAAGCCTGTTTATTTTTTAACACATATAAACTATGAATTTTTAAAACAAAAACGAAAATAAATTTTTAAATGCTGATTCGATAATGTTGAAATACTTTTATTTTATTTTCTTTGATAGAGGGAACGATATGAAAACTGCCTTTAAAGGATCTTCTTCACTTGAAAAAAATCGAAAGATTGAAAAGTGTTACTATATGTGGGTTAAAAATTTAAGGATTTCTTAAAACGGTACCAAAAATTAACAAAAAAGTCCGTTTAGCTGAAACTGTTTTGCATTATTATTGTAATTGTAAAATCTCTGAGATTATTACCTACAATCATCTATTAAAACCTAAAACTCAAATTTTTAGAGTGTTAGAAATCTAAAAAATATGGTAATTTTTCAAATTTTGTTTTGAAAATGGCAAGAACAGGTACCAAGAACAGGTATGAGGTTTAGTTGGCTGATTAAACGTAATCTTATAGTTTCAAGTTTTATAGTTAAGATGAGCTAAAAAATTTTCAGTTACCTGTTGTATAAGCTGAGAAATCGTTGCCACCTTTTTGGATTCGAAAAATGATGTCCTAATTGCGAAAAGCTTAAGAGAGCAGATAAAAGGCTAAGCAAAAAAAAATCCAAACCATACTTAATTATATGTATTTTGATGTACACAAGTTTTTTTTTTTCATCATTAAAAAAAGTTTTAGTAAAAATAATTACAAAGTGTTTTTCTTAGCCGTTCAAATGAAAAAGACCCCTTAATATTTATTTATATTGATCAAACGGATGAGTAACTTTATATAATTCAACTATGTTGTATTTAAAAAAAGTCGTGACTTAAGGGTATCCAGTCGGCCGAAATAGATTGATAGCCCCCCTATCAAAATGGCCTACGTACGCCCCTGTAGACGATCAGTTCAATACGACTACTGATAATGTCTATAACAATCTCTTTAAGCGGAACCACATCAACTCTTATTGGAAAATATTTTCCACCAATTGAATTGACCACAAAATATGTTTGCGGACTTGTAGACTTTGTAACATTTAATTCTATACCCAATGTAGATGTCCACAACAATTTATTTCATATCGGGCCGCATACTATTACAATACCAGTTGGTTCATATGAATTTTAGGATATTGGGTTTTTCTTGAAATCAGCTGTAAGAGCAATGGCATGATTCAAATTGTATCCTCCGTAGATATAGATTTTTCTGCTGGGATCTAATAAAAGAAAGATGATAGTAAATGAGTTGGCGTATGAGGAACTTATTAAAGTGGTTCCTATAGATCCGTTGCATGAGATAGAAAAAACGGAATATATACATATAGGTCAGTCAGATAAACTTAGAAAAAATTTTGAATCTGATTTACCTTTAAATATTACAAATATAAACACAATACGAATTGAATGCAACTTGACAACCGGATCATATATTTACAACACATCAGTTCATACTATTCACGAATTTCCTCTCGATGTCTCGCCAGGATATAAAATAAATGAGAAACCTCGAAATATAATTTACTTACCCGTCAACTGTCAACAAATAAACAACATAACGATAAAAGTCTTAAATCAAGACGGTGACCTTATTTATTTTCGAGGAGAAAAATTTCTATAAGACTTCACTTTAAGCCAGAGTGGAAATAATGATAATTTACGCTATAAACTCCTCAACCACTGCTCAATGTTACTGAATATAAGGCAACTGCGCCGCTTATTGTTGTTGATGTAACAAATCAAAATGAAGCAGTTAAAATTGGACCTATTGATGTACGATTTGAATTTTACACCGAAGCAAACAAACCGATTCCAAATAAAACGTCAGCTTACTGTTTGGTAATCCATGATCGTTTAATTGAATATACGCCTCTAACAAATGAAATCATAAGAATAATTTAAATATAAAATCAATTATTTTTCACCATTTATATATAATAAATCAAAAAAATAACAATAAAGATTCATATATAAATTAACTCGTTTTGTTTTATTTATATCAGCATAGTGGAGTATGGTCATGGTAACGATGTCGCTTTCAATCGCTAGCTTAATTTATCATTAACCACAGCCACCGCCGCCTTTGCTGCTTTCATACGAATACTTGCACGAGTATAAGCGCGCGCCGCCGCACTGTGGTTTAATCCCATACAAAGTTTGGAAAAAAATAGAAGGAGTCGTCGTAGAGCAATAAAATTTGGTGCGGAATTTGGAATTACCTCTATAGAAGATATTAAAAAAATTTTTAAATCCGCCCACAAACACGCCTACCTCCTATATAACACAAAATTGTAAAAGCTATATTTTTCGTATTGAAGTTATATCAAGACAACTCAACGATCTAAAATATATATGTAGATTAAAAAAAAATTTGCTACGCCCACCTCCCATAATTTTATAAGATATTTGCATAGCTTTAAGATGAAGTGGTCGTATACCAATAAAATTTTGTATAAACATAAGCTGAAATAACTATATAAGAGCACTTACAAAAAATTTTACAAATCCGCCTACAAACACGCCTACCTTAAATATAACACAAAAATTGAAAACGATATTTTTCTTTTTATTGCATCTGGGTCAGTCCGCAGGATTTGACCACAAAATAACGCATTTGGTCGCTGGACTATTTTAAAAAATTTCATATTCTTACCGTAAATTTCTAAATGTTTTGGCATCTCAGAAATGCTTTTAAAAATTTTTTTTGTTGTATTTTCAAAATGGCGGCCATATTTGTCATGCTACCTCGAGCCATTTTCGTGTTTTTTAGAATTTGCTGTGATGATCATTTCTCAGCTCCTATTTAACATATAGTAATAAATCAAAAAGCATTTCATTAAGTGCATCTAGGGCTATTATCTTGCATAAAAAAACCATAATTAAAATGTTATTTAATTTTAAAAATCGTTAAAGTTTCACAAAAAAATTTTAATTTTTAGTAACTTTGAAAATTTTTTTTTAATAGAGAGAAGGTAGTGGCAGACTTTTTTGTTACATTTTTTTAGGTACATTTTAATAAAGTGTTTAAATATAAATTTTTTCAACTGGCTAGATCATTAACTTTTTGGGTTACATCGCTTTGAAAAAAGAGAAATCTCAAATTTGCCCCAACTTTGGGGTCAAGTATCTCCAATGGGCGAAAAAATTCGAAATTAATTGTGAATAAACTACAAAGTTAAAGGATTATTAGGATATAAAAATGAAGATGGTTTTTAGGGTTCGTTTAAAAGATATAGAATTTCAAATTTCGTGAATTTTACTACATGAGGTATGAGTATTCTTAAATGTTGTTTGATCTTGTTTTCATACATAACGGGGCTAAATGTTAAAAAATCAATTCATTAGCTAATTAGTTTTTATGATCTATGAAATTATTACATGAATTAAATTGTGAGCTTTAGATCAAGTAATATTGAAATATTGAATATTGAAATAAATAAAGAAGCAACTAGAACAGATGGCAACCTTGATAGAGTTGATGGCTGCTTTGAAATGTCATATGATTAGACTGTCTAGTTGTTGTTGTTGCAGTTTTAAAAAAACTTACTTAGATCATTAAAACTAATTAACCAAAAAATATAATTAAAATATACTTTTCACATTTTCTTCTTAATTTTTATATCCTAATAATTCTCTGAATATGTAGTTTATTCACAATTAATTTCGACTTTTTTCACACGTGCCCATTGGAGATATTTGACTCGTGCCCATTGGGTTTCTCAAAAAGTTAATGATCTAGCCAGTTGAAAAAATTTATATTTAAACACTTTGTTAAAATGTACTTAAAAAAAAAACAAAAAAGTTTGCCACTACCTTATAGCTAAAAAAAAAAATTTCAAAGTGACCAAAAATTAAAATTTTTTTTGGTAAATTTTAACGATTTTTTTTAAAATTAAGTAACATTTAAATTACTGTTTTTTATGCAAGATGCACTTTATGAAATGCTTTTTGATTTATTATTATATGTTTAATAGGAGCTGAGAAATGATCATCTCCGCTAACTCTAAAAAACACGAAAATCGCTCGAGGCTGCATGACAAATATGGTCGCCATTTTTAAAATACAACAAAAAATATTTTTTAAAAGCACTTCTGAGATGTCAAAACATTAAGAAATTTATGGTAAAAATATGAAATTTTTAAAAATGGTCGAGCGACCAGTATATGATCACCCTGTGCGGACTGACCCATCTATATCAAAACATTTCAATGAAGAATAATAAATATATGTGTATTATTTAAAAAAAAATTGACACGCCCACCTCCCATAAAAATACATATTTTTTCTTATTATCTAAAATTTAAGAATTTCCTTTATATTTAAAATAAGAAAAAAAGAAGAAAACAAAAATATTACATATTCTTTATGACAATTTGTGCAGTTCATTAAAACCAGGTTAGCAGCTATTAGCAGCCAATTGTTTTTAAAATGCTTAATAAAAGCCTACAGTTTTAGATTTTTATGGTTAGAAACCGTCGATAAGTGTCGATAACTTAGTTCTGGTCCACCAAACTTTGGAATCTGGGAAAAAACATGGTCTTAATAAAATTATTAAAAAATGAACACAATAATAAAAAATATATTATTATTATTATTATTATTATTATTATTATTATTATTATTATTATTATTATTATTATTATTATTATTATTATTATTATTATTATTATTATTATTATTATTATTATTTTTATTATTATTATTATTATCATTATTATTATTATTATTATTATTATTATTATTATTATTATTATTATTATTATTATTATGATTATTATTATTATTATTATTATTATTATTATTATTATTATTATTATTATTATTATTATTATTATTATTATTATTATTATTATTATTATTATTATTATTATTATTATTATTATTATTATTATTATTATTATTATTATTATTATTATTATTATTATTATTACTATTATTATTATTATTATTATTATTATTATTATTATTATTATTATTATTATTATTATTATTATTATTATTATTATTATTATTATTATTATTATTATTATTATTATTATTATTATTATTATTATTATTATTATTATTACTATTATTATTATTATTATTATTATTATTATTATTATTATTATTATTATTATTATTATTATTATTATCATTATTATTATCATTATTATTATTATTATTATTATTATTATTATTATTATTCCCACGCCTCTTCCCCCTCCCCATACCGCGCGAGGGGGAGTCCATTTTTAGCTGAACATGACGGCAGTCGCCTACAAGTCACTTCAGCACTGTTTTCTTTTGTGTTTTTGTTATTTAATATATATTATATTAATAGTAGAGCTTTAAGCACTGCAAATTATTGAACGCACTATCGTTGTTGTAGATAGGATTATTGATTTTTGTATTGTTGTGGCTTTTCTTTCGACACCTAATGTTTTAAGGTTTTCAATGAAGTTTTTGGGAACTATTCCAGTTGAAGATATAATTATCGGTATGACTCTTACCATATCCTGCCTCCAGATATGTTTTATTTCTTCTGCAAGAAGCTGGTATTTGCTAACCTTCTCTCGATAATAATTTTCCAGATTGTGGCTATTTGGGATTCCAATATCTATGATAAAAGTTTCCTTGCTTTGCTTTTTCACTAAGATTATGTCTGGTCTGTTGTTTCCAATAAGATGGTCAGTTAGAACAGTACGGTCCCAATAGAGCTTGCAAACATTATTTTCTAAAATAGGGTCTGGGTTATATTTATAGAACGGAACTTCCATCCAAATAAGGTCGTGCTTTATCCCCAGCGCTTGGTGTATGATTTTTGCAACTTGGTTGTGTCTCTTCAGATAGTCTGTAGCAGCAAGCGACGTACATGCTCCAGTAATGTGCTGTATTGTTTCTGGTTGTTGAAAGCACCTTCTACATGTATCGTTTTCCACTGCGTATTTCAGCACGTATTTACAGTAGTTCTTTGTCGCGATGACTTGGTCTTGTATTGCTATCATAAACGCCTCTGTCTTAACAAAGATATCTGCATTCGAGAGCCATGCATTTGACATATTTATATCGATGTGGGGTTGTTGCATCATGTAGGCATGTCTGCCGTGTATTTCCTTAGATTTCCATTCCTGCAATTTACGACTAATATAGGCAGAGTCCGTTTCACATTCGATACCTCTTATGTGTTTCAGGTCTAGTGGAGTATAGTTGTCGTCGTTCTGTACTATCGCTTGGTGAAGTTCGTTATTTTGGTCATGAAAATAGCTACGGAGGTTTGCTGTTTGTTTATTACACATGTGACTGATGTCTATCATTCCACGGCCTCCAAGGTGTCTAGGAAGCGTTGTTCTCTCAAGAGCAGAAATAGGGTGGTGGGCTCTGTTCTTCGTCATTAACCTGCGCGTTGATCTTTTTAGCTCCTCTAGGTCCGTATGGGTCCACTTAATAACTCCAAATGTGTACGTCAGGACAGGTACAGCAAAGGTGTTTATGGCTTTTACCATATTTTTTCCATTGAGATGAGAACGGAGTAAGTCCCTTGTTCTTTGTAGGTACACACTTGATATTGTTTGCTTAATGTCTTTATGTTGTATCCGCCGGGCTTGGCTGATTCCCAAGTACTTATACGATTCCCTTTGGCTCAGTGCTTCTATCGTTTCTCTTGTTGTGAGCTCGTAGTCTCTTTGCTGAATTTGCCCTTTAACTACACTTAATCGACGGCATTTCTCTATTCCAAAAGACATTTTAATATCGGTAGAGAAGCTTTCTACCAATTGCAGTAGGCTTTGAATTTGTCTTTCGGTTGCAGCATAGAGTTTTATATCATCCATGTATAATAGGTGTGTAAGTTTATGTTGGTGCCCATCTTCACCTTTGATTTGGTAGCCGTATCTAGTAGAGTTGAGAGTATTGGAAAGTGGGTTTAAAGCCATACAGAACCACAACGGGCTTAGACTGTCACCTTGAAGGATGCCACGGTTGATGCGGATTTTTGGTGAAGTAATCCGTCCGCCAGAGTGACACAGGTGAAGAGTTATTTCCCATGAGGACATTAGTTGCCTGAGAGTTGCAATAATAAATGGACATACTTTGTATATCTCCAAAACTTTGATTAACCATGAGTGTGGCACGCTATCAAAAGCTTTCTTGTAGTCTATGAAAGCTGTAAATATATTTCTCGATTTTGCATAGGCCTGTTCCATGACTACAGCATCAATGATTAATTGTTCCTTGCATCCTTGAGAGCCTTTTTTGCATCCTTTTTGCTCTGTAGCCAGGACTTTGTTGTCTTCAAGGTGTTGGTAGATTTTTGATGCTAGTGACGAAGTAAGAATTTTGTATAGCGTACAAAGACAAGTAATAGGTCGATATTTTGATGGGCTTCTTGTATTGTTGACATCTTTAGGGAGGAGATATGTATTGCCTTTTGTCAGGAACATTGGCGCTTCATCTGGGTGTTGCAGGATATTGGTGAAGTAACGTGCTATATAGGCATGCGCGCACTTAAATCTCTTCAGCCAGTAGTTATGTAGGTTGTCTGGCCCTGGTGCCTTCCAATTATGTGATTTATTAATGGCTAAAGCTATTTCTTCTTCAGTAAAATCGGTCGGCCCCATACATGGAAGAGTGCTCGCTTTATTTTCTTCATTTTTTATCCAAGCTCTGTCCTCTTCGTGGGTCAAGTTATTAGACCAGAGACCTTTCCAGTACGTTTCTACACTCTCAGCTGATGGAGGTTGATCAATTGTTGTTCCACGCTCTTCTCGGAGTGATCGATAGAAATGCTTCTCACTTTTGGAGAACTGCGCATTGTGTTTTCTCCTTTTTTCCGATGTCTCGTATCTACGAAGTCTATTTGATTTTACTGCCAGTCTTTGTCGGAGGGTGTCTAAATAAAGAGTGGGGGTATTATTTTCTGGATCTTGACGAGAATGGATATTGATTGCTATCCGTATCTTTTCGTAATGTTGTAATATTTTTTTACTTCTGTTTCCAGCGATATATTGTGTTAGCCTGCCTAGTTGCTTCCTCAGTCCTTCTATTTGACGCTTCAGACGTGTTTTCCACCGTGGTTCTAGGTCGTTTTGTACTCTATTGTTTCTTCTGTTAACTGTTCTACTTTCCAACGAGCGGCTTACAGCAGAAGCAGCTATGTAAAGGGCAGTTTGTGTGTCTTCAATATTCCTTACATTACTTGCTAGGTATGTTGGGAGAATAAAGGTATTTATGAAGTTCGTTGCTATAGCTGCTTGCCTTAGGGCTTTTGGTCTACGAATCATTGGTCGGCTTAAAGGGTCTGTGCCTTTGAATTGTTGATTTGCTGTTTGGAATTCCGTGAAGATTCTTTCTTCGAAGGTATTGCGGTATTCCGTGGCAGTATGTTGATGCTGAACTGTTTCATCATCGGGTCGTCTGTTCTGCGGTATATGTTCATTTTCTTGTACTCGTTCGTGAGTGTCCATCGCTGGGTCTGGTGCAGTCTCTTCCGTTAATTCTCTAGTTACTTCTGCCTGAATCTGTAAGAGTCTAGGTGGAGGTATAAGGTTTCTCACAACAATTGCTCGTCTTTGGTCTGCTATCCGCTGCTCCGTTACGTTAAGGTGCGGGTAGTGCTGTAAGAAAGCCTGGTGTAGTGTTCTTCTATAAGAAACATTGTTTGCTTCATTGTTTGTGATTTTGTAGTAGCAACGCATGATGTGCTCATTCATATCAGTCGTCCATTTCATACGCTGCCTTGAGGTGCTTGCTGCAGTGGTTGGTGGCTGTTGTACCACCAAAACACTTGCTGCAAGAGGAGTTGTAAATCGTTGTTCATTATTCGTTCCGGTGTGGTTATCTTGATCGGGCTGTCTGTTCCCGCGACGCCCCCGACCGTTGCGCCGCTCGTCCGAGGCTTCATTTACATCTGTAACCGCCTTACACATTAAACGGGTGGTTAACCCGTAAAATGGATGATTAGGGTCCGCAGGGTTGTCACACCCGTCATCTTAAATAAAGATGCCCTTGCGGGCTTATTATTATTATTATTATTATTATTATTATTATTATTATTATTATTATTATTATTATTATTATTATTATTATTATTATTATTATTATTATTATTATTATTATTATTATTATTATTATTATTATTATTATTATTATTATTATTATTATTATTATTATTATTATTATTATTATTATTATTATTATTATTATTATTATTATTATTATTATTATTATTATTATTATTATTATTATTATTATTATTATTATTATTATTATTATTATTATTATTGTTATTATTGTTATTATTATTATTATTATTATTATTATTATTATTATTATTATTATTATTATTATTATTATTATTATTATTATTATTATTATTATTATTATTATTATTATTATTATTATTATTATTATTATTATTATTATTATTATTATTATTATTATTATTATTATTATTATTATTATTATTATTATTATTATTATTATTATTATTATTATTATTATTATTATTATTATTATTATTATTATTATTATTATTATTATTATTATTATTATTATTATTATTATTATTATTATTATCATTATTATTATTATTATTATTATTATTATTATTATTATTATTATTATTATTATTATTATTATTATTATTATTATTATTATTATTATTATTATTATTATTATTATTATTATTATTATTATTATTGTTATTATTATTGTTATTATTATTGTTATTATTATTATTATTATTATTATTATTATTATTATTATTATTATTATTATTATTATTATTATTATTATTGTTATTATTATTGTTATTATTATTATTATTATTATTATTATTATTATTATTATTATTATTATTATTATTATTATTGTTATTATTATTATTATTATTATTATTATTATTATTATTATTATTATTATTATTATTATTATTGTTTGAGGACAAATTAGTTTATTTACCCTTGAAACTTAACCGTCAGGCTCAACAAACACATAATTTTGTTGAGTTTAGGTTTTTTTTTTTGTTTCCTTTGTAACACATGCAACAAGCACTTGAACTTGTTTGAGTGTAGAATTACAATAAGCACTTGAACTTATTGTAACTGTGAAAGTAAAAGTACACACTTTATTTAGTTGCTGAAATTATTCTGATTTTATTGATTAATTAAACTGGCATATATATCTACACAAAAGCTGTTGTAAGCATAATTGATTAACAAAAAATTAATTGCAGTACAAGCTATAACAAAATTATTCTAGTGATCTACTTAATGTAAAGTGTCATGTAAGGCAAAAAATGTAGGTTCCGCATTATTGGGCTACTTCTTGTTGACATATAAAGTTATATTTTGTTTTGCTTTGTTTATTTTACTTATAATAACCTATTTATATTAATAGCTTATGTTTTGTCAACAGGTGTGTTGACATTCTCCCCCGCGTTGAATTATTAAATTCAACGTTGTGACTGCAAAAGTTTCATGTTGTAGTGACATTGAATGTGGATTGAGTTCTTGGAAGTGGCGTTGGAGGCTTAGGTGGTTTTTTCTTCTGGTATTTGTTCCAAAAGATTTTGATTGCATAGGCACTGATCCCAATTGTCAATACAAGTGCAATGCATACAGCTGTCCAGGTTTGTTTCTGTGTTGATTCTACTATTGATGGTAATTTAAGTAAATTATTTCTTGTTAATTCTCGATGAAATACTCCAAGTTCTTCTAGCTGAGTGGTGTATTGTTTGTTAACAAGTTCGTCGATGGGTTGTATTTTAATGGCTCCTATTGGTACACCGGTGCTTGTATAAGTTGATTTATGGGAAGTGGTAACATACTGATGCCCTTGAATGATTATTTGATTGTCTCTAATCACGCAGTCTTGTTGGAGTTGAACTAATCCAGATCCGTTCAGCATTAGTTGAAATGTTTCTTGTCCACATACAGCACTCAGCCGAGTGGGTTCCTTCGTGGCATACGTCCATTGGTTTTTGTCATTTAACTGATGCCATGTGATTGATTTATTAAGTTTTATGGTGTCACATCTTGGATTTGTGTCATTGCTGAAAAGATCCATTTCGCATTTGAATTCATCGGATCCTCTTCTATGGATTGATTGTATTTTTGCGCATAAATAGCAATCAGTTTCTATAGTTGTACATGATTGAAGGTCTGCACCTTTCATGGGAAAGAATTCATCTCTGTGTGGATTGATTCCCATAAAATCTGTTGATATTTTTACTTCTATTAACGTGTTATTTATTACTGTTGTTACTGGAACAATGTTAAATAAGTCGTAATATTTTTGATCAACCAAAGGGAGTTTAATGCTGAAAACAATGTGATCAGTTGTCACCATGCCTTCCACCTTCATCAGGCTATAAAGCAGCAACAAATTGTCTTGGTTGACTGGTAGTTGAAGCTGAGGAGGTAGATGAGTCTTAAGTTTTCCTGCTTCTTCAGTTAGTTGATGAGGTGTAAGTATGAGGGGATTTATTTTTCCATGATGTGTGTCTGTTAGAACATCGATGATTGAAGATTGTATGCGTCTTAAGTTTTCCTGCTTCTTCAGTTAGTTGATGAGGTGTAAGTATGAGGGGATTTATTTTTCCATGATGTGTGTCTGTTAGAACATCGATGATTGAAGATTGTATGCGTTGAAGATTTGATATTATTATTGACATTTGTAGACATAGAGCTGTGAGGGTCGCATCACTATTGCTTACTTCTTGATCTTTAAGTAGCTTCATCATTTTGTCGATGTGGTTATCGATATCTTTAAACTTTTTCATTGTAATCACTTGATTTTTTGTAATAATGTTGATGGTAGAGTCAATAACTGAAGTTTGGTTTTGCAGGAGTTCGCGCAGGTAGTCATCATTGTTTTTTAATTGATTAATGGTATCTGACATTTTATTCGCATAGTTAGAATCGAGCACTCCGAACAGTGAGTTGCCAATGTTTCCAACAAAATCTAGTGCTCCTCTTTTTACTCGCTTTATAGATAGCATTTTAAACTCTGAACCAATCTCTTGCTGAGCATTTTGAAAGTAGTTCACAAAAAACTCACATATTGGGTTTGGTGCACTTTGATTGCAATGATGTTGCAGTGTTGTAATACCAGTGCGTAAGACATTTAATTATTTATAAAATGGTAAAAGGTCGTAGTAGATAATCAAATTCCATTTTCATGTTATTATTTTTGCTGAACCTATTTCTTCGAAATGTATGCCTGGATTTAATTGAAATTGGGTTACATTAATTGGATTTGCTATAGCTAGTGGTAGCAGTAACAGCGTTACCAATATGGTTGTGACGATATTTGAGATGGGTAAACGTCGTCGTTTTGATGGTATAGGAGAGATTTCTTGATCATCGTCCCTGTTGTAAATTTGCAGCTATTCGCTTGGCTCTGTGAAATTATCTTTAATATCTTCTTGAAAGAGCGGAGCTAGTCAATGGATTGGACGTTTACAATTTCCAGTAGCTGTTTTCACATCAACCACTCTGACAATTCCATCCTTTCCGGGATATACATGTGTGATTCGTCCTAGTGGCCAGTTCAATGGTGGTACGTTGTCTTCTTTGATTATGACTAAGGTTCCTTCTTGTATGTTGGGAACTCGTTCTTTCCATTTGTATCGGTGCTGAAGTTCCGTCAGATATTCTTGACTCCATCGTGTCCAGAATTCTTGTTTAATCCGCTTGACTGCATTCCACCGTTCGTGCAATGTTGATTTGGACACACTAGTGTTTGCGTCTACTGGATTAGTCAGAGATTCACCAATGATGAAGTGTGTCGGTGTAAGAGCGCTTAGATCGTTTGGATTGGTGGACATAGGTGTGATTGGTCTAGAGTTGAGAATTCCTTCAATTTCTATGACAACCGTTTCTAATTCTTCATGAGTTAATAATGCCGTATTTACGCTTCGAAGAAGTAATGTCTTTGCCGACTTCACTGCTGCTTCCCAAAGAACTCCAAAATGCGGAGCTCTTGGAGGGATAAACTGAAATTTGATTCTCTTTGAGCTGCACGCGTTTATTATTTTTTCGCTACTCCCTTTTCCGAACAATGATTGATTTATTTCTTGAAGTTGATTGCTGGGGCCAATGAAATTAGTAGCGTTGTCACAATAAAGGTTAAGGCAATGACCTATACGAGAAATGAATCGTTTTAATGAACCAATGAATGCATCAGTGGTCAGATCTGTTACGATCTCTAAGTGGACAGCCTTCGTGGCGAAACAGCAATAGACTGCAATATATATTTTGTGTGGTTTCTTTCCTCTTATTTTGTAGTGGACCCACAGTGGGCCACAGAAGTCAACATCTGAGTTTATAAACGGCCTTGATGGGGAAACTCTAGTTGCAGGCAAGTTTCCCATGAATTGTTGACACATTGTAGGCTTTGTTCTGGTGCATCGAACACACCTTTGCACTATGGATCTTGCCATTAATTTTCCTTTGATAGGCCAAAATCGTTGCCCTATATTTGCCAATAGTGCTTGTGGCCCGCTGTGCATAGTGTCATTGTGTGCATCTCTCAAAATTAGTTTCACCATAGGGTCGTTGTATGGCAGCATCATTGGATGTTTCGTATCATATGGAAGCAAAGATGAATTTAGACGTCCTCCTACTCGAATGATTCCATTTTCATCCAGAAATGGTGAGAGAGACGTGATTGAACTGTTTTTGGTAACAGTTTTATTTGATTTCAACTGTTTGATTTCTTCATTGAAGTCTTGATCTTGTACTATTTTTACTATAGTCTTAAGTGCTGAATCGAGTTCCTTTGGGCTTAATGACAGTTCTTGGGTACGCTTAGCGCCTTTGCAATTTTCTATATATCGTTGAATGTATCCAACAACACGATGTAGGGTTTTAAACGATTCTCGTGCCTTTATGTAGTATATAATATTGTCTGACTCTCCTGCAGCTGTAGCTACCGTGGCTATGACTTGATTAATCCATTTGATTTCAGGAAGGTCTTCTATGATGATATTCTTTTGAATGGATGAGGGCCAAGTGTAATCTTGTTGATGTAGAAAAACAGGACCATAAAACCACAAGTTGAACTGAGGTTTCATCATTTCTTCTGGATGAGCTCCTCTAGATAATATATCTGCAGGATTGTGAAGAGTAGAGATGTGATGTCATTGTTCATTTAGTGAAAAATTCTGAATCATAGCCACTCTGTGGGATACAAATGTCTGGAGTGTTGATGGGCATCGATTTATCCAAGCTAATGCTACCTGTGAATCAGTCCAAAAGTGAGTAATGGTGTTTTGATACCCAAGATCGTTTTTAACTCGAGCCATTAGTTCGGTACACAGTAGAGATGCACACAGCTCTAACCGCGGAATGGTTTGTGTTTTAAGCGGTGCTACTCTTGATTTTGAGCAGAGAAGCCTGACCGATATGCTTTTGTTTTTAAACACTGTTCAAATGTATATTGCTGCTTCATATGCTCTTTCAGATGCATCTGCGAAACCATGAAGCTGTATTGAGTGAGGCACATTGTGTCCAAAAATGTGGCGAGGGATCCTTAATTTGTCTAATTGATCCAGGCTGTTGCGGAACTTGATCCGTGACGTGTGCATTGCTATTGGAAGTGCTTCATCCCATTGAAGTTGTAGCTTCCATAACTGCTGAATGAATATTTTGGCTGCTACCACCACTGGTCCTATGAGTCCCAATGGGTCGAAAATGTGTGCTACGTCAGATGTTATGCTGCGCTTTGTGACACGCTGCACAGTATTTAACCTTGTAGTAATTTGAAAATTGTCGCTTGTTGGTGCCCATGAAAGCCCTAATGTTTTAATGGTTGACTCTTCTTCATTTTTAAAGACTAAATCCACTTCCTGGTTTTCGATGGATATACTTTGAAGAAGCTTGGGATGATTGGAGCACCATTTCCGTAAATGAAGCCCTGCTTTCGTCAATATCTCTAATAATTGATCTTGAATAGCCTTTGCTTCATGAAGATTGTCTGCTCCTGCCAAACCATCGTCAACATAGAAGTTTTTATCAAGTGCCTGGCTGCCTAATGGATGTGTTTCCCTATTGATAAGTTAAGATAAGCTCTTGTTAGCATCTTGTTGCCAAGAATGGTGCTGCTCGTGTTCCGTAAGTAACTGTTTGAAGTTTATACACGTCCATTGACTCTTGCAAACTGCTTCTCCAATAGATTAATTGAAATCTTTCATCATTCGGATGAATTCGAATCTGTCTATACATTTTCTCGATGTCGGTTGTGAAAACAAATCTTGGCATGCGAAACCGGAGAACTTAACTTAACTTTGTTGTGCTTTTTTCAGGTCGCAAAACACAATGATGTGGAATGAAGTAATTTGGATGTAACACGTCATTTGGATTCACCTTTGTCATGTGTAACAATGCTTTGTATTCATCCATGAATTGACTATATTGGTTTTTGAGTTTTACGTCTTTTGCTAGGCGTTTTTCAAGAGATATGAATCGATTATAAGCAATTTGCTGCGAAGTGCCTAATTTTGATAAATCGTCTTTTAATGGTAATCGTACTATAAAGCGACCAGCTGCATCTCTTCGAGTATGATGGGTAAAGTGCATTTCACATTGCTTTTCTGACATTGATAATTGTGGCTCCGTTTCAGAGATATCTTCTAATTCCCAAAACTTTGCAACAGCGTTATTTAGGTTATCGTAATCGTCAGCTAAAACTCCGCATGTTGCTGATTTTCGTTGTTCATTATCGATTTTTCCAGATAGAACCCATCCAAGAACGGTTTTCTGAAGAACTGGTAAGCCCTTTGCTAGTTTAACTTGTCCCATTGACATTACTTGATGTGTGAATTCAGCACCTTTTTTCATCATTCGTTATCTTCTTACCGTTTAGACGTGTTTTTGCGAGCTCTTACTTTTAAAGATATCTTTAACCAAAAGTTCAAAATTAATATAAATAAATAGAAATTAACAGCTTTGATCGGCGTGCTCATACATCTGGATGCGTGATAACGTGGATTACATCCTTTTAAAATACTTGATATTTAATTTAATTTTCAATATAAATAAATATATATATATATGTATATTTGTTTATAATTTGCTTCTTTCCTTCTTCCTGTTTTGTTTTTAGCGCAAACAGGTTTCTATAGAGCAAATTATTGTATTTACTTTTACAGCTGTTTTCACGCTACTGCAAAAACTCTAGTGCTTATAAAACTTTTCAATTCGTTGGTTCTATAAAATCAGGGCTGCAAAGTTTCTACAGTACAGTGTCTTTAAACAAAATAAACTGTTTTTCACTAAAAGCATTTAAGTTCATTTTTCTCCTTTTACTTTCATCTATATTGCAAAACTTACTATTAAACTGAAAATGATCTGCAATTTCCGAAACTGCGCTGTAAAGGGTGAATCAGACCGGCTGGTTACTTGCTGGTTGTGTGATTAGTTTTTTCACATCAAGTGTGCAGCGTTGACTGCGAGGATCTTCGATGCACTCAACGAAAGTAAGGGACTTCGTTGGTCATGTGAAGATTGCAGGTTTACAAACGTTGAGATCTTTAAACTTATTAGACAATCTCGGAAAGGTTTTTTGGAGGTGGCTAAGGATCTAAAGGTAGCACAAGATAGACTGAGTGAATACGAAGATTTGTTTAAAAAGTTTAAAATTATGGAGGAAGCTTACAATTCTCCAAAACGTAAACGTTCAAACAAAAATCTTCGTAGTTCAGCTAAAACTACTGATATAGCCATGCCGTCACCTAATAATAATACTGTTCTACCTTCTACTTTAACTGTTTTCCCTAATGTGAACATACAGATTGAAGATCAATCAATTGGTGCTGTCAATACTGATCAAATGACTGATAATATCGCACCAACTAAGGTCGCTGCGTCAGCTGATCAGATTTCTCTTTCTGTTGAAGCAATACCAATCATAGAGGAAAATGCTGATTCTCCTCGCGTTTCTGCCACAAAAAAAACTTACGCTGAAACTTGTATTTCCTCAAATGTGGTCCCTGCACCTTCTCAGATTACTCCGGTTTCTACAGGAGCGATACCGAAACAAGTATCGAACAGCAGTATCAAAGCCCCTGTTCATAAAGAACTTGTGATTATTGAGCCTGCAAAATCTATATTTGTTTCTCGTTTTGCAGCTGATACATCTGGTGAAGACGTGTTATTCTATATAAACTCTAAGCTGAATGTTGTAAATAAAAATATCTCTGTTTACAAATTCAATTTTTCATACGAGCGAATTACGTCCTCTTTTAAAATATCTTTGCCTGGTGATCTTTTCACAAGGTATTGGATCAAAAGTTTTGGCCTGACAATACGATGGTGCATGAATTTATTTCTAGACCTCGGCCTACAACTTCCTTGGCTACTTTTTCGGTTTTTAACAAGAATCAAAAAAACTAGATTGTTGCTTTCAGTTCCTTATCCTTTACCAAAACGTTCGTGGCATTAACACAAAACTAAATAATTTATTAATTTTGAGTCACAACCTTCACTTTAATATAATAGCTTTTAGTGAGACTTGGCTGAAACCTAACACTCTAAATACTGAAATTCTGTGCAACAAATTTAACATATACCGCAAAGATAGAAACTCCATTCCTGGTATTTGCTCTAAAGGTGGGGGTGTGTTGATTGCAGTCAAAGCGACACATTTTTCTGAAGAGTTATTAATTCCAGAATCCTTGGACATTG
The DNA here is from genome assembly GCA_963920525.1 of Dichetophora obliterata. Classification (NCBI taxonomy): domain Eukaryota; kingdom Metazoa; phylum Arthropoda; class Insecta; order Diptera; family Sciomyzidae; genus Dichetophora; species Dichetophora obliterata. The sequence continues at coordinate 152,924,898 of OY986437.1, read as the reverse complement.
AATTCTGTTGTGTTCATGTTAAGTTTGGTTCCTTGAGCCTTTTTATTACATGCTCATATATTCCTCCCCTTTCTACCTTAGAAGTTTATAGCAAACATTTGGCTTCTATTAGTAAAGTTTGCTCAAAACTGCAATCAAATGATCATATTTTAATAACTGGAGATTTTAACCTGCCAAACGTTTCTTGGAACTGCTGTTCTGAAATTCCTGAAATATTTTTACCTTCGTCTGAAAGTTCATCCGATAATTACTTTTTAAACGAGCTCTCAATCCAGGGGCTATTCCAACTTAACTGCATTTTTAACAAAAATAATCGTTTGCTTGATCTGGTGTTTTTTGATGACAGCAATATCGCTTCTGTGTCTAAATCAGATCCTCTGGTTACACCCGAAGATTCTCATCATCCAACATTAGAAATTATTTTAAATTTTCCAAAACCATCTGCGCAGTATTCTGATTCTCAACCACCTATTGAGTTTAACTTTAAAAAAACAAACTACGTGATTTTGAAGAATAACTTGTCTAATATAAACTGGAATTCTATTCTAAATATTAATACAAATAGTTTATCTTCTCAGAGTCTTGATGATGCGGTATATGCGTTTAATAGAACGCTCAATGATTGTTTTCTTAAAGCTGTTCCGCAAAGGAAAGCCTCCTTGACATCGGGTCCGGTATGGTATACAAATGAATTAAGAAAAATGAGGAATTTGAAATCTAAATACTATAAAAAATATCAAAAAACACATAACATATGTGATTTTGGATGCTATACCTCGATTAAATACAGTTATCAACAGTTATGCAAACAATCCTATAATACCTACTTAACAAAAGTAAAATTAAACATCAAATCTGATGCTAAATCCTTCTGGAACTTTGTTAACACAAAACGCAAGATTGATTCCTATCCTTCTTTTATGAAGTATAATTCGGTTGAGTCTGATAATGATAATAGTATTTGCAATCTTTTTGCTGACTTTTTCAAGTCGACTTATTCATCATCGTCCTATGATTATTTAAATTATCCTTTCAATATTCAATCTGGGGATATATTTCCCAATAATTGACACAAACACAGTCTTATCATTTTTAAAAAATATTAAAACATCATATAAAAGTGGTCCTGATAACATACCTTCGTGTATATTAAAATACTGCTGTGAAGAATTAGTAACTCCAATCTCTTTACTATTTCCTTCATCATTAAAATCCTGCTATTTTCCTGCAGCCTGGAAGCATTCATTTATCATTCCGCTGCATAAATCCGGAAATAGGTCTTTAATTGATAACTACCGTGGCATCGCAAAATTGAGCGCTTTGCCTAAACTTTTAGAGGCAATTGTTACATCACGACTATCGCATAGCGTTAAATCTTTAATGTCTCCTTTCCAACATAGATTCCTTTCTGGAAAATCCACTGTTACTAACCTTCTCGAATTTACATCAAAAACTATAGAAAACTTTGGAAAAGGCATGCAGACTGATGTCATTTACACGGATTTTAGCAAAGCTTTTGACGTTGTAAATCACAAACTACTGATCTTAAAATTACATCTTGTTGGATTTCCTATACCGTTGGTAAAGTGGATTGAATCTTACTTAAGCAATAGAACACAATCTGTTCTTTTTAAGCTCAAGAAATCACACGAGTTTCCTGTTACTTCAGGAGTACCTCAAGGAAGTCATCTTGGGCCTCTTCTGTTTCTACTTTTTATAAACGATTTGCCATCTGTCATAATGCATTCCAGCATCTTAATGTTTGCTGACGACGTCAAACTCTTCCTTTCTTTTAAAAATGATAATGACGCTGTATTTTTGCAAGCCGACATAGATCATCTTCATAACTGGTGCAAAACGAACCGTATGAACCTCAACATGAAGAAATGCAAGCATATGTCTTTCTCGCGCAAACCACCAATTAAATGTACCTTCAAAATTTGTGGTTATCCATTGGAGTCCTTAGATAGCTTCAATGATCTTGGAGTTACAATGGATCCTAAACTACGCTTTAATATTCATGTAAATAAAATAATAAATAGAGCAAATAGTACTTTAGGATTTATTATACGTTGGGCAAAAGAGTTTAATGATCCTTTCATAACGAAAACCTTATTCACTTCCCTAGTGCGGCCTATCTTAGAATACGCTTCAGTTGTTTGGTGCCCAAGATACGGTTGTTACATAGACGACATTGAATCAGTGCAGAAACAATTTCTTTTGTTTTGCTTAAGCTATCTTTATTGTAATACTGATTTTCACTTACCACCTTATGAATATCGGTTACAACTCTTAAATCTTCCTTCTTTAAAAAATCGGAGAATTATGATAAATGCTTGTTGGATTATAAAACTTTTACATGGCTATGTAAACAGTCCATATTTATTGAGTAAAATATATTTTAATATTCCTCTTCGTCCTAGAAGATATTTTGAGTTACTCCACATGAACTTTTGTAGAACTAATTATTTGCAAAATGAACCTCTTAGAAGCGCTTGCGGTGATTTTAATTTTGTATCTGATGTTATATCCTTAAGTGAATCCATGGACTCAATCAAACATAAAATTATAGATTACCTGCAGTACCGTCGTTGATTATGTAAAGTTCTTTCAAACATATATCTGATGCATCTGGTGATTTGTAAACACATAAATATAACAATCTAAATGGACCTAAGCGTAAAATGGAAAATTTTGGTGTATAATATATCTAAATAATCTGAATGGACCTAAACCTGGGATCTTCAATTGCCTCATATCTTCAAGATGGTTGTGACAACATTTGTTGACGGTACCGTGGTGTCTTGGTGTCTTTTTACCTCTTGAAACACTACGTTAGATCGATTTGTAATATATTAATATGAGTGGCCGATAAGACCTAGTTTGTCTTGGTGCCTGCGTTCGCAACTGGTTTTTTTTATTTTATGAAAATTGGTTTGGTGAAGTTGACCTAGTTTGTCGAGTAACCACCCTGTCAAGCCAGGATTTCACCGGCTTCAGGGAGACAGAACGATATATATTATATATATACCTATTGGAGTGGTGTTTTATTGGGTATGAGACCTTGTTTGTCACATGACTCCGCCGTATACAAAAATTGTTGCTAACTTGACCTTGTTTGTCTTGAAAACGCAACCCTGCTATGCTGTCTGATTTTATCGATTTTGACTTAACTTTTTTTCTATTATTTTTTATACTTCAATAAAATTATATACTTTAAGCAATTTACTAAAACTTTTTAGTTTGTTAATAATACATTATTTCATTCAAAATCATACTTTATATTTTTGAATTGTATTAAATATCTTATTTTACAATTTTAAATTTGCTATAAAACCTGTTAAGGTTTAGCAATCAAGTAAATAAAATAAATAAATAAATAGGATGTCAATTTTGCTTGGGTTATTGAACTGTGGGTCGGCCAGTTGTAGATTTTGGGGTATTGCCCAAGATGATATGTTAATGAATTTTGACGGTTGGGTACCCACAATCTGCGGAAATACGTAAGCTTCCAACGGAGCCTTGAATCCACTATTGCGAGAGTGAAAAGTGACGTGAACGCGATGACTGGCAAACAGTTTCTGTCTGCCGATACTTTCAACAGACAGGGATGAACTTTTAAGTGTCAGCCCAAGCTGCTGTGCTATTTTGGACGTTATAGCGTTTATTTGGGATCCGGAATCGAGTAGTGCTCTGCACTCAATTGTTTTACCATTTGCTGCAAGTATTATTTTTGCTGTACTCAACAACACATAGCTTGACATTGGCTTAACTGATGATGTCAATGCGACCGGTTTTGGAGCCTCTCTTTTTTCCGCCTCCTGCCTTTCCTGATGGAGAAGGGTATTGTGTCTTTTGTTGCACTTGCTGCATGTTCCGCTGGTACATTTGTTAGCCTCATGACCGTTCTTTAAACAATTAGTGCAGAATTTGTTCCTTTTTAGAATTTCGTAGCGTTGGCTAATTGATTTTTTTTTAAATACCAAACACGAAAATGTTGGATGGGCACCACTGCAAGCTGGACACTGTTTTGCTACTGTTGAAGTGATCATGGACGCTGCGTTATGTCGTGCCTTCTCATAGCCTTTATTTGTGCATTTGTTTAGTGTTTCTAATGAACTGAATCTGCTCTCAAGGAAGCTGAGAATTTCTTGGACTGATGGAAGTTTCCGTGAGTTGCTCAGCGATTGTTCAAAGGCCGTGTGAGTTGACCGATCTAATTTTTTAATAATTATGTGCACAAGAATCGCGTCCCACGTTGACACTGGTATTCCTATCGCACTAAGCCTATATATGCATTCCTTTGTTGTATCATGAAGAGATTTAATAGCATGCACCGACTCATGAATTATGCTAGCTTGTGCCATCAGTCGATTCAGTAATGCTGTGAAGAGCAATCGCTTGTTGTCATATCGGCTGGTTAATATCTCCTATGCTGTTGTGTAATTTTGAGCTGACACTGGCAAGTGTTTGATTAGATTTTTGGGCTCACCGTTTAAATTTGCTGTGAGGTAGAACATTTTTTGCACAGTACTGTATGGTTGATTGTGTATGAGTTGCTCATACAGGTCTTTGAATTGAACCCACTTTAGATGATCGCCGTCAAACGTAGGCAGCGTAATTGTCGGTAGTTTCACTGGTTGAAACTGTGTGACTTCTTGCAGTGCTCTGTGACCATTGTCAGTAACACTTGCTGAATTTTTTATGTATTGATTTAGGAACACAAGGACATGTTGTATTTTTGCTTGCATGTCATAAAATGTTTCCCAATTGTAATCACCCACTTTGTGCAGCTGAGTAAAATCCCATATTTTTGAGTTGTTACTGATTAGATCTGCTTGGTACTTCTCGAGTAATGATGCTTTCAAAGTACAGTATATCTCAGACTGTGGCTCACCATCTGCATCAATTTCGTTTATTGTTTTCGAAATGATGCTTAATAGCGCCATCTGATTATGAAGTACCTTCCTGAGTTCTTCGTTTTGCACCTCCAATTCTGGCTTATCTTTTGAACCAGCTTTGGTAGCGTGTTGATTGTGATCTTCCAACTCAGAGTCTGGCAGGAGATGTTGCGACAATGCACTCTTGTGCTCTTGAAAATGTTGAATATATTTTAGACCAATGCTTCTATTTCACTGTAGTAACTTGTAGTGAAATAGTCATGGTCATTGTGCTCAGTCTCTGACACTCTGATTTTCATGTCATTTTCTTCAAATGAGTGCCAGAGTGCATTGAGCTGATCGATTCTGTCTTGAAAGTATCGGGCATGCTTTTTCCTATCTGTAGGATCTTTTTTGTAGTTTTTAATCAGGCGCTCGATATGTTGGCCCGTGTTACTCTGTGCTGCTACTAACTCTGAGAATGTAGCCATTGTTGATAAATGCAGTTGATGATCTGCTTGATGTCGTCTGCTGGTTACCGGCAAATATTGACTTGATTGATGTCGTCTGCTGGTTACAGGCTAATATTGATTTTCGATGTCGTCTGCTGGTTACAGGCTAGGATTGACTTGATTGATGTCGTCTGAGGACTGCGGGGTCCTGTCACGGTCGCCAAATGTTTGAGGACAAATTAGTTTATTTACCCTTGAAACTTAACCGTCAGGCTTAACAAACACATAAATTTGTTGAGTTTAGGTTTTTTTTTTGTTTCCTTTGTAACACATGCAACAAGCACTTGAACTTGTTGCAGTGTAGAATTACAATAAGCACTTGAACTTATTGTAACTGTGAAAGTAAAAGTACACACTTTATTTAGTTGCTGAAATTATTCTGATTTTATTGATTAATTAAACTGGCATATATATCTACACAAAAGCTGTTGTAAGCATAATTGATTAACAAAAAATTAATTGCAGTACAAGCTATAACAAAATTAATCTAGTGATCTACTTAATGTAAAGTGTCACGTCAAGCAAAAAAAGTGGGTTCCGCATTATTGGGCTACTTCTTGTTGACATATAAAGTTATATGTTGTTTTGTTTTGTTTATTTTACTTATAATAACCTAGTTATATTAATAGCTTATGTTTTGTTAAAAGGTATGTTAACAGTTATGTTTTCTTAAAGATCAGGTACGTATTCTTCTTTTAATTTTGATTAAACTGCGATCATTGTTTACGCATATTTAGTTTTCATTTTCGTTTGTATTTATTTCTAAAGTCATCTTTTTTTTCTCGAACAATAAAATTAATAAAAGGTCCGCCAAATAACTTTTTTTTTTTTAAAAAACGCATTGGATGGTCAGTTGGCTTCAACTCCTGAACCAATTGGACTTTGTATGGCGTCATACCAAGGTCTTTATGCAAAATTCGTCTCAATGATGTCTCCGAAATGTTCAATTGTTGAGAACGACGATGAATTGATGTTGATGGCGCTTCACGCACACTTTCTGCCACAGCAGCAATATTCTCGGGTGTACGCACTGTGATTGGCTTTTCACGCTTTGGTTTATCGATGAAGATGCCAGTTTCTTTCACTTTTTTCACAAGATAACGATCATACGGAGTTGACGGTGCTTCTCCTCTTTCAAAATCCATACCCAATTTTCGCACACATTCTGCAACATTACCATGATTTTCAAAGTAACGTCGCAATATAATAATTATAATTCTAATTATTATCATTATTATTATCATTATTATTATCATTATTATTATTATTATTATTATTATTATTATTATTTTTATTATTATTATTATTATTATTATTATTATTATTATTATTATTATTATTATTATTTTTATTATTATTATTATTATTATTATTATTATTATTATTATTATTATTATTATTATTATTATTATTATTATTATTATTATTATTATTATTATTATTATTATTATTATTATTATTATTATTATTATTATTATTATTATTATTATAATTATTATTATTATTATTATTATTATTATTATTATTATTATTATTATTGTTATTATTATTATTATCATTATTATTATTATTATTATTATCATTATTATTATTATTATTATTATTATTATTATTATTATTATTATTATTATTATTATTATTATTATTATTATTATTATTATTATTATTATTATTATTATTATTATTATTATTATTATTATTATTATTATTATTATTATTATTATTATTGTTATTATTATTATTATTGGGGGTTGGAATTAGTTTTAAAGGTTTTCTAAGAGATGGCGTAACTATCAATAGATCGCATCGGGCACACCTGTGACTATATTCATTTCAAAGCACATTGTCTAAGCTTCATTTTTCAGTATGTGTCATTCCACTGAAGTGTAAACAACATATATTTTTTTCTCTGTGAACATGTCGACTTTCGTTCCAACAAAACGCAATTTGCGGGAAGGTTTACTTTTGTGCTTCCATTTGAAGAAAAAAGCGGTTGAAGCACAACGCACGCTTACTGAGGCTTACGGGGACTATGCTCCATCGATTTCTACTTGTGAGTACTGGTTCCGTCGGTTTAAAAGTGGTGATTTTGATACGGAAGACAAAGAGCGTCCGGGCCAGCCGAAAAAGTTTGAAGATGAGGAATTGGAGGCTTTGCTCGATGAAGACCCGTGTCAAACCCTTCAAGAATTGTCAGAATCATTGGGAGTCGACTTATCAACGGTCGGCAAACGCTTGAAGGCCATGGGAATGATTCAAAAGCAAGGAAATTGGGTGCCGTACCAGTTGAAGCCGAGAGACGTTGAACGGCGATTTTGCATGTGCGAACAACTGCTTCAACGGTATAAAAGGAAGAGTTTTTTGCATCGTATTGTCACTTGCGATGAAAAGTGGATCCATTACGATAATCCTAAGCGAAAAAAATCGTGGGGACCACCCGGCCATGCATCAACATCGAGGGCCAAGCCGAATATTCATGGCGCCAAGCTTATGCTGTGTATTTGGTGGGATCAGAAGGGTGTCGTGTACTATGAGCTGCTAAAACCTAACGAAACCATCACTGGGGAACGCTACCAACAACAATTGATGCAATTGAGCCGAGCATTAAAGGTTAAACGGCCGGAATATGCCAAAAGACACGACAAAGTGGTTTTTCAACATGACAACGCACGGCCACACGTTGCAAGAACCGTCAAGGAAACGTTGGAGGCGTGAATTGGGATGTGCTACCCCACCCGCCTTATAGCCCAGACATAGCCCCTTCCGACTACCACCTATTCAGATCGATGACGCATGGCTTGGCTGAGCAGCGCTTCACTTCTTACGAGGATACCAAAAAAATGGGTCGATTCGTGGATTGCCTCAAAAGACGAATCGTTCTTCCGGCGCGGAATCCATATGCTGCCAGAAAAATGGGAAAATGTTGTAGCTAACGATGGACAATACTTTGAATAATATACATTGTACCGTTGTTTCTAAATAAATGCTCTAAATGCTCAAAAACCGAAAAAAAACCTTTAAAATTAATTCCAACCCCCAATATTATTATTATTATTATTATTATTATTATTATTATTATTATTATTATTATTATCATTATTATTATTATTATTATTATTATTATTATTATTATTATTATTATCATTATTATTATTATTATTATTATTATTATTATTATTATTATTATTATTATTATTATTATTATTATTATTATTATTATCATTATTATTATTATTATTATTATTATTATTATTATTATTATTATTATTATTATTTTTATTATTATTATTATTATTATTATTATTATTATTATTATTATTATTATTATTATTATTATTATTATTATTATTATTATTATTATTATTATTATTATTATTATTATTATTATTATTATTATTATTATTATTATTATTTTTACTATTATTATTATTATTATTATTATAATTATTATTATTATTACTATTATCATTATTATTATTATTATTATTATTATTATTATTATTATTATTATTATTATTATTATTATTATTATTATTATTATTATTATTATTATTATTATTATTATTATTATTATTATTATTATTATTATTATTATTATTATTATTATTATTATTATTATTATTATTATTATTATTATTATTATTATTATTATTATTATTATTATTATTATTATTATTATTATTATTATTATTATTATTATTATTATTATTATTATTATTATTATTATTATTATTATTATTATTATTTTTATTATTAATATTATCATTATTATTATTATTATTATTATTATTATTATTATTATTATTATTATTATTATTATTATTATTATTATTATTATTATTATTATTATTATTATTATTATTATTATTATTATTATTATTATTATTATTATTATTATTATTATTATTATTATTATTATTATTATTATTATTATTATTATTATTATTATTATTATTATTATCATTATTATTATTATTATTATTATTATTATTATTATTATTATTATTATTATTATTATTATTATTATTATTATTATTATTATTATTATTATTATTATTATTATTATTATTATTATTATTATTATTATTATTATTATTATTATTATTATTATTATTATTATTATTATTATTATTATTATTATTATTATTATTATTATTATTATTATTATTATTATTATTATTATTATTATTATTATTATTATTATTATTATTATTATTATTATTATTATTATTATTATTATTATTATTATTATTATTATTATTATTATTATTATTATTATTATTATTATTATTATTATTGTTTGAGGACAAATTAGTTTATTTACCCTTGAAACTTAACCGTCAGGCTCAACAAACACATAAATTTGTTGAGTTTAGGTTTTTTTTTTTGTTTCCTTTGTAACACATGCAACAAGCACTTGAACTTGTTGCAGTGTAGAATTACAATAAGCACTTGAACTTATTGTAACTGTGAAAGTAAAAGTACACACTTTATTTAGTTGCTGAAATTATTCTTATTTTATTGATTAATTAAACTGGCATATATATCTACACAAAAGCTGTTGTAAGCATAATTGATTAACAAAAAATTAATTGCAGTACAAGCTATAACAAAATTATTCTAGTGATCTACCTTATGTAAAGTGTCATGTCAAGAAAAAAAGGAGGTTCCGCATTATTGGGCTACTTCTTGTTGACATATAAAGTTATATTTTGTTTTGCTTTGTTTATTTTACTTATTTATATCAATAGCTTATGTTTTGTCAACAGGTGTGTTGACATTCTCCCCCGCGTTGAATTATTAAATTCAACGTTGTGACTGCAAAAGTTTCATGTTGTAGTGACATTGAATGTGGATTGAGTTCTTGGAAGTGGAGTTGCAGGCTTAAGTGGTTTTTTCTTCTGGTATTTGTTCCAAAAGATTTTGATTGCATAGGCACTGATCCCAATTGTCAATACAAGTGCAATGCATACAGCTGTCCAGGTTTGTTTCTGTGTTGATTCTACTATTGATGGTAATTTAAGTAATTTATTTCTTGCTAATTCTCGATGAAGTACTCCAAGTTCTTCTAGCTGAGAGGTGTATTGTTTGTTAACAAGTTCGTCGGTGGGTTGTATTTTAATGGGTCCTATTGGTACACCGGTGCTTGTATAAGTTGATTTACGGGAAGTGGTAACATACTGATGCCCTTGAATGATTATTTGATTGTCTCTAATCACGCAGTCTTGTTGGAGTTGAACTAATCCAGATCCGTTCAGCATTAGTTGAAATGTTTCTTGTCCACATACAGCACTCAGCCGAGTGGGTTCCTTCGTGGCATACGTCCATTGGTTTTTGTCATTTAACTGATGCCATGTGATTGATTTATTAAGTTTTATGGTGTCACATCTTGGATTTGTGTCATTGCTGAAAAGATCCATTTCGCATTTGAATTCATCGGATCCTCTTCTATGGATTGATTGTATTTTTGCGCATAAATAGCAATCAGTTTCTATAGTTGTACATGATTGAAGGTCTGCACCTTTCATGGGAAAGAATTCATCTCTGTGTGGATTGATTCCCATAAAATCTGTTGATATTTTTACTTCTATTAACGTGTTATTTATTACTGTTGTTACTGGAACAATGTTAAATGAGTCGTAATATTTTTGATCAACCAAAGGGAGTTTAATGCTGAAAACAATGTGATCAGTTGTCACCATGCCTTCCACCTTCATCAAGCTATAAAGCAGCAACAAATTGTCTTGGTTGACTGGTAGTTGAAGCTGAGGAGGTAGATGAGTCTTAAGTTTTCCTGCTTCTTCAGTTAGTTGATGAGGTGTAAGTATGAGGGGATTTATTTTTCCATGATGTGTGTCTGTTAGAACATCGATGATTGAAGATTGTATGCGTTGAAGATTTGATATTATTATTGACATTTGTAGACATAGAGCTGTGAGGGTCGCATCACTATTGCTTACTTCTTGATCTTTAAGTAGCTTCATCATTTTGTCGATGTGGTTATCGATATCTTTAAACTTTTTCATTGTAATCACTTGATTTTTTGTAATAATGTTGATGGTAGAGTCAATAACTGAAGTTTGGTTTTGCAGGAGTTCGCGCAGGTAGTCATCATTGTTTTTTTAATTGATTAATGGTATCTGACATTTTATTCGCATAGTTAGAATCGAGCACTCCGAACAGTGAGTTGCCAATGTTTCCAACAAAATCTAGTGCTCCTCTTTTTACTCGCTTTATAGATAGCATTTTAAACTCTGAACCAATCTCTTGCTGAGCATTTTGAAAGTAGTTCACAAAAAACCCACATATTGGGTTTGGTGCACTTTGATTGCAATGACGTTGCAGTGTTGTAATACCAGTGCGTAAGACATTTAATTATTTATAAAATGGTAAAAGGTCGTAGTAGATAATCAAATTCCATTTTGATGTTATTATTTTTGCTGAACCTATTTCTTCGAAATGTATGCCTGGATTTAATTGAAATTGGGTTACATTAATTGGATTTGCTATAGCTAGTGGTAGCAGTAACAGCGTTACCAATATGGTTGTGACGATATTTGAGATGGGTAAACGTCGTCGTTTTGATGGTATAGGAGAGATTTCTTGATCATCGTCCCTGTTGTAAATTTGCAGCTATTCGCTTGGCTCTGTGAAATTATCTTTAATATCTTCTTGAAAGAGCGGAGCTAGTCAATGGATTGGACGTTTACAATTTCCAGTAGCTGTTTTCACATCAACCACTCTGACAATTCCATCCTTTCCGGGATATACATGTGTGATTCGTCCTAGTGGCCAGTTCAATGGTGGTACGTTGTCTTCTTTGATTATGACTAAGGTTCCTTCTTGTATGTTGGGAACTCGTTCTTTCCATTTGTATCGGTGCTGAAGTTCCGTCAGATATTCTTGACTCCATCGTGTCCAGAATTCTTGTTTAATCCGCTTGACTGCATTCCACCGTTCGTGCAATGTTGATTTGGACACACTAGTGTTTGCGTCTACTGGATTAGTCAGAGATTCACCAATGATGAAGTGTGTCGGTGTAAGAGCGCTTAGATCGTTTGGATTGCTGGACATAGGTGTGATTGGTCTAGAGTTGAGAATTCCTTCAATTTCTATGACAACCGTTTCTAATTCTTCATGAGTTAATAATGCCGTATTTACGCTTCGAAGAAGTAATGTCTTTGCCGACTTCACTGCTGCTTCCCAAAGAACTCCAAAATGCGGAGCTCTTGGAGGGATAAACTGAAATTTGATTCTCTTTGAGCTGCACGCGTTTATTATTTTTTCGCTACTCCCTTTTCCGAACAATGATTGATTTATTTCTTGAAGTTGATTGCTGGGGCCAACGAAATTAGTAGCGTTGTCACAATAAAGGTTAAGGCAATGACCTATACGAGAAATGAATCGTTTTAATGAACCAATGAATGCATCAGTGGTCAGATCTGTTACGATCTCTAAGTGGACAGCCTTCGTGGCGAAACAGCAATAGACTGCAATATATATTTTGTGTGGTTTCTTTCCTCTTATTTTGTAGTGGACCCACAGTGGGCCACAGAAGTCAACACCTGAGTTTATAAACGGCCTTGATGGGGAAACTCTAGTTGCAGGCAAGTTTCCCATGAATTGTTGACACATTGTAGGCTTTGTTCTGGTGCATCGAACACACCTTTGCACTATGGATCTTGCCATTAATTTTCCTTTGATAGGCCAAAATCGTTGCCCTATATTTGCCAATAGTGCTTGTGGCCCGCTGTGCATAGTGTCATTGTGTGCATCTCTCAAAATTAGTTTCACCATAGGGTCGTTGTATGGCAGCATCATTGGATGTTTCGTATCATATGGAAGCAAAGATGAATTTAGACGTCCTCCTACTCGAATGATTCCATTTTCATCCAGAAATGGTGAGAGAGACGTGATTGAACTGTTTTTGGTAACAGTTTTATTTGATTTCAACTGTTTGATTTCTTCATTGAAGTCTTGATCTTGTACTATTTTTACTATAGTCTTAAGTGCTGAATCGAGTTCCTTTGGGCTTAATGACAGTTCTTGGGAACGCTGAGCGCCTTTGCAATTTTCTATATATCGTTGAATGTATCCAACAACACGATGTAGGGTTTTAAACGATTCTCGTGCCTTTATGTAGTATATAATATTGTCTGACTCTCCTGCAGCTGTAGCTACCGTGGCTATGACTTGATTAATCCATTTGATTTCAGGAAGGTCTTCTATGATGATATTCTTTTGAATGGATGAGGGCCAAGTGTAATCTTGTTGATGTAGAAAAACAGGACCATAAAACCACAAGTTGAACTGAGGTTTCATCATTTCTTCTGGATGAGCTCCTCTAGATAATATATCTGCAGGATTGTGGAGAGTAGAGATGTGATGTCATTGTTCATTTAGTGAAAAATTCTGAATCATAGCCACTCTGTGGGATACAAATGTCTGGAGTGTTGATGGGCATCGATTTATCCAAGCTAATGCTACCTGTGAATCAGTCCAAAAGTGAGTAATGGTGTTTTGATACCCAAGATCGTTTTTAACTCGAGCCATTAGTTCGGTACACAGTAGAGATGCACACAGCTCTAACCGCGGAATGGTTTGTGTTTTAAGCGGTGCTACTCTTGATTTTGAGCAGAGAAGCCTGACCGATATGCTTTTGTTTTTAAACACTGTTCGAATGTATATTGCTGCTCCATATGCTCTTTCAGATGCATCTGCGAAACCATGAAGCTGTATTGAGTGAGGCACATTGTGTCCAAAAATGTGGCGAGGGATCCTTAATTTGTCTAATTGATCCAGGCTGTTGCGGAACTTGATCCGTGACGTGTGCATTGCTATTGGAAGTGCTTCATCCCATTGAAGTTGTAGCTTCCATAACTGCTGAATGAATATTTTGGCTGCTACCACCACTGGTCCTATGAGTCCCAATGGGTCGAAAATGTGTGCTACGTCAGATGTTATGCTGCGCTTTGTGACACGCTGCACAGTATTTAACCTTGTAGTAATTTGAAAATTGTCGCTTGTTGGTGCCCATGAAAGCCCTAATGTTTTAATGGTTGACTCTTCTTCATTTTTAAAGACTAAATCCACTTCCTGGTTTTCGATGGATATACTTTGAAGAAGCTTGGGATGATTGGAGCACCATTTCCGTAAATGAAGCCCTGCTTTCGTCAATATCTCTAATAATTGATCTTGAATAGCCTTTGCTTCATGAAGATTGTCTGCTCCTGCCAAACCATCGTCAACATAGAAGTTTTTATCAAGTGCCTGGCTGCCTAATGGATGTGTTTCCCTATTGATAAGTTAAGATAAGCTCTTGTTAGCATCTTGTTGCCAAGAATGGTGCTGCTCGTGTTCCGTAAGTAACTGTTTGAAGTTTATACACGTCCATTGACTCTTGCAAACTGCTTCTCCAATAGATTAATTGAAATCTTTCATCATCAGGATGAATTCGAATCTGTCTATACATTTTCTCGATGTCGGTTGTGAAAACAAATCTTGGCATGCGAAACCCGAGAAGTATTGCAAACAGATCACTCTGCACCGTTGGACCTTTGTACATTACGTCATTTAATGATAGTCCAGTTGATGTTTTGCATGACGCTTCAAACACCACTCTTAACTTTGCTGTGCTTTTTTCAGGTCGCAAAACACAATAATGTGGAATGAAGTAATTTGGATGTAACACGTCATTTGGATTCACCTTTGTCATGTGTCCCAATGCTTTGTATTCATCCATGAATTGACTATATTGGTTTTTGAGTTTTACGTCTTTTGCTAGGCGTTTTTCAAGAGATATGAATCGATTATAAGCAATTTGCTGCGAAGTGCCTAATTTTGATAAATCGTCTTTTAATGGTAATCGTACTATAAAGCGACCAGCTGCATCTCTTCGAGTATGATGGGTAAAGTGCATTTCACATTGCTTTTCTGACATTGATAATTGTGGCTCCGTTTCAGAGACATCTTCTAATTCCCAAAACTTTGCAACAGCGTTATTTAGGTTATCGTAATCGTCAGCTAAAACTCCGCATGTTGCTGATTTTCGTTGTTCATTATCGATTTTTCCAGATAGAACCCATCCAAGAACAGTTTTCTGAAGAACTGGTAAGCCCTTTGCTAGTTTAACTTGTCCCATTGACATTACTTGATGTGTGAATTCAGCACCTAATAGGATGTCAATTTTGCTTGGGTTATTGAACTGTGGGTCGGCCAGTTGTAGATTTTGGGGTATTGCCCAAGATGATATGTTAATGAATTTTGACGGTTGGGTACCCACAATCTGCGGAAATACGTAAGCTTCCAACGGAGCCTTGAATCCACTATTGCGAGAGTGAAAAGTGACGTGAACGCGATGACTGGCAAACTGTTTCTGTCTGCCGATACTTTCAACAGACAGGGATGAACTTTTAAGTGTCAGCCCAAGCTGCTGTGCTATTTTGGACGTTAAAGCGTTTATTTGGGATCCGGAATCGAGAAGTGCTCTGCACTCAATTGTTTTACCATTTGCTGCAAGTATTATTTTTGCTGTACTCAACAACACATAGCTTGACATTGGCTTAACTGATGATGTCAATGCGACCGGTTTTGGAGCCTCTCTTTTTTCCGCCTCCTGCCTTTCCTGATGGAGAAGGGTATTGTGTCTTTTGTTGCACTTGCTGCATGTTCCGCTGGTACACTTGTTAGCCTCATGACCGTTCTTTAAACAATTAGTGCAGAGTTTGTTCCTTTTTAGAATTTCGTAGCGTTGGCTAATTGATTTTTCTTTAAATACCAAACACGAAAATATTGGATGGGCACCACTGCAAGCTGGACACTGTTTTGATACTGTTGAAGTGATCATGGACGCTGCGTTATGTCGTGCCTTCTCATAGCCTTTATTTGTGCATTTGTTTAGTGTTTCTAATGAACTGAATCTGCTCTCAAGGAAGCTGAGAATTTCTTGGACTGATGGAAGTTTCCGTGAGTTGCTCAGCGATTGTTCAAAGGCCGTGTGAGTTGACCGATCTAAATTTTTAATAATTATGTGCACAAGAATCGCGTCCCACGTTGACACTGGTATTTCTATCGCACTAAGCCCATTTATGCATTCCTTTGTTGTATCATGAAGAGATTTAATAGCATGCACCGACTCATGAATTATGCTAGCTTGTGCCATCAGTCGATTCAGTAATGCTGTGACGAGCAATCGCTTGTTGTCATATCGGCTGGTTAATATCTCCTATGCTGTTGGGTAATTTTGAGCTGACACTGGCAAGTGTTTGATTAGATTTTTGGGCTCACCGTTTAAATTTGCTGTGAGGTAGAACATTTTTTGCACAGTACTGTATGGTTGATTGTGTATGAGTTGCTCATACAGGTCTTTGAATTGAACCCACTTTAGATGATCGCCGTCAAACGTAGGCAGCGTAATTGTCGGTAGTTTCACTGGTTGAAACTGTGTGACTTCTTGCAGTGCTCTGTGACCATTGTCAGTAACACTTGCTGAATTTTTTATGTATTGATTTAGGAACACAAGGACATGTTGTATTTTTGCTTGCATAACATAAAATGTTTCCCAATTGTAATCACCCACTTTGTGCAGCTGAGTAAAATCCCATATTTTTGAGTTGTTACTGATTAGATCTGCTTGGTACTTCTCGAGTAATGATGCTTTCAAAGTACAGTATATCTCAGACTGTGGCTCACCATCTGCATCAATTTCGTTTATTGTTTTCGAAATGATGCTTAATAGCGCCATCTGATTATGAAGTACCTTCCTGAGTTCTTCGTTTTGCACCTCCAATTCTGGCTTATCTTTTGAACCAGCTTTGGTAGCGTGTTGATTGTGATCTTCCAACTCAGAGTCTGGCAGGAGATGTTGCGACAATGCACTCCTGTGCTCTTGAAAATGTTGAATATATTTTAGACCAATGCTTCTATTTCACTGTAGTAACTTGTAGTGAAATAGTCATGGTCATTGTGCTCAGTCTCTGACACTCTGATTTTCATGTCATTTTCTTCAAATGAGTGCCAGAGTGAATTGAGCTGATCGATTCTGTCTTAAAAGTATCGGGCATGCTTTTTCCTATCTGTAGGATCTTTTTTGTAGTTTTTAATTAGGCGCTCGATATGTTGGCCCGTGTTACTCTGTGCTGCTACTAACTCTGAGAATGTAGCCATTGTTACAACACATAAATTTGTTGAGTTTAGGTTTTTTTTTGTTTCCTTTGTAACACATGCAACAAGCACTTGAACTTGTTGCAGTGTAGAATTACAATAAGCACTTGAACTTATTGTAACTGTGAAAGTAAAAGTACACACTTTATTTAGTTGCTGAAATTACTCTGATTTTTTTGATTAATTAAACTGGCTTATATATCTACACAAATGCTGTTGTAAGCATAATTGATTGACAATATATTAATTGCAGTACAAGCTATAACAAAATCATTCTAGTTATCTACTTATTGTAAAGTGTCATGTAAGCAAAACATGTAAGTTCCGCATTAGTGGGCTACTTCTTGTTGACATATAAAGTTATATGTTGTTTTGTTTTGTTTATTTTACTTATAATAACCTAGTTATATTAATAGCTTATGTTTTGTTAAAAGGTATGTTAACAGTTATGTTTTCTTAAAGATCAGGTACGTATTCTTCTTTTAATTTTGATTAAACTGCGATCATTGTTTACGCATATTTAGTTTTCATTTTCGTTTGTATTTATTTCTATAGTCATCTTTTTTTCTCGAACAATAAAATTAATAAAAGGTCCGCCAAATAACTTTTTTTTTGAAAAAAACGCATTGGATGGTCAGTTGGCTTCAACTCCTGAACCAATTGGACTTTGTATGTTGTCATACCAAGGTCTTTATGCAAAATTCGTCTCAATGATGTCTCCGAAATGTTCAATTGTTGAGAACGACGATGAATTGATGTTGATGGCGCTTCACGCACACTTTCTGCCACAGCAGCAATATTCTCGGGTGTACGCACTGTGATTGGCTTTTCACGCTTTGGTTTATCGATGAAGATGCCAGTTTCTTTCACTTTTTTCACAAGATAACGATCATACGGAGTTGACGGTGCTTCTCTTCTTTCAAAATCCATACGCAATTTTCGCACACATTCTGCAACGTTACCATGATTTTCAAAGTAACGTCGCAATATAATAATTATAATTATAAATATTATCATTATTATTATCATTATTATTATCATTATTATCATTATTATCAATATTATCATTATTATCATTATTATTATTATTATTATTATTATTATTATTATTATTATTATTATTATTATTATTATTATTATTATTATTATTTTTATTATTATTATTATTATTATTATTATTATTATTATTATTATTATTATTATTATTATTATTATTATTATTATTATTATTATTATTATTATTATTATTTATCATTATAATTATTATTATTATTATTATTATTATTATTATTATTATTATTATTATTATTATTATTATTATTATTATTATTATTATTATGATTATTATTATTATTATTATTATTATTATTATTATTATTATTATTATTATTATTATTATTATTATTATTATTATTATTATTATTATTATTATTATTATTATTATTATTATTATTATTATTATGATTATGATTATTATTATTATTATTATTATTATTATTATTATTATTATTATTATTATTATTATTATTATTATTATTATTATTATTATTATTATTATTATTATTATTATTATTGTTATTATTATTATTATTATTATTATTATTATTATTATTATTATTATTATTATTATTATTATTATTATTATTATTATTATTTTTATTATTATTATTATTATTATTATTATTATTATTATTATTAATATTATCATTATTTTTATAATTATTATTATTATTATTATTATTATTATTATTATTATTATTATTATTATTATTTTTATTATTATTATTATTATTATTATTATTATTATTATTATTATTATTATTATTATTATTATTATTATTATTATTATTATTATTATTATTATTATTATTATTATTAATATTATCATTATTATTATAGTTACCACCCTGCAAAGTGCAGCCGTCAGGTAATCAACCTGTATTTCGCAACAAGCAGACACACGCGCAGTAATTGGATACCATCAACCTGTGGGAACCCGCAACGCAGCATATTCCCTGTGCTGCATATTTTTGGAGTATTTTAATGAACGTATATTATGTAATATGTATATGTGTACGTATATGTGTAAGCAGATAAGAATATCTTTAGCTAGCATATTTAAGTTTCGTTTTAAGTTATTGAGTTGGTAAAAGTTAGTTCTAAGTTAGCGGAGCTAAGGCATTGTTGGATTTTAATCTACTTTAATAAAGTGTTCGAATTGTAAACTAAAAGTTGTTGTTTAAATTTCAAGTCTAGAATCCGCAGTTGAGGATTCTAGCAAAAGTATTTTTTTAGTGTACGAGAGGAGGAATCCTGTAACTGGCGCCCGAGCAGGGACCGATCAAAAGTAGTGGATCACTTCTTAGCGGTGTTTCGATCCAACGATCAACTTTCCTTTGAGAGGAGAACACTAGAAGAGAGTGACTACGAAACGTGGAGACTATTGTGCCTTAGTAGGCTGCTTACTAAACAAAGCGATTTACGTTTGCAACTAAAAGGGACAAACACAATCCTCCCTTGATCGGTTAAACAGCAACACGATGTGGTAGTAAGTATAAGTGAGAAAAAAATCTATAAAAATTAGAGAATTAAAGATTACCTCAAAGCAAAAGGAATCTAGTTGTTTCGAACTAAACGGCGAAACAATTTATTCCAGTTTATTCTATCATTTTTTGAGAACCTTTTTTATAAGAGAGAAAGCAATTTTTGATAACCTTTTTTTGTATAAAAAAGTGAAACAAATCAAATATATTAATTATATTTTTTGAAAACCTTTTTTTTTGAGAAAAAAGAGAAATTTTTGATAACCTTTTTTTGTGAAAAAAGTGAACATTTTCCTATAAAAGAGAATATTTTTTGAAAACCTTTTTTTTTGAGAAAAAAGAGAAATTTTTGATAACCTTTTTTTGTGAAAAAAGTGAACATTTTCCTATAAAAGAGAAAACAATTTTTGATAACCTTTTTTTGTATAAAAAGCGAAACAAATCAAATATATTGAGTATATTTTTTGAAAACCTTTTTTTGAGAAAAAAAGAGAAATTTTTGATAACCTTTTTTTGTAAAAAAAGTGAACATTTTCCTATAAAAGAGAAAACAATTTTTGATAACCTTTTTTTGTATAAAAAGCGAAACAAATCAAATATATTGAGTATATTTTTTGAAAACTTTTTTTTTTTTTTTTTTGAAAAAAAAAGAGAAATTTTTGATAACCTTTTTTGTAAAAAAGTGAATTTTGATAACCTTTTTTTGAAAAAAAGTGAACCTTTTTCTATTAAAGAGAAAAACATCCTTTGATAACCTTTTTTTTTTAATAAAAAAGTGAACCAAACCAAATCAACTGATTATATTTTTTGAAAACTTTTTTTTAGGGAAAAAGAGCAATTTTTAATAACTTTTTTTGTAAAAAAGTGAACCTATATTTTTTTTTTTTTTATATACTTATCTTCGACAACCTTTTTCGATATAAGTTGATATAAGGCAACTCCAAAAAAGGTGGGAAGCTTCTGTGTCTATTAATAATTCATGTACCACTATTCCCTTCGGTCAAGGTGCCCCAGCGAAAGTAAAGAGGAAAGTAGAATGGACGAAATTAAGAACTCCCTTACCGGGTTGACGGGAGCAGTAAATGCTATTGTTGAGCAGATTAGGGGGGTTGAGGGTCGCCTCCTAAAGATTGAACAAAACAATAAAGCAGAGGAGGCTATACGATCATTAACCTCCCAACTGCGGGCTGCAGAGGTCCAAATTGTCCAAATGGAGACAGCTGCTAGAGAGGAGATCTTCGAGGGAGTTGAAGAACAGGAGCCATCTCCTGCCCCCAGGACTGAGGATGATCTTAGGGACATCAACAAATTACCCGATTGCGTCAAAGAATTGCAAGTATTCGAGGGTAATCCTGTTTTTTTCATATCTTGGGTTCACAATGTAGAGGCTATTTTAAAGGATTACGAGATAGTTCGTAATAAGCCGATATATAGGGCGATTCTCCAACACATACGCCAAAAGATAAGAGGTGTTGCGGATACTGCGTTAGTATCTTACAATGTGTTTGGAGAAGATTGGGGTGAAATTAAAAAAATATTGTCCTTACATTATGCGGATAAACGAGATATCCGAACACTTGAACATCAGTTAAACCAACTCTCTCAGGGTAACCTAAAATTAGACGAATTTTACGCCAAGGTAAACCATCAATTTTCCTTAGTAATCAATAAATTAAAGACAGAAACCTACTCAACTGAAACGATCAGCGCGCTAATTGAAACTTATAGAAATCGCGCTCTTGACGTATTTATAAGAGGGCTAAATGGGGATCTCTCAAGGATGCTAATTATACAAAAGCCCAGAACTCTTCCTGAGGCGTATTCAGCTTGCCTCGAGATACAAAATCTAAATTTTAGAAGCAGCTCGTCCCAACTCAGGACCAACAGTGTCGGGCCGTCTCACATGAATCCATATGTAAGGGTCGATTATAGCACCCACGCTCAACAAGGAAGATTCAGTAACCCCTGGCGTTCCAATGATAGACAGGGGCGTAATTACGGAAAATCTGGGGCAGCAAAGCATTTTGACAATGCAGGGCCTAGTGCTGCAAGAACTGAGGTTAAAATGGAGCCTGGTGGGTCCACGCGTAACTCTAATTTTGTAAATCGTTTTAACACTCAGCTCAATCATCAACAAAAAAGACCCAGGTCTGACAACTACCCAAGGAAAGAACAGCGAATGTATCATATGATGCCCACTGAGAATAACGTACAGGGTCACAATCAGGATATCACGACAAAAGAAGGTGAGGAGGCAAATTTTATGACAGATGCCTCGTTTCCAGCGTTCCCTTTATAGAATATATAACGAAGGAGGGGGCGACGCGCAAGTTCTTAGTAGATACAGGCGCTAACAAAAATTTTATTGGCCCTCACCTGGCTCAGAATAATAGCCCCGTGTCGAAACCATTTGTTGTCAACACGGCAGGTGGTGACATCCAAATAACCAAAAAGATTAGCGGGAAGTTTTTCTCGTATGTAGGCAATAATTCAACCTTGACCTTTTTTGTGCTTCCTGAATTAAAATCCTTTGATGGAATAATAGGGGATGACACCTTAAAGCAACTGGGTGCGGTAATTGATAGGGAAAGAAATGTATTAATTATAGATAGGAAGATAGAGATTCCCCTGAAAAATAGGGCATGTGCTGAGGTAAATACTAGTATAACTTTTAAGGATAATATCCCAAAAGAAATTCAGACACATTTTAATGATATGGTGGACAGATATCAAGATGTGTTCGGACCAGTGGGCAATTGTGAGGTAAAGACTTTTATTAGGGCAGAAATACGTACCAACACGGAAGACCCAATTTATTCAAAAAGCTATCCTTACCCTTCCAGCATGAGGGAAGAGGTAGAGCGTCAAGTTCAGGAACTTTTGACCGAGGGCGTGATACGACCGTCTAGAAGTCCCTACAATTCCCCAATATGGGTAGTGTCCAAAAAACCAAAACCCAATGGAGAGAAGCAATACAGAATGGTCGTGGACTTCAAGAGATTAAACGCTGTGACGATCCCCGACGCATACCCCATCCCGGATATAAATAGTACTTTAGCCAGCCTAGGGGAAGCCAAATATTTTACCACGCTTGATCTTACTTCCGGGTTCCACCAGATAGCGATGAAAGATAGCGACATTAGCAAAACGGCATTTTCTACATTGAATGGAAAATATGAATTCCTAAGGATGCCGTTTGGCCTGAGGAATGCTCCGGCGATTTTTCAACGAATGATTGACGACGTCCTTAAGGAATTTATAGGGAAAATTTGTTATGTGTATATAGATGATATTATCATCTTTAGTAAGAATATGTGGGATCACCTTAATGACGTAGAGACAATCCTTAAGAGAATGAGAGAATCAGGACTAAAGGTAAATCTTGAAAAGACAAATTTTATGGAAACTAGTGTGGAATTCCTTGGTTATCTGGTCACTCCTGATGGAGTCCTGCCTGATCCCGGTAAGATACGAGCGATAGAGAAAATCTTGCCTCCCGTCAACCTAAAGGATTTGAAAAGCTTTCTAGGATTAACTTCGTATTATAGGAAGTTCATCCGCGATTATGCTAAAATTGCTAAACCCCTCACTAATTTGACGAGAGGAGAGCATTCTCAAGTTAAAGCCAGCCAATCGAGAAATGTTCCGGTGCACATCGAGGGGTCTGCACTACAGGCATTTAATAGCTTGAAGGAATTGTTAACATCATCAGAAGTGTTGGCTTTCCCAGATTTTAAGAAACCCTTTAATTTAACTACCGATGCGTCCAACTACGCGATAGGCGCAGTGCTATCGCAGGGGGAGCAAAGTAGACAGAAACCGATTGCCTACATCTCTCGGTCATTGAGTCGTACTGAGGAAAATTACGCAACCAATGAGAAGGAGATGCTGGCAATCGTATGTGCACTCGATAATTTACGAAGTTACTTATATGGGGCAAAGAAAATTAAAATATTCACTGATCACCAACCCTTGACTTTCGCATTAGGTAACAGGAACTTCAATGCGAAACTCAAGCGTTGGAAGGCGAGAATTAAGGAGTACAACTACGAGTTGGTTTACACCTCGGGTAGATCAAACGTAGTGGCTGATGCCCTGTCCCGACTTAAAACCGAAATTAATCACGTAACGACGGATGACCAAAGAACCGAATCGTCAGCGACAGTAACTGCCAGTGAAGGTAGAGAGACAGAAGACTCGCTTACAGGTACGGCTAGTGAAGGGTGGGACGAAAACTTCTCAAGCAATGTAACTGAACATAGCGCCGAGCAAGATAACTCGGATTTAATCCCACATGTGGAAGCGCCAATAAATGTTTTCCGTAATCAGTTAGTATTCAAGGAAGGCACAGAATTAAGCTCCTTCGAGAAACCTCACCCAGGGTATAATCGACATTACATCGGTTTGAAACAGTTGAATAGGGAAGACATAGTAGGAGAATTAAAAAAGAAATTAAACCCTAATGTGATTAATGGTATCAAAATGCCGGAAAATCGTTTAGCCCTTCTACAAGACATCTACTTGGAAGCCTTTACAGGGTATAAAATAAGGATTACTCAAAGAATTGTACAGGACATAGCCAGGGAGGAAAATAAGTTTCAAATCATTGAAGAAGAGCATAGAAGAATAGCTCATAGAAATTGTAGGGAAAATAAAGAACAAATACTAGAAAGGTATTATTTTCCTAGTATGAGTAATCTTATTAAAACTTACATAGCCTCATGTGAAATTTGTAATGTCAATAAATACGACAGAAGACCTATAGACCCCCAATTACAGCTTACCCCGGTTCCAAAATATCCATGCGAAATATTGCACATGGATATTATGGAAATCGAGAATGAAAAATTCATAACTTGCATCGATAAGTTTTCAAAGTTTGCAAAATTTTTCCGCATAAAAGATAGGTCAGTGTTACACATCAGATCAAAAATGATTAAAATTTTACATTATTTCACGGTGCCTAAGGTCTTGGTGACAGACAATGAAAGGAGCTTTATAAGCCCGATAATTCGCAGTTTTATCAAAACCTTGGGTATAAGGCTATATTTAACTCCGACACAGAGGAGTGAAGTTAACGGTCAGATAGAAAGACTTCACTCCACTGTCCTAGAAATATATAGATGCCTCAGAAGAGAATATCCCTCGCTCAAGGTAAAAGAGTTGATCGAGGTCGCCGTGGATAGATACAACAATACGATTCATTCGGTAATTCAGAAAAAGCCTAGTGATGTATTTTTTAATAGAAGCCAAAGGATAAATTATCAGAACTTAATCGATTTCCGATCTAAAGTTAATAAAGACCTGAGAGGGCTTATTATGAAGAATCTTCGTGTCCGAAACTTAAGGCGTAATACGAAAAAGTCAAAGCCTAGGAAATACAAAAAGGGAGAGATAGTTTATGTAGCTAACAAAGGCTTAAAAGGGAAAAATAAACCGCTCTATCGAAAGGAAATTGTAGCGAGAGATAATAAGGTAACTGTCATTACGGTCAGCGGAAGACGTGTACATAAAGCACATATTAAAAACTTAAATAGATCGAATAAAAATTGAATTTGTTTTGGTAAAAACGAAAAAAGATAAGAGAAAACTATTAATTAAATTTATAAAATCTACCATTGTAAAGTAAAAATAAAAAATAAGGAACAAAATATTAACTAAATCTACCATTGCATATATTTTACTTATATAATACGCATTTATTAATAAATAAAAAAATTATTATTTTACAGAAAAACTTAATTTTATATATTTGTAAAACTTACCATGATATATATATATTTTATCTATATAATACGCATTTATTAATAAAATTTTTTTATTTTTGACAAATGAATTATTTTACAGAAAAAATATAAAAAAAAAACAACACCTTAGTATACTTAACGAAAAAACACAAAAAACCATATTAACCTATAAATATATTTCTTTTTTAAAATAGACAGAAGAATAAAATAAAGTTTTGAATCTTGGTTATTATCACTTTTCAGAACCACGTTAATGCCACTACGCATACATCTACTGAACTAATTTAACTTTTCCTCCCCGATGAAAAGGGAACACTTTTGTAGAATTTGTAAAGGAAAATTTAGGAGTATACAGGAAATTGTACAATTTATTTTAAAAATGTATTTTAAAAAATAAGTACATTAAAAATTGTTAACTCAAATATGGGGTCATATAAAAAAATAAATGGGGAATATTCTTATCTCTATAACTACTTTATCTAATATATCATTACAGTTTAGGGCTAATCCTTACAGTAGCCGCAGCACAGGGTTATCAGATATTCAACTATAAAACACCAATAGTGTCAATACGTGCGGGTGATGCATGGATCATAAACGGGCGATTCAAGATGGTACATATTATCAATCTCAACTCATACGACGAGCTACTGAATGATATTACAAATGCGGCCAACAACACATTTCAAAGCAACACCAAAAAGCAGATCTTCGAATACCACTTTAGTTGGATAAACGATCGGCTGAACGAACTTCGTGCAAAGACCAAAAGAAGAACACGGTCCATCAACTGGATAGGTTCGGCGTGGAAGTGGATTGCAGGGTCTCCAGACGCCACTGACTGGAACGCCATTCTTCAGAGCCAAGACCAAATCACAGAAAACAACAATCACCAGTATAAAATTAATAAAAAACTTTTTATTTCTTCTCGTGAAGCGTTGCAAAGGGTGAACCAGGCGATAAACAAAATTAACAGCATTTTCAAGGATACCAGGGAAGAACAAATCGAGAGCGACATTCTCAACAAACTATTAATAGTAAGAACAGAGGTCAGCGAAATCATCCGTGCATGTCAGTTGGCTAAAACTGGGATTGTAAACAGTAATATGTTAGAGAAAGAGGAAATCGATCGACTCCTCGCGGAAATCGAGACACTCCCGTATCAAAATACAATAGAAGCCATGGAGTTTGGGGAGCCTTCAATATATACTAATGGTTCTCTCTTACTTTACGTTCTTTCAATGCCAAAGTTGAGTGTAGCCAAATATCATCGGCTCATTACAAAAGCCGCCATCAACGAAGGAAAACAACTGGACTTGACCTTTTCTCAAGTACTTATAAGTCAAAAGGAAACGTATGGTATAAAGGACGAATGCCTAAAGATAAATAACTCTACCGTATGCGAGATGAGGATGCTGGAGAAACTGCCCGAAGATAGTTGCATACCCAAGGTGCTAAAGGGTGGCAACGCGGAATGCCATTTCCGGTCAAACAGGGAAAAGGTAATTGAAATGCTTACCGATGACATAGTATTTTCTACAAACTTTAAGGGCGAAATCGTGAGTGCCAATGAAACCAGGCACTTAGAAGGAACCAATGTAATTCACCTCGACAATGAAACGATATGGATGAACAACGAAACCTTCACGTCTAGAAGCATCACGCATTACAGGGCGCTGCCTTCTGCCCTAGTGAACATCACCGACAAGGGACTTGTCGTCGATCTGGAATATTTGCATGATCTTGGCGTCAACAATATCAGGAAATTGGGCAAGCTACAAAACTCTTTTAAGCTTTATATAGTTACAGATTTGTTGATAGTGACCACTGTCATATGCGTCTTGTTCACATTATGGCACATGATGACGAAGAAACTTAGATTACCTGCAATCAGAAATCCCGAGATAAAACCAATCTCCGTTGACCCGCCGCCAAAACCCTCACGAAGCCTTCCTTCCTACATAGATCTACGGGACGCAGATTTTTGAGGAGGGAGGAGTTACCACCCTGCAAAGTGCAGCCGTCAGGTAATCAACCTGTATTTCGCAACAAGCAGACACACGCGCAGTAATTGGATACCATCAACCTGTGGGAACCCGCAACGCAGCATATTCCCTGTGCTGCATATTTTTGGAGTATTTTAATGAACGTATATTATGTAATATGTATATGTGTACGTATATGTGTAAGCAGATAAGAATATCTTTAGCTAGCATATTTAAGTTTCGTTTTAAGTTATTGAGTTGGTAAAAGTTAGTTCTAAGTTAGCGGAGCTAAGGCATTGTTGGATTTTAATCTACTTTAATAAAGTGTTCGAATTGTAAACTAAAAGTTGTTGTTTAAATTTCAAGTCTAGAATCCGCAGTTGAGGATTCTAGCAAAAGTATTTTTTTAGTGTACGAGAGGAGGAATCCTGTAACTTTATTATTATTATTATTATTATTATTATTATTATTATTATTATTATTATTATTATTATTATTATTATTATTATTATTATTATTATTATTATTATTATTATTATTATTATTATTATTATTATTATTATTATTATTATTATTATTATTATTATTATTATTATTATTATTATTATTATTATTATTATTATTATTATTATTATTATTATTATTATTATTATTATTATTATTATTATTATTATTATTATTATTATTATTATTATTATTATTATTATTATTATTATTATTATTATTATTATTATTATTATTATTATTATTATTATTATTATTATTATTATTATTATTATTATTATTATTATTATTATTATTATTATTATTATTATTATTATTATTATTATTATTATTATTATTATTATTATTATTATTATTATTATTATTATTATTATTATTATTATTATTATTATTATTATTATTATTATTATTATTATTATTATTATTATTATTATTATTATTATTATTATTATTATTATTATTATTATTATTATTATTATTATTATTATTATTATTATTATTATTATTATTATTATTATTATTATTATTATTATTATTATTATTATTATTATTATTATTATTATTATTATTATTATTATTATTATTATTATTATTATTATTATTATTATTATTATTATTATTATTATTATTATTATTATTATTATTATTATTATTATTATTATTATTATTATTATTATTATTATTATTATTATTATTATTATTATTATTATTATTATTATTATTATTATTATTATTATTATTATTATTATTATTATATTATTATTATTATTATTATTATTATTATTATTATTATTATTATTATTATTATTATTATTATTATTATTATTATTATTATTATTATTATTATTATTATTATTATTATTATTATTATTATTATTATTATTATTATTATTATTATTATTATTATTATTATTATTATTATTATTATTATTATTATTATTATTATTATTATTATTATTATTATTATTATTATTATTATTATTATTATTATTATTATTATTATTATT
Source organism: Dichetophora obliterata (assembly GCA_963920525.1). Taxonomy (NCBI): domain Eukaryota; kingdom Metazoa; phylum Arthropoda; class Insecta; order Diptera; family Sciomyzidae; genus Dichetophora; species Dichetophora obliterata. The sequence continues at coordinate 152,895,558 of OY986437.1, read as the reverse complement.
ATTATTATTATTATTATTATTATTATTATTATTATTATTATTATTATTATTATTATTATTATTATTATTATTATTATTATTATTATTATTATTATTATTATTATTATTATTATTATTATTATTATTATTATTATTATTATTATTATTATTATTATTATTATTATTATTATTATTATTATTATTATTATTATTATTATTATTATTATTATTATTATTATTATTATTATTATTATTATTATTATTATTATTATTATTATTATTATTATTATTATTATTATTATTATTATTATTATTATTATTATTATTATTATTATTATTATTATTATTATTATTATTATTATTATTATTATTATTATTATTATTATTATTATTATTATTATTATTATTATTATTATTATTATTATTATTATTGTTATTATTATTATTATTATTATTATTATTATTATTATTATTATTATTATTATTTTTATTATTATTATTATTATTATTATTATTATTATTATTATGATCATTATTTTTATTATTATTATTATTATTATTATTATTACCATTATTATTATTATTATTATTATTATTATTATTATTATTATTATTATACCCTCCAAAATGCTGCTTATGCCATCATGAGGCCCGGGCTTCAGTAGACCACCTACCGGGCTCCCGCAAGTGTGAAGCCAATAAGAAGAAATGAGAATACTTCAGGCGAATATGCATAGAAGTAGGACGTCAGACGCTCTTCTCTCGCAGCTGGTTCTAGATAGAGATGCAGATGTTGTTATTATCAGCGAACAATACAAAGAAAAAATAAGCGTAATCTGGGTGGAAGACTGTTCAAAGACAGCAGCCATTTGGCTCCCGGCTGAGAGCAAGCTCCGAATAAAGGGAAGCGGTGCAGGAAACGGCTTCGTTTGGATTCTTGGCCACAACTTTACCCTAATGAGTTGCTACTTGACCCCCAGCGATAATATAGAAGACTTTCAGGCCAAACTCGACTGCATAGAAGACAAAATTCTGTAGATCGGAGGAGAGTTTATTGTCGCAGGAGACTTTTATTCGCAGGCGATTGAATGGGGTATGCCTATAACCAATCATAGAGGTAGACGAGTTCTAGATATGATTGCCAGGCAAGGCCTAGTAGTCGCAAATACTGGAACTGCCACCACTTTCCGAAGACCGGGATGCAATGCTACAACTCCAGATATCACACTAGTATCTGAGAAAATGGCTCACAGGCTAAAATCGTTTAAAGTCCTTGAAGACTTTACAGGCAGCGACCACCAATACATATCATACTGTGTAAATATGTCAAGTCGCCCTGCTCGAAACACCGGCAAAAAGAGCACACGCAAGCGGAATGCCTCTAAAGTGAACCCAGACGCTTTTCTTGCCGAAATAGATGCAAACCCCCAAATAAGTTTTGCTTCAAATAACGCAAGGTCCATAGTAAACCAAACTATGAGAACAATCGAGAGAGCTTGCGAAAAGTCAATGCCGAAAATAAAAACATGTAGGCACAAAAACTCCGTCTACTGGTGGACGGAAGAAATAGCGCAACTGAGACAAGCATGCTTGCAGAGTCGGAGAAGGTATACCAGAGCAGGACGCTTAGGTGCAGCTTTATCCGAAAATGATGAGTTTAAGATAGCCAAGAACAATCTCAAACAAGCTATCATATCGAGCAAAAAAAGAAAGTGGGAGGACCTCCGAAATGACATTAACAACGACCCCTGGGGGCTTGGATACAAGATTGTTATGCGAAAGCTCGTATCAAAACCACCGATGCTTGAGTTAGAAGCAGATAAAATGGACAACATCGTAAATGTCCTTTTTCCCACGCATGACGTAACAGAAGAAGTCTTGGAGATCCCTCAGGATGATTCGCCTCCACTTTTTACAGAAGACGAGCTCAAGCTAGCCGCGAGAACGCTTAAAAATAAAAAAGCACCCGGCCTTGACGGCGTCCCATTAGAGATTTTGAAAATACTTGCAATCTCGAGACCCAACGTACTGCTAAGCATGTACAACGCTTGCTTAACAGAAGGCATTTTTCCAGAAATATGGAAGAGACAAATTCTAGTACTCATCAGCAAGTGAAAAGGAAACCCAGAGTCTCCTTCGGCCTACAGACCCCTCTGCATGCTTGACACATC
>OY986437.1:152613408-152888408 GCA_963920525.1 Dichetophora obliterata | reverse complement strand
GATTAATTTCTCTTTGAAATTTAGTGCAATCATCAACATTTTTTATTACAGTGAATATTTTTAAATCATCTGCATATAGTAAAAATTTACAGAAAGAAAAAATGGAAGAAATATCGTTTATAAAAAGTATGAATAAAAGAGGGCCTAGGTGGCTGCCTTGCGGAACACCGGATTTGACATCAACTACTCTAGAGTAACAATTATCTACTTTCACAAGCAATTTTCTATTTTCTAAATAAGAAGTAATCCACTTTAACAAAATGGAATGTACTCCTAATTTATTTAGTTTTTTAATTAGTAATTTGTGATTAAGACTGTCGAAAGCTTTTACGAAATCCGTATATAATACATCCACTTGCATGCGATTTTCAATAGATTCTAGACAATAGTTCGAAAATATTGCCAGATTAGAAGACGTGGATCTCCCACAGAAAAAGCCATGTTGATGAACTGATATATAATTTTTAAATTCAGTAAATAAGCGCTTATTAATGATTTTATCTAAAATTTTAGGTATTATTGAGAGTTTGACAATTGGCCTATAATTTTCTATTAGACCTTTTTGGCCTGACTTCAACACTGGCGATATAAACGAAAGCTTCCAATCGTCTAGGACTGTGCCCTCATCAAGAGACTTATTAAAAATCAACGTTAAGCCAACATATAAAGAATAAGCACATTTTTTAAACAAAACTGGAGGTAATAAGTCGTATCCAGCCCCTTTATTGACATTTAAATCAAGAAGAGCATTGAGTACTTCTTCTTCAGATACTACAATGCTTCCAATGTTTACAACATCAGATATACACGAAAAATCCGAATCTTTATCTAAATTAAAGTTATCAAAAACCGATCCAAAGAAATCAGCGAACAATTCTGATATTTCTTGTGCGCTATTTCCCACCCCTTTTTGAGACTCCATGGATTTGGGAAAACCACTTGCTTTCCGTTTAGAGTTAAAGAAGACCCAAAATGATTTAGGATTAGATTTTATACTATTTTCAGTGGAGTAAATATACTTTTTATACAAAAAATTAGATAAAAAATCAAATTCTTTCCGACGTAAGACAAAAGCAGCTTTGTCTTCAGCCAGATTTGTTACTTTAAATTTACTATGTGCTTTGTTTCTTAGATATTTAAGATGCAAAAGAGTTTTATTGTACCAGGGTAGGTTGTAACGCCGTTTTGATGATTTGCTTGGTACATAGAGATAAAAACCTTCATAAAAAATTTTTTTAAGAGTATTATACATACAGTGTAAATCAAGTGGCTGAAATAATACTCTCCAGTTTATTGAATTAAAATATTGGTCTAACGCCGCATAATTCGCTTTATGAAAATCATAAGATGGCGGCGATGTATCGTTTGAAGATGGTATTAAGAAGTTATAAAAACTAAATTCCAATAAAAGAGCTATATGATGTACGGATTCATTCGTAAGAGGTAAGCTACATTTAGAAATTTTGAACTTAATATCGTTATTTATGAAAATTAAATCGAGAATTCTATTAATATTGTTCTTAAGAAAATTAATTTGAAAAAGGTTCATTGAATACAGAGTGTCACAAAGAGTAGTTTCAACCTCGCGCTTTAAGTTAAATGGAATTAATACTTTTTCTTGGAACTGCCAATCAATGTCGCCTAAGTTAAAATCACCAAAAATACAAGGAAATTGAGTTGAATTTAATTGATCTAAGATGTAATTAATATTATATAAATGATCATTAAAGATGTCAATTTTGCTATTAGGCGGAATGTAGCTTAATATAAAAACCATTTCTCGCACGCTCTCCATATTTTCATTGTAGAATGATACAGCAACACACATCTGCTCAATATTATCAGCATTCCGAGGTAGTGGCAATCTTTTGCTACGAAAAAATGAAGAGACTGCAATTAGAAGACCCCCTCCTCTGCTCAAACCAGGCTTAAGAGGTCGATCTCTGCGATGTACTTCGTATTGAGAGTCAAAAAGTTCAGATGATAGAAAATTTGGTGTCAACCAAGTCTCAACTAGAGCGATTATGTTGAAATCGTGACTCGCCGCTGCAGTAAACAAAGTATTTGTTTTAGTCCGCAGGCCACCTGCATTGTGGAAGTAAAGGGAAAAGGGTTGCTCTTTATTATTACAGCGGATCGGCAACATTGTGTTACTATTGAAAGAGCTTGCAGCGAAAGGTTGTTGTTGCTGTTGAATTAACGAGTTTGATGATATTAACGAAGCAAAATTGACAGCAGTGGTGGTACCAACTGCAGTAGTATGTTCTTTAGAATTGATGACATAAGAAAGTTGAGAAGCAGGATCGCAATTTACTGAGTCCTCGGTTGAATGGGTGGCGGAATGTTCACAATGCCTTTGTTGAGGTTTTTTGACTCCGTAACAAATCGAGAGATTTTTAAGGATAACGGCCAAATTGAATTATCAAACGCTTTTTCAAAAAGTTGTGCAGGTACACCTAACTTAAAGTTAACAAATTTAAGATTTTCTAAGTTAACATCTTTTTTTGTAAGTCTCGTGCATTTAAAAGCTTCAGGCGCCACATTAAGAGCGTTTGCGATGTAGTTGCAAACCGCCACTGGTTCCGTCTGCACATTGAATTTGGATAGGTGAATGTATTTTAAATTTTGCACTACTTTGAGAGTGTCACACATAGGAGCAGTGCCGAAGAGGGTCTTGTTGTTGCTAGTTTTCGGGTTTAGATTTTCTTTCTTCTTACTCACTGCAACCTTAGAAATTTCGCTTATATCAGCATCAATTCGTTGAGGTAAAGAGCGCATATTGTGTTTATTATTGCTCACCACATTCCCATTTGACTTACCACCCACAACAACTTGTGCAGCAGAAACAGGTTTTTGTACATCAGTGTGCGGAGGAGAGGTAAGCACATCAGCAAAAGAGTGGCGTCCATCAAACTCATTTACAGCAGCAGAAATTAGATAATCAGCAGCCGTCGGTGGTGTAGGGCATGAATTAAAGATCGCAGCGGGAGGTTTAGCTGCTGGAATTAGAATGCTTTCGCTTTCAACTTGATTTAAATTATTGACAGAAGAAGAAGATGATCCACCGATGCAACCTAATTTAGAGTGAATTGTTGATTTCAGCTCCTGGACCTCACTCACCAAATTAGAGATTATGATTCGAAAATTCTCTAGAAGTAAGGAGCATGCGTTGCACTTAGAGCAAAATAAACATCTCGGGTCACTAGTGCAGGCGGCATTCGGCTGATCGATCAAACTCTTGTCTTCGGCATTGCAATTTATGTTGATGGTTTTGTTGATGTTGCACTTCGGCAGCTCCGAATTAGGCTGAGAATTTACCAATTCATCTTGATGATGCTCTTCATGAATAATGTTAGCAGCGCTAGACAATAAAGACGATGAAAGGTCAATGACCTCTACCGCTCTCTCCGGCTTCCCCTTTGCACTTGTCAACTTTGCAGCAGGCTTAGCAGCGGCACCAGTCGGCGAATGTCTAAGAGAGGCGCGTCGAGTCGACTGGCACGCGTCACAAATGTATTTTTTATTGATTTGCAACATAAAATCAATATCAACTTGATTAATGTTGACGCACACACAATGAAAAAATTCATTACACTTTACGCACAAAATCTTTTCTTGGTCGCGTACAACTTTCTGGTTGCATACGCACGGCATTTTAAGAAGTCTTTAGTATTATGTAGATAAATTAAAAAATCAGACCGAGTGAGAGCACACAGAAAACTACGTCTTAACACTTCGATGATGATAGAGAGAATTATATTATATTATATTATATTATATTATATTATATTATATTATATTATTATATTATATTATATTATATTATATTATATTATATTATATTATATTATATTATATTATATTATATTATATTATATTATATTATATTATATTATATTATATTATATTATATTATATTATATTATATTATATTATATTATATTATATTATATTATATTATATTATATTATATTATATTATATTATATTATATTATATTATATTATATTATATTATATTATATTATATTATATTATATTATATTATATTATATTATATTATATTATATTATATTATATTATATTATATTATATTATATTATATTATATTATATTATATTATATTATATTATATTATATTATATTATATTATATTATATTATATTATATTATATTATATTATATTATATTATATTATATTATATTATATTATATTATATTATATTATATTATATTATATTATATTATATTATATTATATTATATTATATTATATTATATTATATTATATTATATTATATTATATTATATTATATATTATATATTATATTATATTATATTATATTATATTATATTATATTATATTATATTATATTATATTATATTATATTATATTATATTATATTATATTATATTATATTATATTATATTATATTATATTATATTATATTATATTATATTATATTATATTATATTATATTATATTATATTATATTATATTATATTTATATTATATTATATTATATTATATTATATTATATTATATTATATTATATTATATTATATTATATTATATTATATTATATTATATTATATTATATTATATTATATTATATTATATTATATTATATTATATTATATTATATTATATTATATTATATTATATTATATTATATTATATTATATTATATTATATTATATTATATTATATTATATTATATTATATTATATTATATATTATATTATATTATATTATATTATATTATATTATATTATATTATATTATATTATATTATATTATATTATATTATATTATATTATATTATATTATATTATATTATATTATATTATATTATATTTATATTATATTATATTATATTATATTATATTATATTATATTATATTATATTATATTATATTATATTATATTATATTATATTATATTATATTATATTATATTATATTATATTATATTATATTATATTATATTATATTATATTATATTATATTATATTATATTATATTATATTATATTATATTATATTATATTATATTATATTATATTATATTATATTATATTATATTATATTATATTATATTATATTATATTATATTATATTATATTATATTATATTATATTATATTATATTATATTATATTATATTATATTATATTATATTATATTATATTATATTATATTATATTATATTATATTATATTATATTATATTATATTATATTATATTATATTATATTATATTATATTATATTATATTATATTATATTATATTATATTATATTATATTATATTATATTATATTATATTATATTATATTATATTATATTATATTATATTATATTATATTATATTATATTATATTATATTATATTATATTATATTATATTATATTATATTATATTATATTATATTATATTATATTATATTATATTATATTATATTATATTATATTATATTATATTATATTATATTATATTATATTATATTATATTATATTATATTATATTATATTATATTATATTATATTATATTATATTATATTATATTATATTATATTATATTATATTATATTATATTATATTATTTATATTATATTATATTATATTATATTATATTATATTATATTATATTATATTATATTATATTATATTATATTATATTATATTATATTATATTATATTATATTATATTATATTATATTATATTATATTATATTATATTATATTATATTATATTATATTATATTATATTATATTATATTATATTATATTATATTATATTATATTATATTATATTATATTATATTATATTATATATATTTATATTATATTATATTATATTATATTATATTATATTATATTATATTATATTATATTATATTATATTATATTATATTATATTATATTATATTATATTATATTATATTATATTATATTATATTATATTATATTATATTATATTATATTATATTATATTATATTATATTATATTATATTATATTATATTATATTATATTATATTATATTATATTATATTATATTATATTATATTATATTATATTATATTATATTATATTATATTATATTATATTATATTATATTATATTATATTATATTATATTATATTATATTATATTATATTATATTATATTATATTATATTATATTATATTATATTATATTATATTATATTATATTATATTATATTATATTATATTATATTATATTATATTATATTATATTATATTATATTATATTATATTATATTATATTATATTATATTATATTATATTATATATATTATATTATATTATATTATATTATATTATATTATATTATATTATATTATATTATATTATATTATATTATATTATATTATATTATATTATATTATATTATATTATATTATATTATATTATATTATATTATATTATATTATATTATATTATATTATATTATATTATATTATATTATATTATATTATATTATATTATATTATATTATATTATATTATATTATATTATATTATATTATATTATATTATATTATATTATATTATATTATATTATATTATATTATATTATATTATATTATATTATATTATATTATATTATATTATATTATATTATATTATATTATATTATATTATATTATATTATATTATATTATATTATATTATATTATATTATATTATATTATATTATATTATATTATATTATATTATATTATATTATATTATATTATATTATATTATATTATATTATATTATATTATATTATATTATATTATATTATATTATATTATATTATATTATATTATATATTATATTATATTATATTATATTATATTATATTATATTATATTATATTATATTATATTATATTATATTATATTATATTATATTATATTATATTATATTATATTATATTATATTATATTATATTATATTATATTATATTATATTATATTATATTATATTATATTATATTATATTATATTATATTATATTATATTATATTATATTATATTATATTATATTATATTATATTATATTATATTATATATATTATATTATATTATATTATATTATATTATATTATATTATATTATATTATATTATATTATATTATATTATATTATATTATATTATATTATATTATATTATATTATATTATATTATATTATATTATATTATATTATATTATATTATATTATATTATATTATATTATATTATATTATATTATATTATATTATATTATATTATATTATATTATATTATATTATATTATATTATATTATATTATATTATATTATATTATATTATATTATATTATATTATATTATATTATATTATATTATATTATATTATATTATATTATATTATATTATATTATATTATATTATATTATATTATATTATATTATATTATATTATATTATATTATATTATATTATATTATATTATATTATATTATATTATATTATATTATATTATATTATATTATATTATATTATATTATATTATATTATATTATATTATATTATATTATATTATATTATATTATATTATATTATATTATATTATATTATATTATATTATATTATATTATATATATTATATTATATTATATTATATTATATTATATATATTATATTATATTATATTATATTATATTATATTATATTATATTATATTATATTATATTATATTATATTATATTATATTATATTATATTATATTATATTATATTATATTTATATTATATTATATTATATTATATTATATTATATTATATATTATATTATATTATATTATATTATATTATATTATATTATATTATATTATATTATATTATATTATATTATATTATTATATTATATTATATTATATTATATTATATTATATTATATTATATTATATTATATTATATTATATTATATTATATTATATTATATTATATTATATTATATTATATTATATTATATTATATTATATTATATTATATTATATTATATTATATTATATTATATTATATTATATTATATTATATTATATTATATTATATTATATTATATTATATTATATTATATTATATTATATTATATTATATTATATTATATTATATTATATTATATTATATTATATTATATTATATTATATTATATTATATTATATTATATTATATTATATTATATTATATTATATTATATTATATTATATTATATTATATTATATTATATTATATTATATTATATTATATTATATTATATTATATTATATTATATTATATTATATTATATTATATTATATTATATATATTATATTATATTATATTATATTATATTATATTATATTATATTATATTATATTATATTATATTATATTATATTATATTATATTATATTATATTATATTATATTATATTATATTATATTATATTATATTATATTATATTATATTATATTATATTATATTATATTATATTATATTATATTATATTATATTATATTATATTATATTATATTATATTATATTATATTATATTATATTATATTATATTATATTATATTATATTATATTATATTATATTATATTATATTATATTATATTATATTATATTATATTATATTATATTATATTATATTATATTATATTATATTATATTATATTATATTATATTATATTATATTATATTATATTATATTATATTATATTATATTATATTATATTATATTATATTATATTATATTATATTATATTATATTATATTATATTATATTATATTATATTATATTATATTATATTATATTATATTATATTATATTATATTATATTATATTATATTATATTATATTATATTATATTATATTATATTATATTATATTATATTATATTATATTATATTATATTATATTATATTATATTATATTATATTATATTATATTATATTATATTATATTATATTATATTATATTATATTATATTATATTATATTATATTATATTATATTATATTATATTATATTATATTATATTATATTATATTATATTATATTATATTATATTATATTATATTATATTATATTATATTATATTATATTATATTATATTATATTATATTATATTATATTATATTATATTATATTATATTATATTATATTATTATATTATATTATATTATATTATATTATATTATATTATATTATATTATATTATATTATATTATATTATATTATATTATATTATATTATATTATATTATATTATATTATATTATATTATATTATATTATATTATATTATATTATATTATATTATATTATATTATATTATATTATATTATATTATATTATATTATATTATATTATATTATATTATATTATATTATATTATATTATATTATATTATATTATATTATATTATTATATTATATTATATTATATTATATTATATTATATTATATTATATTATGTTATATTATATTATATTATATTATATTATGTTATATTATATTATATTATATTATATTATATTATATTATATTATGTTATATTGTAATGCTCGATTAATAAAGTCTTCGTAGCATTAAATAATTTGGAAAAAAAATGTTACTTTACATCAATTTTCCTTAGCACTAGCCGCAAGAGCCATAAATTGTCTTCATGCGTCAAATACCTTGGAACAAAATTCAAAAAATAGACAGTTGAGTTTAAGAATCAGTAAGACTTTTATTGTGGAGATCCAGTTCAAGAGTGATTGATTTACAATTTCTTAGTTTAGGCTGAACCAACGACTGCCTAATTTTAATGAGTAGAAAACCAGTTATGAGTTTTTTTACATGTTTAAAATTAGTAAGACAATTGAGTGAAACTATGACAGTCGCGGCAATAAATGTAGAGCAGTTAAATAACAAATTTATAATTAAATATGTTTGTAATAATGATTTATTAATAATAATTTCCATATAGCAAATTCAGTAATAAATTTATATTAAACTTATATTATTATATTAAATTGATATTATATTAGCAAAATAACATCATGCTACATCCTCCCCCTCTGCCGCAGTAAATCGACCCGATGATGCGACAGGAAAGTTATTTGTCGGCTCGGTTCTTTCCAAGTCGTGCTGACCTTCTTGGCGGTATTTAGCTATTACAAGTAGCGTTGATGATTTTGGTCATTTTGTTGGTTGTTATAGTTTTATTTGATGTGATATGATTTGTGGGTGTGGTATTTGTTGGTGATGTCGTTCTTTTAGCTGATGCTGCGTTGTTGCTTAAATCCTGTTTTTTGGGACGCCTTCGGTTTTTAATTGGATACACTGGCTTGTCTGCAGGTCCTTCAAAAGGCGTTAAAGCTGAAACGTGATGTGTAGCTAAAGGTGTATCTGGTTTGTTTTCTGCAGCAATGGTGTAACACGACGATCCTTTTTTCGCAATGACCAAGTAGGGGCCATCTCGACGGGGAACATACTTCGAAGTTAAACCTTTACTTGCGTTGCTTAATAACTTTGTAGTTACCAAAACACGATCTCCAACATTTATACCCATTTGTGGTTTTCTTTTTTGGTCTACATACGTTTTGTTTTTGTCTTGTACTCTCTCCTGATTTTCTTTTGCTAACTTTAAGCTATCAGCTAATCGTAATAAGTGTGGTGTAATTTGGGGTATAATATTTTCGGAACTAATTATTGCTCTAAGATCATGATGTACTTCTGTTGCTGTTCTCAATTCTCTGCCAAATGTTAGGTACGCAGCTGTGTATCCTGTGCTACTGCATTTTGCCGTGTTCATAGCGAACCTTATAGCAGGTAGTTTTAAATCCCGATCAGTGTGTTTTTTGCCTACGCATATGGAAAGTTGGTATTTTAAGTCCCGTTTCTTTCTTTCCACCGGATTCGCTTCAGGATGGTAAATTGGTGTAAATGTTTGTGATATACCCAAACAAAAGGTAAGTTTTTGTATAAGAGCAGAAATAAATTGACAGCCGTTATCAGTATGTAGTCTTCTTCGAACACCGTATCTAAGTATTATTTCATTTAGTAATATAATCGCACAGTTCTCTGCTGAAGCTTCTTTTAGTGCAAATAACTCAACCCATCGGCTGCACAAGTCTTCTACGATCAAAATCCATTGGTGTTCATTGTCAGTGCGCGTCAATGGTCCAAATAGATCAACAGCAATGATTTCGAAACGTTGATTGCTACAAACAGTTTGCATCAGTCCAATAGGTTTTATGTTTGTTGGTTTATATTTTTTGCATTCTATACAAGATTTTACATAGTTTGTAATTTCGGTCCTCATTCCTGACCAATAATAATTTCTCGATATTTTGCTTATGGTTTTTTCTACGCCATAGTGACCAGCTGTAGGGTCATCGTGATAGTTGTATAAAATTTTGGCACGCATTGATTTTGGCACCACTAATTGTCCATTTTCCGAGTCCTCTTCTGAACAATAGCGATATAAAACACCATCAATCATTATGTAGCCTCGTCCAGTGTAACGATATATGTTTTCGTCATTGTTTTCAAATGAATCGATTATTGTCTTTAATTCGGGATCTTCTTTTTGTACTTTTCGAAATTCTTCAGTAACCTTTCGGGGAACCTCAATTTCAATAAATTGGTTTTCGAGGTCGGATTCTTCCGAAAAAGGTGGCCGGGAAAGGGTATCTGCTATTACGTTTTGCTTTCCTGGTGTGTATGATATCCTCGGAATTTTTGTACTGCCCAGACAACAGCTAGTGCCTCACGTTCAGTAGTTGAGTAGTTTCGTTCAGCGGGAAGCAATAAGCGACTTGCATATTCTAAAGGATATTCTTGCTCTTCCTCCCCTGCAATAAAACAGCTCCTAGCGCATAATTGCTTGCGTCAGTTCTTAAATAAAATTTGCAGTTAGCTTTAACTTGGTGTAAAATTGGTGGCGAAGTTAATAACTCTTTAAGCTTATCGAATGCAAATTGTTCTTCTTCTAACCATTTCCAGCTAACATTTTTCCTTGTTAAAGTTGAAAGTGGCTTAGAAACTTCAGCAAACTTGGGTATGAATCGGCGAAACCAGGAACAGGTTTGCTAAAATGACATCAACTGCTTGACATTTTTAGGTCTTTCCCGTTTAACAATAGCATCTGTCTTTTCTGGATCAACTTTTATTCCATCTTTGGTAAGGATATGGCCTAGATATTTAACCTCTGACTTGCAGAAAAAACATTTTTCTCTATTGAGGTGAAAATTAAAATTCTTCAAACTTTCAAAGGTTACACGTAAGTCCATCAAATGTGATTCGAAATCTTTTGAACATACAATTATATCGTCCAACTAAGCAAGTTTAAGTATATTTGGAAGGCCATTTCTAAATTTATCGATTATTCTTTGAAACGTTGCTGGTGCATTTTTTAGACCGAACGGCATCCTATTAAAAACGTAAATGCCAAAAGGCGTTGTGAATGCTGTCTTAATTTTATCTCTTTTTGCCATCTTGATTTGCCAATATCCTGATTTAAGGTCCAATGTAGACATGTACGGAGTAGTCTTTGCAGCATGTAGGAGATCATCCATACGTGGCAATGGGTAAGTATCCGTGACGGTTATTGCATTAAGGCGACGATAGTCAATGCATACTCGTATTCCACCATCTTTTTTTGGGATTAATACCACCGGAAATGCCCACGAAGATTCTGCTGCGTCTATTATTCCTTTTTCTAACATATCCTTTAATTCAATTTCCAGTTTTAGTTTCATTGCAGGCGAAATTCTGTACGGCATAGTTGCAATAGGATTATGTGCTCCTGTATCGATAAAGTGTTCAATTTGTCGGATTGGCTCCAAAATATTTTCAAAAATATCTTTCTTTTCCATAATTAATTTGTTTAAAGCTTCTCTTTGAACATACTTTAGATGCGGTGCTTCATTTTGTCGTAAATAGAAATCAACACAATTAAGCTCTATGGTAGATTCTTGAATTTGTGTTATCTCAATATCTTCCTTTTTCTTTTTTAAGGGTGGAAATAAATTTTTCTGTTTTGGTGTTGAATAATAAAATGGCAACGTATTTTCAAATATTTGATCTATACATCTTGGAGAGTAATCATTTAAAATGGATTCTTGTATGTTATAGATATCCTTGTCTTCCGTAGAAACTTGATTATTTTCTTCAAACCATGACATAAAATCATCAATTACACTTGATTTGGAAAATAAATTCTGTGAAGGTTTTTCAATGTTTGCTTGACTAAGAGTCACTTTATTGCTCAGTTTAGAGCTTTTCAGTTTAAATTCAAAAACATTTAAAGGTTGATCTTTAAAATGCCAGGTTCTTTGTGCTAAGTCCATCACAATGCCGGCTTGTTCCAGAAAATCAATCCCCAACAATGTGCTGTTATTTTGTGCACTTGGCAGACAAATAAACCGAGCTTGTTTAAATCTCTTTTCAATTATAACATTAACAATTGTTGAGTATACCAGTTCCTTGCGCGGTATACCATCAGCTAAAATAATTTCAGCGAAAACTTTCTGAAATATTACACCTCTTTGTTTAAGTATTTGAAACAACTGAAATCCTGCGATACTAGTTCTAGCAGCTGTGTCAAAGTATGCCTCACCATCTATCCCATTTATATTTATATTAACTGTTGGAACACTTCTTCCAACAAGTGTTGTATGTAATGCATTGAAAGCTATTTCGTTTGGACTATCTACATTTGTTTGCTTATTGCAATAAGGACAATTAGATCTATAAAATCCCGCAGCACCACAACCATAACAGTTGAGCTTCGCATCTTCATGATTTGTAGGTTTTCTATCTGCTTCCAATTTTTTGAAACAATTTTCTGCTATATGATTTTTCTTTCTGCAATATGAGCAGCGAGTAGTAATTTTTTCTTTATACTCGCTTGGTTTCTGATTTACCGCAATTTTATTCTCATTTAATGATATTTCTATGTCTCGGGCCTTATATAACAAGTCTTGAAAATTGGTTATATCTTCTCTCGCGATTTTCTCGCGGATGTGCGTATTAAGTTGAGAGAATATCATGTTAATTATAGTTTTTTCGGGTAATCTGTCTTTGAGCTGTGCAAACAAACTTCTTTTTCTGCACACAAAAGCATCTGTGCTCTCAAACATTTTTTGTTTATCTTGAAAAATTTCTGAGAATATCCTCCAATCGGGTTTTGGAGGAGCAAACGCTGTTCTAAGAAGCTCTATGGCCTCATTAAACGACTTTAATTCGTGTTTTATACCTTGCCACCATGAAGAAGCATATCCCTCTAATAAAAGTTGTAGACTGGTCAACGCACAAGCATCTGAAATATTCTCGGCTTCCTTGTATACCAAAATAGTGGCTATAAAGTCTTCTATTTTTGTAGTGTTTTTACCACCATTAAAACGTGCGTTGCACCTACTAAACGTTGATCGACCCTGCCTAAAATTGATACTTCCTAGTAGTTCAGAAAATTGACTTTCGGTTAAGCTAATATTAAGAGGAGCGGCGATATTCTGATGAACAGGATCTGTTGGAGATGCCTGTTGTGATTGAGGGTTGGTTAATGGAATTTGACTAGGTATACTATGAACTGGTGTAGCCCTCGTAGGGCTTTGACTTGGAACTCTCACTGACGGCTTGGCCGCCTGGTTAGTTTCTTTAGCTATACCTGCAGCCTGTGAGTTAGCTGTACTGCGTGGCATATCGTTTATTAATATCAGATGGCAATCCTATTGAAGTGATACAATAAATACAAAACAAGCGTAATATAACACTTGCGTTTAGTAACAACTGTAGTTAATCAGGCAACAGCACCGCAGGCAGTGATATTTCAACAACAACAACAACCGTAAGCAACAGCAACTATGATTAGCAATAACAACTATTAAAGTTGGTATTAAAACAGCGTAATAACGTCGATAGCGAAGCTTTAGCAATAACAACACTTAGCAATCAGAAGAACGGTACCGCTGCACCCACAAATCTTTTTCGTGTTTTTTTTATACTAATTTTATAATTTTATATATTTCTGTTATTAACTTTTATTGTTTGGTTGTTAACTTTTAACGTTGGGCGCCAATTGTAATGCTCGATTAATAAAGCCTTCGTAGCATTAAATAATTTGGAAAAAAAATGTTACTTTACATCAATTTTCCTTAGCACTAGCCGCAAGAGCCAGAAATTGTCCTCATGCGTCTAAATACCTTGGAACAAAATTAAAAAAATAGACAGTTGAGTTTAAGAATCAGTAAGACTTTTATTGTGGAGATCCAGTACAAGAGTGATTGATTTACAATTTCTTAGTTTAGAATGAACCAACGACTGCCTAATTTTAATGAGTAGAAAACCAGCTATGAGTTTTTTTACATGTTTACAGTAAGACAATTGAGTGAAACTATGACAGTCGCGGCAATAAATGAAGAGCAGTTAAATAACAAATTTATAATTCAATATGCTTGTAATAATGATTAATTAATAATAATTTCCATATAGCAAATTCAGTAATAAATTTATATTAAACTTATATTATTATATTAAATTGATATTATATTAGCAAAATAACATCATGCTACAATATTATATTATATTATATTATATTATATATATTATATTATATTATATTATATTATATTATATTATATTATATTATATTATATTATATTATATTATATTATATTATATTATATATATTATATTATATTATATTATATTATATTATATTATATTATATTATATTATTATATTATATTATATTATATTATATATATTATATTATATTATATTATATTATATTATATTATATTATATTATATTATATTATATTATATTATATTATATTATATTATATTATTATTATATTATTATATTATATTATATTATATTATATTATATTATATTATATTATATTATATTATATTATATTATTTATATATATTATATTATATTATATTATATATTATATTATATTATATTATATTATATTATATTATATTATATTATATTATATTATATTATATTATATTATATTATATTATAATTATATTATATTATATTATATTATATTATATTATATTATATTAATATTATATTATATTATATTATATTATATTATATTATATTATATTATATTATATTATATTATATTATATTATATTATATTATATTATATTATATTATATTATATTATATTATATTATATTATATTATATTATATTATATTATATTATATTATATTATATTATATTATATTATATTATATTATATTATATTATATTATATTATATTATATTATATTATATTATATTATATTATATTATATTATATTATATTATATTATATTATATTATATTATATTATATTATATTATATTATATTATATTTATATTATATTATATTATATTATATTATAATTATATTATATTATATTATATTATATTATATTATATTATATTATATTATATTATATTATATTATATTATATTATATTATATTATATTATATTATATTATATTATATTATATTATATTATATTATATTATATTATATTATATTATATTATATTATATTATATTATATTATATTATATTATATTATATTATATTATATTATATTATATTATATTATATTATATTATATTATATTATATTATATTTATATTATATTATATTATATTATATTATATTATATTATATTATATTATATTATATTATATTATATTATATTATATTATATTATATTATATTATATTATATTATATTATATTATATTTATATATATTATATTATATTATATTATATTATATTATATTATATTATATTATATTATATTATATTATATTATATTATATTATATTATATTATATTATATTATATTATATTATATTATATTATATTATATTATATTATATTATATTATATTATATTATATTATATTATATTATATTATATTATATTATATTATATTATATTATATTATATTATATTATATTATATTATATTATATTATATTATATTATATTATATTATATTATATTATATTATATTATATTATATTATATTATATTATATTATATTATATTATATTATATTATATTATATTATATTATTATATTATATTATATTATATTATATTATATTATATTATATTATATTATATTATATTATATTATATTATATTATATTATATTATATTATATTATATTATATTATATTATATTATATTATATTATATTATATTATATTATATTATATTATATTATATTATATTATATTATATTATATTATATTATATTATATTATATTATATTATATTATATTATATTATATTATATTATATTATATTATATTATATTATATTATATTATATTATATTATATTATATTATATTATATTATATTATATTATATTATATTATATTATATTATATTATATTATATTATATTATATTATATTATATTATATTATATTATATTATATTATATTATATTATATTATATTATATTATATTATATTATATTATATTATATTATATTATATTATATTATATTATATTATATTATATTATATTATATTATATTATATTATATTATATTATATATTATATTATATTATATTATATTATATTATATTATATTATATTATATTATATTATATTATATTATATTATATTATATTATATTATATTATATTCTATTATATTATATTCTATCTATTCTATTCTATTCTATTCTATTCTATTCTATTCTATTCTATTCTATTCTATTCTATTCTATTCTATTCTATTCTATTCTATTCTATTCTATTCTATTCTATTCTATTCTATTCTATTCTATTCTATTCTATTCTATTCTATTCTATTCTATTCTATTCTATTCTATTCTATTCTATTCTATTCTATTCTATTCTATTCTATTCTATTCTATTCTATTCTATTCTATTCTATTCTATTCTATTCTATCTATTCTATTATTCTATTCTATTCTATTCTATTCTATTCTATTCTATTCTATTCTATTCTATTCTATTCTATTCTATTCTATTCTATTCTATTCTATTCTATTCTATTCTATTCTATTCTATTCTATTCTATTCTATTCTATTCTATTCTATTCTATTCTATTCTATTCTATTCTATTCTATTCTATTCTATTCTATTCTATTCTATTCTATTCTATTCTATTCTATTCTATTCTATTCTATTCTATTCTATCTATTCTATTCTATTCTATTCTATTCTATTCTATTCTATTTATCTATTCTATTCTATTCTATTCTATTCTATTCTATCTATTCTATTCTATTCTATTCTATTCTATTCTATTCTATTCTATTCTATTCTATTCTATTCTATTCTATTCTATTCTATTCTATTCTATTCTATTCTATTCTATTCTATTCTATTCTATTCTATTCTATTCTATTCTATTCTATTCTATTCTATTCTATTCTATTCTATTCTATTCTATTCTATTCTATTCTATTCTATTCTATTCTATTCTATTCTATTCTATTCTATTCTATTCTATTCTATTCTATTCTATTCTATTCTATTCTATTCTATTCTATTCTATTCTATTCTATTCTATTCTATTCTATTCTATTCTATTCTATTCTATTCTATTCTATTCTATTCTATTCTATTCTATTCTATTCTATTCTATTCTATTCTATTCTATTCTATTCTATTCTATTCTATTCTATTCTATTCTATTCTATTCTACTATTCTATTCTATTCTATTCTATTCTATTCTATTCTATTCTATTCTATTCTATTCTATTTCTATTCTATCTATTCTATTCTATTCTATTCTATTCTATTCTATTCTATTCTATTCTATTCTATTCTATTCTATTCTATTCTATTCTATTCTATCTATTCTATTCTATTCTATTCTATTCTATTCTATTCTATTCTATTCTATTCTATTCTATTCTATTCTATTCTATTCTATTCTATTCTATTCTATTCTATTCTATTCTATTCTATTCTATTCTATTCTATCTATTCTATTCTATTCTATTCTATTCTATTCTATTCTATTCTATTCTATTCTATTCTATTCTATTCTATTCTATTCTATTCTATTCTATTCTATTCTATTCTATTCTATCTATTCTATTCTATTCTATTCTATTCTATTCTATTCTATTCTATTCTATTCTATTCTTCTATTCTATTCTATTCTATTCTATTCTATTCTCTATTCTATTCTATTCTATTCTATTCTATTCTATTCTATTCTATTCTATTCTATTCTATTCTATTCTATTCTATTCTATTCTATTCTATTCTATTCTATTCTATTCTATTCTATTCTATTCTATTCTATTCTATTCTATTCTATTCTATTCTATTCTATTCTATTCTATTATCTATTCTATTCTATTCTATTCTATTCTATTCTATTCTATTCTATTCTATTCTATTCTATTCTATTCTATTCTATCTATTCTATTCTATTCTATTCTATTCTATTCTATTCTATTCTATTCTATTCTATTCTATTCTATTCTATTCTATTCTATTCTATTCTATTCTATTCTATTCTATTCTATTCTATTCTATTCTATTCTATTCTATTCTATTCTATTCTATTCTATTCTATTCTATTCTATTCTATTCTATTCTATTCTATTCTATTCTATTCTATTCTATTCTATTCTATTCTATTCTATTCTATTCTATTCTATTCTATTCTATTCTATTCTATTCTATTCTATTCTATTCTATTCTATTCTATTCTATTCTATCTATTCTATTCTATTCTATTCTATTCTATTCTATTCTATTCTATTCTATTCTATTCTATTCTATTCTATTCTATTCTATTCTATTCTATTCTATTCTATTCTATTCTATTCTATTCTATTCTATTCTATTCTATTCTATTCTATTCTATTCTATTCTATTCTATTCTATTCTATTCTATTCTATTCTATTCTATTCTATTCTATTCTATTCTATTCTATTCTATTCTATTCTATTCTATTCTATTCTATTCTATTCTATTCTATTCTATTCTATTCTATTCTATTCTATTCTATTCTATTCTATTCTATTCTATTCTATTCTATTCTATTCTATTCTATTCTATTCTATTCTATTCTATTCTATTCTATTCTATTCTATTCTATTCTATTCTATTCTATTCTATTCTATTCTATTCTATTCTATTCTATTCTATTCTATTCTATTCTATTCTATTCTATTCTATTCTATTCTATTCTATTCTATTCTATTCTATTCTATTCTATTCTATTCTATTCTATTCTATTCTATTCTATTCTATTCTATTCTATTCTATTCTATTCTATTCTATTCTATTCTATTCTATTCTATTCTATTCTATTCTATTCTATTCTATTCTATTCTATTCTATTCTATTCTATTCTATTCTATTCTATTCTATTCTATTCTATTCTATTCTATTCTATTCTATTCTATTCTATTCTATTCTATTCTATTCTATTCTATTCTATTCTATTCTATTCTATTCTATTCTATTCTATTCTATTCTATTCTATTCTATTCTATTCTATTCTATTCTATTCTATTCTATTCTATTCTATATTCTATTCTATTCTATTCTATTCTATTCTATTCTATTCTATTCTATTCTATTCTATTCTATTCTATTCTATTCTATTCTATTCTATTCTATTCTATTCTATTCTATTCTATTCTATTCTATTCTATTCTATTCTATTCTATTCTATTCTATTCTATTCTATTCTATTCATTCTATTCTATTCTATTCTATTCTATTCTATTCTATTCTATTCTATTCTATTCTATTCTATTCTATTCTATTCTATTCTATTCTATTCTATTCTATTCTATTCTATTCTATTCTATTCTATTCTATCTATTCTATTCTATTCTATTCTATTCTATTCTATTCTATTCTATTCTATTCTATTCTATTCTATTCTATTCTATTCTATTCTATTCTATTCTATTCTATTCTATTCTATTCTATTCTATTCTATTCTATTCTATTCTATTCTATTCTATTCTATTCTATTCTATTCTATTCTATTCTATTCTATTCTATTCTATTCTATTCTATTCTATTCTATTCTATTCTATTCTATTCTATTCTATTCTATTCTATTCTATTCTATTCTATTCTATTCTATTCTATTCTATTCTATTCTATTCTATTCTATTCTATTCTATTCTATTCTATTCTATTCTATTCTATTCTATTCTATTCTATCTATTCTATTCTATTCTATTCTATTCTATTCTATTCTATTCTATTCTATTCTATTCTATTCTATTCTATTCTATTCTATTCTATTCTATTCTATTCTATTCTATTCTATTCTATTCTATATTATATTATATATTCTTGAAAAATTTCTGAGTTGTGTTCTGCATCTGTTTTAGCAGATGAGAATAAAATATTTCCGCATGCGATAAATTTGTTAAGATTAGCTGGATTGCCATCAAAAACCGGGACGCTATTGTAAATATCATTAAGCGTGAACTTAAGATCCATTTTAGAAAACTCAGGATCTTCCGCGTCAGTATAAAAGGATGAATCAAAAAATGGTAGAGAAGCAAAGTTCTGTACTACCTTAGCCGCGTGCCAAAACCACGTTCAAAAACTTTCAGATAAAAATATTTTTTTTTCTTGTATATGTAGCGTGGTTTTGGCAATTAATTAATTTTTATTAGTTTTTAATATTTGACAATTTAATAAAATTAAGGGAAAATTTTCTATCATTTTTTGTTTTCTTGCACTTTTATATATATATATATATTTTTCTTTGTGTCTGTGTTTTTTTTTTACACTTTTTCTTTTTCTCTCTCTTTTTTTACTAATATTAACTTATTTTAAGATATAATAAAATAGTTGGGCTTACAAATTTCCTTAATGTTCGCGCTGCTGTTGTAGTTGTTACGGTAGCGCTGTTGATGTCGTCGTTTATTTTCTTGTTGTTTGCTGTTGCGTGGCTATTGTCGTCTTTGTTGTTGAAGTTTTGCGATGTTGTTGATCTTTATGTTTTTGTTGAGTTGGCGCAGATTGTCCCTTTTTTTTTTCTTCGATGATGCCAGGAGGTTTTATACCCTACAGCTGGTTAACCTGGTCTTCGTTTATAGTTGGGCCAGGAGACTTCACGTCTTTGCTGGTTAACCTGGTCTTTTTCTTCACTGCCCAATTTTTGCCAAATGCCTACTGCAAGGTCTTACTCTTATGGGTCTTCTTTTTTTCACTCGCCGCTGTTTAGCCTCGGCACGCTTCACTTTTATATTTTTTTTTTCACTTGCCGCTGTTTCAGCCTCGGCACGCTTTTGGATTCTTTTTTCCAAAAAGAAACTTTATTATTTTTTATTAAATTTTTTTTTTTTTTTTTTTTTGGCACTTTGCCTTATTTTGGGATGGAGCGATCCCTCCGCTGCCACCAAATGTTGTATTAGACGTCCGTGGTCTCCGTGGTCTCCGTGCTTTCCGCAAGGAGAAGAGAGACCAAAGACGGGGAGCTAAAGAAAAGACTTTATTGTTAAATTTTACTAGCGTTAGCTAGAGTCTTTTATTATATTTTTAGGTTTACTTAATAAGGCCCGCTGTCTAGGCGAGGCTGCGACCTTAGGAAGTTGATTCTAAATTAGCTCTGCCTGTTTCTGGTCGACCGCGGGGTTAATAAAGGAAAGTCCTCACTTTCCAATGATGGCCAAAATTTCCAGCCATTCCAATAATTTCCAATAAGTGGAAATTATTTACCAATACATAAATAAAAAAAGTGCCTACTCAATATGTAAAAGTAAATTTACATATTGTCATTTTACTTTCCCCTTAGCGGTACGCGATCACGCACACTTTGCATGCTAGGGTAGGTAAATGAACGGCTTTATGCTGACCGTGCATGCTGATGCCGATGCACCCAACAGTGCAATGTCTTGGTTTTGTTGCCGCCGACGTTGTAGCCAGAAACACTTGACAACTAAAAGCAAAACATTGGTTTTGTTTGTTTGGTAATTTAAGCGTGTGCGCTTAAATTAGGTCAGTCTTTTTATTTTCATGAACGCCGGCAATTTGAGTTACCGTACTCAAATTGGGTCTCGGTCGTTCGTTCATAATAATAAACAAAAGGTTGTTTGTTATTTGTGCGCTTGTACTAAGAAATCTGCTATACGGTGACGTATAGATTAAACAGATTTTTTGTACCGCATTCTAAAAAGTATTATGTTCTTTATTGGTTAATTGTTTTTAAGAACATAGTGTGAGGTCGGGGTGTACAAAGTGTACAGGCGAATGTTGTGGGATACAACACTATTTGATATCAGCACGGTTTGGTCGAACTTTTTGTTGACCTACTTAAAAAGCAATGTCCCACATAATATTATATATAATAAAGGGCTGCACAAATGTATTTGCTTCTTTGATTCCACCAAGTACTTTTAGCTAGGCACATCATTTGTAGCAGAATTAAGCAAAGAAAAAGCGTAAAACCGTTGCTTGCTGCTCAAAGAAAAAGTAATGTTTTAACTCTCTCTCTCTCAGATCAAATGCATACGCAACTTGCTCTCATCAATTACAATAATTATCGGTCGCTATCTCGGCAAATGAAAAAAAAACTGTATAGTTCTGTAAATACTGCAAATACTTGCGTATGCTGAAAGCAGAAGTCATTATCAGTTGCTATTGAAAGTAAAGTAAAAATAAAGTAAGATTTAACTTAAAAAAATGGAAATTAATGAAGTAAGTAAGTATTGAATTATAATTATTATATTATAATTATATTATAATTGAATTATAATCCTGTAAATAACAATATTAATAGAGGTTAATATTAATAACGATGCTTTAAAAGTAAAAATTGTGAGCGGCGATTTTAAACTTATTATTTTTTTAAACTAAAATTATCTTTTTACATTTAAACATTAATAATAAATATATATATATTACCACACATAAAGTTAATATTTTTGAAAATTTTTTGTGCTTTTGTTATGCTTTTCTGAATGGTTTTTTGTTTTTAATAAAATATATATTTAAATTAAAACATGCAACTGCGAATCCATCTTCTAAATTTCTGAAATAATGTTTCAAGTACTTGCCAACTTGTACTCCTCTTGCAAGTTATTTTTATGTACATAACTAATACGCGATAGACAATTTATTATTTGTTTTGCTTTCAACCGGTTTTCCACTTACGCACACTACCTACAATTTTCGCTCACGCCAACGCTATCCACAAATGAGAGTGAGAGAATGAAAGTAATTGCGATCCCCACAAATGTTTTGTACAGCGATTCAAATGTAATTGTGCAGCCCTTTAATATATAAGTATACTGTGTAAACATTTCGAAATTGTTTATATTAACTTACTTTATGGCCCACGCTAATTTCTTATTCCTTTTTTCTTATGTATTTTGGTCTCAATGTCTGAGTTCACACAGAAACAAATGCTTGAATGAATCCAAATTTGTTTGTTTTTTCAGCTAAAAAAATTAACTCTCTGTAGGATCGAAAATTAACTTCGAACATAATCAAAAGTTTGATGATGCTAATGCCCTGGTTATGCTAGGCAAACATGTTTGCTATTTAATTTTGTTCACTTTCTTCTTTTATCAAATATTCGTTTCCTGGTTATGCTATGTATGTTGAAAGAATATAAAATTCAGTTACAAAAAAAAAAGTTTGGCATGTTTGCTGTTTTAAACAGCAAACAAAAATGTTTGGCGTGAGAGCGAAAAAATGAGCAGGAGAAAAAGTTCATTTCTCATTTTATTCGTAAAACACTAACAACAAAATCAGTTCACCAAACATGTTTGCCTAGCATTACCATGGCATAAGACCTGAATCATTCAGTCAAAGGCAGTAAAAGAAAACAAGACAAAGTGATGATCATTTGCTTCTGTTGTGAACAAAGCCAATGATGCCAAAAAAATCAACAGCTACTGCAACGTTGAAAATGTATTTGCAAATTGGTTTGTGTACATGCTAAGCGGTGGTTCCAGAGAGTATAAATTATATAGAGGTCCCAGTTCGACTTCGAATGCTATTTCACTCAAGTTTCGTTATACAAGCGTCCGGAGAATAGAAAAACAAAACAAAAATAATTATGCTTTGCCTCAGCGTTCGTTTTGACGCTGCCTATACTTTTTTATAGGTGAGCATCGAACATCTGCTGAGGCAAAAGCACAATTATTTTTGTTTTGTTTTTCTATTTTCCGAACGCTTGTGTAACGAAACTTGAGTGAACCTCGAACTGACTTCTCTATATAATTTATACTCTCTGGTGGTTCCTTTATTTGGCAGACTAAATGCCATAGATGTTTATGTTTGTCTCTTTTTACCTTCGCTTAGCATTTTATTCGAATTCCCGCAAATCGGGAAAATCCTGGTTGGCATACCTGGTGCTAAAGAAGTTTATCTTAAAAACATATTTATGCTTGGGATGCAAAGTAAAATTATGCCTTAATTATTTTAACATGTCATGCACATGTATCTGGCCAGATATTTTACGAATTTAACTGTGATTAAAATATATTTCTAATTTAGCTAGGGGTTTGAGTCTCCAAGTGCCCTCTACAAATATTGTTAGGTATCGTTTTATGAAAAAACACATAAAAAAAAACAGCAAACAAAATTTATGTGGATTTTTTCATCTATACTTCGTATACGTAGCGCATGTATCTGGCCAGATACACACACATTTTGTATGAAGAGTACTGTACTTTATTGGTATTTTTTATTTTTCTCTGCGTTTGTTTACTCAAATCACTCTCACAGCAATGGAGGCAAACACAAACAAGGGTTTTTTTTTGTTTTGTTTGGCCATGGAATCGTATTTTGAAAGACCACTAAATGTAAGTTTGATTGATATAGCATTTGCCCTTCATTACATCTCATTTTCCTCGTTTTTCATTTCATATTCCAGTAGTAGTTCCTAGCTCAAGTGGTGCTGATACTCCACAAAAGAGAAAAAGTTGTCAGCTTTGTACATTGGGAGATGAAAAAATTCGCTGACTAACTCGTTTTTTTTGTTCCAAGTGCTCGAATCCGGTATGCCTACAACATTCGAAATCAGAGTATACATGTTTTAGTTGCTTACCTGAAGCTGTGTAAGACTTTTTTAATTTAGAATTAATTAAAACTTACTTTATAACTACTAAATTTAATTGAAATGAACTTTATAACAACTATTTTTTTGAAATTAAACACAAAAATAAAATTTTTCTTGTTTTATTTCTCATTTGCACGGGTAGGTGGTTTAGCATGTCAAAGAAAAAAAAAATAGAAAATATATATCTGCCTGGCGTGATAACAATATAACAATGTAATATTATCACTAAAATAGCATATTTTTTATATTAATGTACTGAAATACATAGTGTATCTGGCCAGATACTTGCGCTACGTACGTGACTTTCGGAACATATGCATGACGGAGGGTTAAGCATAACTTAAATAATATATAATTTTAAATAGTTGCATGACTGCCAACTTAATATTTTACGCAAATAATTTATCAATAATGGTTTCGTGATCAAAACATTAAAACTTATTAAAAATTTATTATCTTATAATATTGTTTTAGAAAAACATTTTGATTTTATTAATTAAAGCAATCACTGCCAGAAATGTACATAGATTTTCTTCTTCGTAAATGTTTAGTTAATTTTTCGTTAACTTTTTTTCACATGAAGCACAGATATTTTAACATTTCACGATTACAGCTCCGCTAAAACAAGACAAGTTCGCAGCTGTAGATTTTATTTTTCGTAAAGGTTTATTAAATTTTTCTTTAACTTTTTTGTTTTAGTAAGAATGGAAGGTATTGGCTAAATATATTCTTAAAATGGTTGAGGCAAGGAAGAAAAATTATATAAAATTTCTTTTTAATGACTTAATTACATAATTACTGAACTACCTAATTACTTAATTACCCAATTACTTAATTACCCAATTAAACTACAAAACAAAAAAGTTAACGTCCGACACGTACCGTCCGAACACATAAAACTGTTAACAGTGACTTTAAAACTACGATATTAAAGATGATGTTGGAATATTTTTAAACTTATTTAATATGCAATATTTTGTTCCTTTAGACTTTCGAGATGCGATCGACTATTTCGCAGAAATATTTTCAGTTCGAGTGTTACTCTCACAAGAACTTTCTATTTTAGCAACGTCCGAATGAACGACAAAAATGACAAATTTTAGGTAAACTGCGCTATGATGAACGATGTTATAATTATTATAGATACATCTTAATTGAAAAACTGTTAGCAAAATTTGCGAAATTTATGAAAAAATTTATTAATAAAACAATGATAGTTGACAACTCTGAATGTAAAATGCCGCAGCGGTGAAAATAAAAAGCCACTGACAAATACAACAAGTGTGAAAATTTGCAAACTTTGTTTGACGATATGTAATAAAATTAGAGCATGCATGTAATTATTTGAATGTTCAACGTATTCGTTTATCACAACTTAAAGATTAAAATGTTAAAACACTCAATCCATACATTATTTTTCTTGTTTGCAAACGAAGTTCCAGCAGAAAAAAACAGAAAAAGAAGAAGATCGTTCCATTTTTAAATCTCACCATGACTAGCGGGGGTTTGTGTAGAATAGCGGGGGTTGGAGTAAAAGCAAATTTTTCAAAAATGTTGAAAAATACAACAACTGAAGAAATTGCCAAACTTTAAAATCATATATAGACCAAAATAAAGGGACTTAATAATCTGTTTTGGTTGCAAACATCTTTTTGCAACCTAACTTAAGTATTTATATACTAACAAACGATTATATGCATTAATTTCAGGGGTTGCCAATTGCTTTCTTTGTGAGCTTGCGGCCGATTAAGAACAAGAGTGCCACTCAGGGTTGATTTTTTCTATGCACAAATACATGCAAACATTTTTTGAGGTTATGTTTTCTAAGTTTCCTATCTTGTTATCTTTGTCGTTAAGTACTCTGCGGTTTCTTTCAAGTGCTCCCATAGTTTCGTGATGATATGGTGCCTCTTTTCATTCAGTACCTCTGTCAGATTTTAAATTTTTGAAAAATCCGTACTTTAAGATCAATTGTTCTACAAGTGTTTGGGCTATTGTTTTTGCGTCTTTTATTTCAATTGGATGTGCAATAACAAATTTTATTAGTTCACATTGCATGGTTAGTATGTACCTAAATCCATTTGATATTTTTAATGGTCCGACAGTGTCGATTGATATTGTTTTAAAACTTGTGTTTGGAGTGTCAGTTATTGTCATTTTTTCTTTTATGTGTCTAGTCTGTTTATTACGAGTGCAATATATACATTTGTCTATGTAGTTTTTCACCATCTGGCGCATATGTTTCCACACATAACGTTGTTTTAGTTTAAGGATAGTCTTTCTAATACCTAAATGTCCTCCTTGTGGTGTGTCATGGTATTCTTGAATTATTTTGTGTTGCATGGATTTATTTGTAATTCTTTTAGGGGGTTGAAATATCATAATTTTTAGCGATTCTTTATTATTTTTATTTATCTTCTGCTCCAGCATATTATATATTTTCTTAAATTCGTCTTTATGCATAATTGTAAATATAATATCGTTTAATTTAATTAGTTTTTATGATCTATTGAATAATTACATGAATTAAGATTGTGAGCTTTAGATCAAATGAGTTTTCAAGAAGGCATCAACAACAACAACAACTCTGTATAGAGTCAATCACTTAGATTTTTCGGTCAAAGTCATGTGTAATTGAACATTTGGTTGTGAAAATAGCCACCTTTCAGTTAGAACACTAGCTTCTGGCGAAGCAAAAACTCGTTTCATTTCTATGGTGCATTTCGACAAACAATCGAACACCAATGAATATTGAAATAAATGAAGAAGCAACTAGAACAGATGGCAACCCTTGATAGAGTTGACGGCGGTGATCTAAAATGGCCTACTGCTTTGAAGTGTCATATGATTAGCAGCTATACAATTCAAAAGAATGAATTAGAGGATCTGTACATTCATATGCTAGTTTAAACAGTGAGTTGATCACAGCTTAATCACTCAAAGACTACTGAAGAGGAATATGTAGCGATTTCCGAAACAGACTGTCTAGTCAGCTAAGTGATTGACTCTATACAGAGTTGTTGTTGTTGTTGTTGCCTTCTTGAAAACTCATTTGATCTAAAGCTCACAATCTTAATTCATAATATCGTTTTCATCTAGCGCTAGTTCTTTAATATTTAATTTGTTCATTTTAGATACTAATTTCTTCAGAATCGACTCTAGGAGTCGCTGAATTATCATTAGATCTTGCATGCATATTATTATTATCTTTATTTATTACTGATGATAGCTTCATCGAAGTTGAATCTGGATTCGTCGATTTATCGCTACATCGCACGTGCACAATATCATTTAATATATTGATACTAGTATCATTTTTATTCATATTTTTATCGCCTATTTCAAATTTTAATTTTATTAATTTAAAAAACGTACGTTTTTTATATCGCTAATTGATGTGCAATCCCATATAAAAAGTTCATGACGCTCCTGTTGAGATGCATTTTCATCATTTGCAATTTCTTCTTGCTTCTTTTTATTTCCCCTTGTTATTACCATTTTTTATTTGGATGGAGTTTGGATGCGGATTTGTAGTTGGCAAGAGACTACGGCCCCACGTACTGCGATTCACACCTGTGAACGAACGACTTGCCATAATCCGCATCAAGGTTAAATTCTTCAATATAAGCGTGATATGTGCGCACGCTCCGACAGAAGACAAGGACGATGAGATCAAGGAAATTTTCTATGAGCGCCTTGAAAATGCTTACGGGCGCTGCCCCCGCCACGACGTAAAAATCGTGCTTGGTGACTTCAACGCTAAGGTGGGCAAGGAAAATATTTTTGGTCCAACAGTCGGAAAGTTCAGCCTCCACGACAACACCTCCGATAACGGAATGAGGGTGATTGACTTCGCCGCAGCACGAAACATGGTCGTAAGTAGTACTAGATTCAAGCATCTCAATATTCATAAAGCCACCTAGATGTCTCCTGATCAAAAAACAAAAAATCAAATTGATCACGTTTTGATCGACGGAAGGCACTCTTCCAGTGTATTGGATGTACGCACGATCCGTGGTGCAAACATTGACTCGGATCACTATCTTGTTGCAGCCAAGATCCGTACACGTCTGTGCGCAGCTAAAAATACACGCAACCCTACACAGAGAAAGCTAGACGTCGACAAGCTGCATTCGAAACAGACAGCCGATGCTTTCGCCACTCGACTCTCACTCCTGCTTCAAAGCACTCCTCCAATCGATGATATATGCGCGCAGTGGACACACATTTCCAACTCCATGCGTGCGGCTGCTGAAGAGGTGATTGGCTACCAACGCCCTCGCCGAAACCAGTGGTACGACCAGGAGTGTCGCGACGCCACTGCAGAGAAAGACGCCGCCTACAAAGCCACCCTGCAGTCGGTTGTAACGCGTGCTGCTAAGGAGCGATACAAAGAAAAGAGGAGGGAAGAGAGACATATTTTCAGGCGGAAAAAAAGAGAGGCAGAAAAGCGCGAGCAGGAGAAGATTGAGATGTATGGTGACAGGAATGAGGCCCGAAAATTTTTCGAAAAAATAAGACGCCTTGCCGATGGTTTTAAAACCGGGGCCTCTTCCTGCAAGGATGAAAACGGGAATCTAGTGACAGATGTCCAGAGTACACTGACGTTATGGAGGGAACACTTCTCTAAGCTTCTAAATGGCGACGCTGACAACAATCCCGCCAATAGAGATGATATTCCGGAAACCCCAATTGCGGATGACAGCGTCGAGGTTCCGCTGCCCGACTATGATGAAGTTCTGACAGCTATAGCTCGGCTTAAAAATAACAAAGCCGCGGGAGCTGATGGCTTACCTGCTGAGCTGTTTAAGAACGGAGGCGAAGCTCTACTTAAATGCATTCACGAGCTTCTATGCAGAATATGGTCGGAAGAATGCATTCCGAACGATTGGAATCTCAGTGTGCTCTGCCCAATCCACAAGAAAGGCGATCCCACTATCTGTGCCAATTACCGTGGGATAAGCCTTCTTAATATCGCATATAAGGTCCTGTCGAGCGTTTTATGTGAAAGATTGAAGCCCATTGTAAACGAACTGATCGGACCTTATCAGTGTGGCTTCAGACCTGGAAAGTCCACCATCGACCAGATTTTCACGCTACGACAAATCTTGGAGAAGACTCAAGAAAAACAAGTCGACACCCACCATCTTTTTGTCGACTACAAAGCCGCCTTCGACAGCCCAATAAGGAAGCACCTGTACTCCACCATGTCTGAATTTGGTATTCCTGCAAAACTAATACGACTTTGCAGGATGACACTGAGCAACACCAGCAGCGCAGTTAAAATCGGGAAGGACCTCTCCCCACCATTTATTACCAAACGAGGTTTCAGACAAGGTGATTCCTTATCGTGCGACTTTTTCAACCTAATGATGGAAAAGATCATCCGAGCTGCTGATCTGAGACGTAGTGGCACAATATTCTACAAGAGTGTTATGCTGCTTGCGTATGCTGATGACATCGATATCATTGGCCATAATACGCGCGAAGTCAGTGCAGCATTTTCCAGATTAGAAAGAGAGTCAAGTCGAATGGGTCTGGCAGTGAATGAAGATAAGACGAAATACTTAGTGTCAACAAACAAACAGTCCCAACATCTTGGAACCCACGTTACCGTTGACAATACCTCCTTCGAGGTTGTGAAGAACTTCGTCTATCTGGGATCCAGCATTAATTCAACCAACGACATCAGCATTGAGATCAAATGAAGAATAACTCTTGCCAACAGGTGTTACTTTGGGTTCAGTAGGCAATTAAGAAGCAGAGCCCTCTCTCGACGAAAATCACGCTCTATAAATCGCTCATCATGCCCGTCCTACTTTACGCATCACAAACCTGGACGCTGAGCAGTTTAGATGAAAAGACTTTAGGAGCATTCGAGAGAAAGATTCTTCGTAAGATCTACGGACCAATCTGCGTCAATGGCGAGTACCGAATACGGTGGAATGATGAACTGTATGAGCTGTACGCTGACATCGACATAGTCAAGCGCATTAAAATCGAGCGGCTTCGCTGGCTTGGTCATGTTCAGCGCATGAAAGACGATGCTCCAGTGAAGAAAACATTCGATTCGGTACCCAGCGGCGGTCAACGCAGAAGAGGACGACCGCATCTTCGTTAGAAAGACCAAGTAGAGGACAACCTGACGAAGCTTGGAATTTCCAACTGGCGCCAGCAAGCGAAAGACAGAAATGGCTGGCGCAAATTCTTAGATGAGGCCAAGACCGACATACGGTTGTAGCGCCAACTAAGTAAGTAAGTAAGTAGTAGTTATTACCATGGCTTTTTTTAGACTGATTGTTTCTTCAGTGGGTATAATTTTTTTTTAAATACCCGAATCTATCTTTATTCGTGATAAAGCATCTGCATTTGTATTAATTTTTCCTTGTTTGAAAACTAAATAATGAAACTAAAGGTCTGTGATCTGTTACAACTATAAATTTCTGTCCGTATAAATATGGTTTGAAAAAGTTTATCCCCTATAGAGGTTAGACTTGAAATTGAAAAGGAGTAATCCCATCTACTGGGGTGCAATCCATTGGGGTATTATTATGAGTAATGAGCTACACTAAATTAAATTGAAGTTGCAAAATTAAATAGAAATAATCATTTATAAATAGGTCTCTTAAAACTTTAATTTAATCCTTATTTGTATTTCCTTACTTCTCGGCGTTAAATTTTATATTTTTTAATTACATTTAATTTGTTATTAATTAACATCTTTATATTCTTGTTGTTGTTTTCTTTTAACTAACTTCTATTTATTAATATTTGTAACATATAATAGCCTAACTTTGTAAAATTTAGTTAATTTTTCAGATTGAAAATAATTGAAAAATGTATTGATACGTTGAACAAATTCTTTAACAATAAAGAAATTAAATTAGTTTTAGATATTTTTTTGATTTACAGATTTTATTAAGTTAATTACTTTTAATTTTTCATTAATTGATTAAAACATTTCTTAATAGTATTACAAAATTGTAATGTGTTCTATAATTTTTATTTTTGGCCAAATGACTTCGTATGGATGTATAAAATGTTAAAATTTTTCATAGCTTTACAAAATAATAAAATAATGCAATAAAATAGTTTCAAAGCATGAATTTAAATACGAAAATTTTGTAATTTTGTGATTCTGATCATGTTTTAAACGAACTCGTTTCGCATTTGTGTGCTTTGCCAATGCTTGTGGCGCTCGTTGCATCCTCAGCACGTCTGTAGTAGTTAATAATATGTAGGCACCCATGTTGCATTTAAAATCGAATCGCCTTGTATTCTGTATTTTATTTCTTTTCTGCGTCAAAAAAATCCAAGAAAGTTAGCAGGATTACAGGAACGAAATTGCATAATCAAAATAACAGGATTACGAAGTTGCGGGATCACAGGAACGAAATTGCAGGATCGCCATGTGGTGTTGGAAGTTGTTTGTATGTTGTGTGTCAGGTAGTGTATTTGTGTATTAGAGGCGCACACGCCTTTTTAATCAGCCGCAAGGCTTTTGATCATGTAAGCCACAAAGGCTATTTTTATTAAGCCGCAAAGGCTAATTTTAAATCAAGGCACAAAGGCTATGTTAAGAACTTTTAAGCCTCAAAGGCTAATCTTAATCCAAGCCACAAAGGCTAAGTTCTGAATAAAAAGGAATTCAATTTGGGCTCTTCGCCTCTTCCTTCCAAATCTAAATCTGTCTTTATTTTAAAATATTTTAGTTTATATACAATTTTTACCAGTATTATTCTTAAATTAATTTAATACTATTTCCAAGACTCCTCCTTTAATTCCAATGATTTTTAGATTTAATTTGAGAAATCAATAATTGACCAATCACTTTTAGTTTATTAACCTTTCCAAATTTTCCCCACTAATTAATATTTTAAGCATCATTTATTGGTTCGCTCAAATTCTTGGCCTTGACTTTAAAGTGTCATCGGCACTTATTTAACTTATCGCTTGTTGTTGTTGCTTTGTGTTTTTCTGTGCAATGCACTTGTAACACGAGTCCCGATGTCGCTGTTGCATTTCAGCTTGTGCGGTATCTAGCGGCACAAGCGTAAAGGGGTGCTTAATGCACTTCATGAGAATTTGAGCTACAATTAGTTGTGTTTACTTTGAGGTTTTTTATTCGGTTAAATTTGGAAAAATTTCCATACATGACATATGGATATATATGGATATATGACATATATGGATATATGACAAAATTGTCAACATTATGTTGATATGTTTATTGTTATCATATGTTAGACAATTGAAGTGAAGATCTTTTTGGTGGTTGTTTGTCTTAAATGTGTGTACGTATGTAAGTACACTACACTTTCCACTGGCTGAGATTTTTACAGATATTTACAATCTTTCCATACATAAAAGTATTTTTTATTATCTTTTCTATTGGCTTAGATGTACAGATATTCAAAATCTTTTCAGACGTAGAATTCTTTGTTACTATCTTTGACGGCCTTATTTCGCTCCTATTTCGGGGTTCACAGCTTAATGTCCTTTGCTGGGCCCTCGGAAGTTTCTCTGCTCGGCATCATAATCCCATTTCGCAAAACAGTCTTGTTTCCTGTGCCCTATTCTCGTACACCACTCTCATTTTAACCTTGAGCTACCAATCTTTGACCGAGTATTCCTCTTATTTTTACTCCTACTATTTATATCAGTTCTTCTTGCTAGAGCTGGACAGTTAATGTTATCGTCATGTCCATACAGCCTACACCTGTTACAGTAGCCCGTGTTCTTCCTGGTGTAACACTCGTTCCTTGTATGCTCTACCTTAATACAAAATGAGCACGTTGGCCTCCTGCTCTTGTTCAACTTATCTGTATGATTTCTAGTTCCTTGATACGTTCGAAGACTATTGTTTCTATAGTGGTCCTCAAAAGGTGCATTACTCCTAGGTTTACTGAATCCCACCTGACCTTCAGTTGTAAACCATGGTCTGTATGTACTTTTCGAAAAAAAATCTATTTTTTTTCCTTGTTGTATTAAAAAAATCGCAAAAATCCAAATTTAAAAAAATTTTATTGAAATATTATGGAAATATTTTCTTAAACTATATTCAAAACAGATACAAAATGTGAGATTACGCTAAATAACCTGCTCGTTATGAAATTTTTCGGTAGAAGTGTACCTTTTTGGAAATTTCGAGTTTGGGTATTTTTACGAAAAAAATTCCAAAAAAATTTAAAAATGCCAGTTTTGGAAAAAGTCAGTAAGAAATGGCTTAAGGATAGTTGTGAGTTATTTTGTGCAAAAAATTAAAAAAACCAAAATTCGGATACCAAAGTTATAGCTATTGAAACTTGACTTTTTTCCAAAAAATTTTCACTGTGCCTGTTTCTGGCATTTTTCCCCACAGAAGAGCACTTTTTCCCCATATAAATCAGATTTTCAACGTAAGGTCGCAAGCGGCACGTTTAAATATCAATATTTTTTTCTGAAAATTTCACTGCTTCTTTTTAGTAAAGGAACAAAACTTCGGACCGCAATTTGTTACTTTCGAAAAGAAAAATAATTGCCACTCTAA
Source organism: Dichetophora obliterata (assembly GCA_963920525.1). NCBI lineage: Eukaryota > Metazoa > Arthropoda > Insecta > Diptera > Sciomyzidae > Dichetophora > Dichetophora obliterata. The sequence continues at coordinate 152,852,803 of OY986437.1, read as the reverse complement.
GCCACAGTGTTTCATCTAGATTCATTCTCTTTATACTCATTGTCATGTTTCCTCACCATTCAATTCTTTGTGGTTGGTGCTGCCCGTGGCTAGGTAGCCCTTGCATTGCACCACTGTCGTCCCTCTGGCAGCGCTGGTACGCTGGCATATTGCGCGGCTAAGGCTCGCCGGATGGGGTGGTGTTCTTGCCAGTCCGGTCCGACAGCAGGAAACTTCACATGAATAACAATCGTACCAGCTGAAAAGAAAAATTACCGCCTGGTAAAAAAACCCGGAAAAACCCATAACCAACGAAAAATCTCGAAAAACGATACATAAAAAAACCCGCTTATTTTATGAACACGACGAAGGAATAAGACTCGGTTGCTTGCGGTTGCCGCTTTGGCACGTCTCGTGGGTCGATCTTCGGTGTAGGTCGATCGCCCTAGGCTAACCCGCCCCTTCTGGCCACAAAAGACCAGCCATGGTGACCCTTCGCCTGTGTCTAGGTCACCCCAAGACTTCTTTACTCACGCCCCTCCGTTACGATTCACGCCACCTGCCCTTGTTAAATTAAGGAAACATGGTTGCTATATCCAATTTCAATTTAACATTTATTTAATAACAACCAACTTTAACATTGTCTCATTCCTTTTTTTTTTTATTACTTAAACTAATACAATTGAAGGTAAGATTATTATTAGAGCTATTTTAAAATATTTACCAAATACTAAGTCAAAGAATATTCTTGCAATACCGCATAGAAAAATTAACAATTTCTTTCTAAGCGCTGGACCAATATACCATTAGGATTACAGTAGTTAAACTTAAACGCAATGCATTTTTTTTTTTCAAAGGCATTTTTCAACTTACAACTTTTCAACTTACAATTTAAAAAAAAAATCAAGAAACTATTTCCATTCTAATTGGATGTTCTCTAGATTATAAAAAATAGTCGCATACAAAAAAAATTAAGGAATAACCGTAACGATAATAGGCAAAACTTTTCCGAAAAATAATAATTGATGAAAGTATAGAATTCTTGTTTTTTTTTTTCTTCGCGTTTATTTTCGTTTAGTTTTTAGTTAAGTTGTATTGCTTTTAGTTTAGTTTCTAATTAAGCTGTTTTTATTTTAGTTTAGTTTCTAATTAACCTTTTTTTTTATTTTAGTCTAGTTTCTAATTAAGTTGTGTTGATTTTAGTTTAGTTTCTAATTAAGTTGTTTTGATTTTAGTTTAGTTTCTAATTAACCTTTTTTTTATTTTAGTCTAGTTTCTAATTAAGTTGCGTTGATTTCAGTTTAGTTTCTAATTAAGTTGTTTTGATTTTAGTTTAGTTTCCAATTAACCTTTTTTTTATTTTAGTCTAGTTTCTAATTAAGTTGCGTTGATTTCAGTTTAGTTTCTAATTAAGTTGTTTTTATTTTAGCTAAGTTTTTATTAAGTAGTTTCCTTTTAGTTTAATTTTTTTTTTATTTTTTATTTAGTAGTTTTTATTTTAGTTTGGTTTTTAATTATCTCGCGTTTAATCATATAGCTTTTATTTTAGTTTAGTTTTTATTAAGTAGTTTTCTTTTAGTTTAATTTTTTTTTTCTTAGTAGTTTTAGTTTAGCTTAGTTCGTAATTAAGTTGTTTTATTTTAGCTTAGTTTTTATTAAGTAGTTTTTTATTTTAGTTCAGTTTTTAATTATCTCGCGTTTAATCATATGGCTTTTATTTTAGTTTAGTTTTAATTAAGTTGTTTTATTTTAGTTTAAGTTTTAATTAAGTTGTTTTTATTTTAGTTTAGTTTCTAATTAAGTGGTTCTTATTTTTATTTTTTTTTTTTTTTTACTATGCTAAAATGTAAGTCTACTAAACTTGAAATTATGAAGAAAAAAAAACCTTAAAACTTGTCGAAAAGAGTTCGTGTTGCTCTTTTTTTTTTTCTTATTACTTAAACTAATGCAAATGAAGGTAAGATCATTATGCGGGCTATTTTAAAATATTTACTAAATACTAAGTCCAAGCATACTCTTGCGATACAGCATAGGAAAATTTACAATTTTTTTTTAAGCGCTGGACCAATGTACCATTATGCTTACAGTCGTTAAACTTAAACGTAATGCATTTTTCAGCTACAAAGGCATTCTTCAACTTACAACTTTTCTAACTTACAATTTTAAAAAAAAAAATCAAGAAACCATTTCCATTCTAGATTATAAAAGATATTCGTATACCAAGATTTAAGGAATAACAGTAACAATAAAAGGCAAAACTTTTCGAAAAAAAAAAAAATACTAAGTGATGTAAGTATAAAATTCTTGTTTTTTTTTTTTTTTCTAAAAACTCTTTCGATTCGACAATCCAATACAGCTGTGATAGGGATTGACGGATTATTTCTATTACAAAATATTTTTAAAGCAATATGTAATGTCGGCATACATTGTTTAGTATGTTTAATTTGAATGCTTCCACACCAATTTGATTAAGAAATATAAATTTATATGCACATAATTTTTGTTCAAATATATAAGCTGTAACAGTTTTTGCATGCATTAGATCATAGGAAAAGCAAGTCTTGAAAAAAAGTACAATACCAAATATATGCTTTTGTATCACCATTGTCGAAAAAATCGAATAAAAAAAAACTTCGTATTTGAAACTCCTTTCCTTTTTTTTTTCGTTTACGCTCACCAAAAAAACATGTCTACCAATTTTAGCAAATTTCTGATTAAGTTGAGTCTAATCATGCGAGCCGACAGTGGTTTAGAGAAAGTAGCCGATTTGTGTGCAGGCGAAAAGAGTATGTTGTTCATATAATCTAATGCATGTGACTGTATGAAAAAAATTAAAATAAATATTTAGCTTTATGGGGATTCGAACTATCCTAAAAACTAAAGATTTAAAATGTTTAAATTTTCAATAACCAATCGCGTCAGAATTCTTTAATTTTTCCGAACAGCTTTCTTGGTTCACCTTCGCCTTAATAGAAGACGAAACATAACAACTTATCGCTTCATACTGACTGTAACTTGGTTTGCGTATTGTGTGCATTGACGTTGAATGGTGGGCGCATTTTAAAAACTTTTATTTAAATGTTAAATAGTTCTCGATTTTTCCTTATTTAATATCGATTTTGTTGATTTGTTTATATAAAGCTACACTATATCTAGAAATTTAAGTTTATTTATCTGTCTGTTTATGGTTTTTGTTTTATTTCTGTTAGTTTATTTGTATGACCTGCCCTTTTTTTTCAACTTTATATTATTTTACACAAGTGTTAAAAATGGCCGTTTAAAATTTTTTATAAATTTGCTCTACACTGTATGCCTTAAAGGTAAAAATTAGCATAGTTTTACGACAAATTCTCCCTTTAAATTAATATCCAAAATTATCAAAAGTCCAGTTGTAAAAATATAGATGTAAAAAACGAACGGAAAGCCAAAGTTTTGTAATAGTAAAAAAACAAAAAAACTTCTTTACATGTGACAAGCAAGAGAGCAAGGGCCGCGATTTCGGGATTTTAGCCAAAAACAAACAAAAGTCAAGACTTAATTCTAAAGTAAGAATTCTACCAAAATAAATATATAAAGGTCACTGCATTCTTGCCAAAATTTAGCATCCGCCAACCCAACATGTTGCGTATGCAATTATTTAAATTAATCGAATACACGCTTACCAATCCCAGGCCGCAATTCGCAAACCTGGGGTGAGTGCCGTAATGGTGGAGGTAGTTGGTGTTGTCGCCACTGGTGGTGCTGGTGATGCCGTTGGCCACCCGCTAGCTGATGCTGGCAAACGCTGGAGGTTGGTGGGTTGACGATGGTGGAGCTGGTTGTGATGACCTGGCTGGTGATGTCGTTGTTGTTGTTATTGGGGTTGTGGGCAGTGACCAATGCCGCCTGTGGTGCTATTTGCGCTGCGGCTACTACTGTAGCACGAGATGCTGACGCCGTGGTGTGGTGGTTGGCTGCTGGATTTGCGTCGTTTTTGCTTTCAGACGTTTTTATGCAGATGCCCGCTGTGTGCGGTTTCCAGACGGAATTCTGAAGAAGTTTGCAACGTTCTCGTCGTCGTTGTCGCTATCACTCCAGCTACGGCAAGTTGCTTGCGCCGACTTTCGAGTTTGTTGGACGCTTCCAAATTATTAGTGTCGGCCGTCAGCGCTGCATTGCAATCGATTTTATGTTGAGAACCTTGAAATTTTGTTGCCATGCAAGGATTACCATTCCAATGCAATTACCTGAAATATTTGCATTAAGATGATTTAGTTCCTATTCCCTTTTTATACAATTTAACTAGATACCTACTGCAAGTTCCTTTAGTTTTTATGTATTTTTCGACGTATCGTACCTCCTCTTAATAGCGTAAAATTAATTTCATTGATTTTTTTTAGCCTTTTTGCCCTAATTCGCTTAAACTTGTTTTGTCACCATATAAAATAATTTTCGCTACATTTCAGGAGTCTGAGAATATGTATGCTAGGTTCAGTTTCACTGGTGATGTCAATGGTGGTTTGGGTGAGCTCGATGGGTTGCTGCTCGTTGAGTGCTGCTGCTGTTAGTGTTTCGGTTGGTGTTTCAAGTTTGCCACGATGAAGATAACAGTACTCAAGTGGTAGTAATCCCGGATCCAGATCTTCGTCCGGCCGTCTGGGACCACCGAGCAGAAAACGTGACGACGACAACGACTATGACGACGACGACGACGTATTCACAAAGCTACACACAAGAAATATAAAATATATAAGCCTTCTTTATTAGCAGCAGCGAAGATCACGATTTTATCTAAACATTTCAACTTACACACAGTTCTTATAGTTTTTCTGATCATTTACCAAATGTTTACAAGTTAAAATTTCGTGAATTTCTTTAAATACATCACTTTTTCAACAATTCCTTTCGCTTATCTTTTCTTCACTTGCCGACTGGATAGCCTCGGCTCAGGTGCATTTTTCTTTGTTCGACCTTATTTTCGTACTTTGGCAGTGTTGCCACATGTACTCGGTAAGGATGCGTTCGCATTGCTTTTCAAGGCATTTAGACGGGCCAACTACCGATGTTGTTCCAACTTCGCTCCCTTTTCGGTGGAATCGACCATAACCGATGGGAGTAGGTAATGGTTGGGTTGGACTTGCGGATGACACGTCGGCAAGATTCCGTTAACCGACGCTTGTTTCGGAATTCCGATTGGCTACCGATTCAAGCGCGTGTCGGATCACGCCATTTTACCGAATGGTTTATGCCCGCTGAATCTAATGGTACCATTTTTGTTGGTATTTTTCCCTTTCAAGCCCTTGTATGGCCATTTTGTTTGCCCGAACATACTCGCACATCATAGAGGTGCCACATCTAAATGTCAAAAAAATTGTGCGCACTGCCACGCTAGAGGGCGCTGGTGGAAATACCATGGGTATTCGCGAAGGGTATTATTCCCTCTACGCAGGTGGCCATGACAAACCCAAGGATTCTCGACAAGCTTCTCGGCTTAAGAGATAAATGGGAAAAGGTGGCACCGTTCGCTCTCTCAACCTACATTCGAACTCGATTTATTGTTTTAAATCCTTCGCGTGAAAAATTCCTAACGTCTTACCACTTAAATCTTCTAACTCATACAGACTATTACCTACTGCCTTCACTATTCGACACTTTAGAAAACGCTTTGAAAGTTTGGCGCTAATTTGCTTAGAGAAGTCACTAAGCTGAAAGTTTCGTCGGTAGACCTCCTGTCCAGGTTGAAATTTAATTTTTCGACTTTTCAAGTCATACCTTTTAACATTTTGTTCATGACTTTTGTGTAGTTGCTCGCGGATTTTGTTGCGAATCAAGTCTTGCCGAACCGGCTTCGGTATCACCAACGTCTCAGGATCGCTAAGCACATTTAGTTTCTTTGCTACTTTATATGCGCTGGCATGCGTGATCATGTTGTGACCGAAGAGAGCAAAATAAGGAGTCATTCCTATCGAGGAGTGTACCGAAGAACGCAAGGCACATTCAATGTCAGATAAGTGTTGATCCCAGTTGGTTTGATCTTGGTCGAGATACGACCGAATCGCCGCGAGAATGGACTGGTTGACCCTCTCCGAAGCGTTGGCTTGAGGAGCGTAATTAGCAGTGCGTACATGTCTTATTCCAAAATTATCGATCATTTCGGCAAATTCTTTACTTAAAAATTGCACGCCATTGTCAGACATAAGTATTTCTGGGGTACCGAATTTATGAAAAACTTCTGAAATTAGAAACTGGATTACATTTCGCGCAGTCGCTTTCGTCATTGCTTTCAACAGGGTGAATTTTGTAAAATAGTCTAAGACTATGAAGATGTAGGTATTTTTCTTTTTCGAACGAACGTATGGACCGAGGAAATCCACATAGATTTTTTGAAACGGCCTCACTATTTGCGACTCTTGCCCCAAAGGCGGTCTTAGAACCATTTGAGCTGGTTTGCATTCCTTACAGACTTGACAATCATTAATGAAATTGAGGACCTGTTGGTTCATATTTGGCCAGTAAAAATATTCCTTGATACGCTTTAAAGTTTTTGTGAAACCACCATGAGCGACTTGAGGAGGTTGGTGTGCGTTAGCAATAATTGAATGCGTCAAAGGCGCTGGAACCCAGAGTTTCCATGCGAAATCTTCACCATCGGGTGTGCCATCATATGGAACCGTACGCTTATAAGCGAAACCATCTATTACCTTGAGGTCAGGCAACTGGGAGTGATTTTTAGTTATGGTACTTAACAAATCCGTATACTCTTCGCTTAGAAATTCAGGTGACTCGAGGTCAATTAATGCCTTTACCTCACAACTTACTTCGTCCATGTCGTAGCGTGATAATGTATCGGGAACGACGTTCTGAGCCCCTTTACGATGCGCAATCTCGAAACTAAAGCTTTGCAGATACAAACTCCACCTCGCCAATCGACTAGTTAAGTCTTTATGCGACATTAGCCATTTCAGGCTGGAGTGATCCGTTATCACTGTAAAAGGCATTAGCTCGATGTAGGCTCTAAACTTCGTTATCCCCATTACCACCGCTAGACATTCGCGCTCAGTTACTGAATAATTCTTCTGCGCAGGCGTGAGTTTCTTTGAATAGTAGGCGATCGGATGTTCACCACCTTCTTCGTCCTTTTGAAACAAAACGCCGCCAATTCCAATGTTAGAAGCATCTGTTTGCACATAAAAATGTTTCGAAAAATCTGGATGTACCAGGACTGGACTAGAAATAAGAGCTGTTTTTAATTTATCGAAGGCGCTCTTAGCCTCATCACCGAACTCAAAAGTTTTCGCTTTCTTCAGCGTGTCGAAAATAGGTGCTGCTATAGTAGCATAATCGCGAATAAAGCGACGGTACCATCCCGTGGCTCCCATGAAACTTCGAACTTGTTTTGGAGTTTTTGGGTACGTATATCGGTCAATGGCATGGACCTTGTCTGGGTCTGGTCTTAATTTACCTTCGCCTACGATATAACCTAGGTACCTTAGCTCGCTACAACAAAACTTCGATTTGGCCACGTTAATGGTTAGGTTGGCCGAACTTAACAACTGTGCTACCTGCTCTAATTTTTGGAGATGACTATCGAAATCGGAAGACACAACAAGGAGATCATCCAAATAAATGAAAACGCTTTCACGAAGATTGGCTGGCACGACTTTGTCCATCAACCGACATAACCTTTGGGCTGCATTACATAGCCCAAACGGCATGACGGTAAATTGACAAAGCGGACGACCGGGCACTGTAAACGCGGTTTTCTCCCTACTACTGACGGCAAGCGGAATTTGCCAAAAGGCATCCTTAAGATCCACACTTGAAATAAAGTGTGTGTCGCCGAGACGACTGAGCAACCCCTCTATGTGTGGAAGTGGGTAGGCGTCCTTCACTGTGAGTGCATTGAGCTTGCGAGCGTCCAGGCACAGTCGACATTTCTCGCCTTTTCGTACGAAGGCCACTCGATTGTTCCAGGGACTTTCGCTCGGCTCAATGACTCCCAGTGAAAGCATCCTATCCAGCTCCGCAAACATGAGACCCTGAACAGCCGGTGAGACTGGGTAGTGCTTATCTTTCACAGGCACTGCGTCGCCGGTATCAATATAGTGCTCTTCTAAAGACGTCTTGCCTAGACCTTTCTTCGTGAAGCAGGGAAATTTTGCTATAACTGCGTTAAGCCGGTGTTGTTGCTGCGCTGTCAAAACTTTCATTTTCGGTGTTGCATGACTTTGGACCTCTTCCTCCAAAGCTATGTTGTTGGTCGTTATGCTATCAACTTTGAGCTGCATTAGATTGAATTTCTTAATGAAATCTACACCTAGAAACAATTCTCGTTTTAGAGAAGGTGTTAAATAAAAAACAATCTCCTGCTCTTGGTTGTCGAATTTAATTTTTGCTTTAACGCGACCTACAATTGAATGCATTCGCCCATCGGCAGTTTTGACGAAAGATTTAAACTTAAAAATTGGCAACTTGCACTTTTCCACAAAACTTAAGCAGTTATTCCCTAAACACGACACTGTTGCTCCACTGTCTAATAATCCCTCAATTCGCTGTCCATTTATTTCAATATTGGTGTAAAACCTACTGTCTTCGCCCTCATACAGTTCTGACGCCAAGATTTCCTTATGATTATTTTTCCTTAAACGATATCTAATTCTTGTCTTTTCGATTTTTGTTGGCTGCTCTGTAAATATTTTTTTTCGAACTTCCTCATAGTTTTTGAGTCTCACATGAAATGGCTTAATTTCTTTCAACTTTACTTCAACGGTATTTACGGCTTGATCGCAACTACTTTGATTACTCTTATTCTTAGATGTTAAAACAACAATTTTATTTTCTACTTCGGTCTGTGTGGCTGACGTTAGTCATTCTGTCGTTTCTTGAGTTTGAGTCTGAGTCTGTGTTTGAGCTGATCTAGACTCCACCTGCACACTTCTATTTGGCCTAGCAGTTCCCTGACATTTCGGACACTTTGGGGTAACTACGCCCTCCGTTCCGCACCTATAGCAAAAAATTCGCCTTACGGCTGCCGTACACTCAACAAAGTTGTGCCCTGGCTGTTTGCAGTTCCAACATGGAAATACTCGAGAGGAATTTATGGCGTCTAAATCGAAAGCTTGAGCGGAAAGGTCTGGCTCTATATTTAGTTCATGCACTTGCGCATTGCGAGGTATGTATTGACGCTGTGGCGGTTGATAGGCCTGGCGTTGGTAGTTTATATGAGTTTCAGCCTTTTTGCAGGCCTTGCAGAACTCAGTCAAACCCTCTATGCGCATGGCAAATAGTAGCTGTGACATCTCTTTCCTCAGGTTGCTCCTCATTATCTCCACTAAATCCTGTTCAGCCAGTGGATTACGCTGTTGGTTCCTCAGGGTCAAAACAGATTGATAAAAGTCGTCGAAAGTTTCATCCCGTTGTTGTCTTCGATCCATAATTTGTCTTTGGATCTCGAAGTCGCTTTCGTGTCGCTTAAATTGTGCTACAAGCGCTTCTCGAAGTGCGAACCAACTAGGTATTCGGTTTAACCGTCGAAATCCCCAGAACCATTGAGCTGCGTTTCCAGTTAGCAAACTATGAAAATTTCTAATTACTTCAGGCCATGGATATCGGTAATCATTACACAAGGTCTCTACTCGAAAAACAAATTCGTCCACGCTGATTGATTTATTTGTACCGTCGAACTTAAATCCCCATTTGTCCATTTCTACACGTCGCGGTTGTTCAGGCTGATGGTAATGTGTAACCGGCGCTTGTACAGGCCCTGTATATGCAAAGGCACTCGGCTGACGTATCGAGGGTCCAGCTCGTTGCTCTTGGTGTCGATTTCTGGTCTCTACATGATACGTCTGCGACTGAGAAAAAACTTGCGGCTGCGGTACCATCGTCGGTTGCGGCCTATGCGGTGGTGGTTGTGAAAAATCTGGGAAAGATTGCGAGATGCTCCTGGTATCCTGAGATCCAATTTGTTGTTGCTGCTCCATATTTCGATCTGGCCATGCCTGTGAAATGCTAGACGGGGGTGGTGGAGGTGGTGGTTGTAAAGTCACTAACTTCGTAACCGCTGGTCGGCTCTCTGAATACTGAGGCGTCATCGACCCTAAGCTTTCGGCTATTAATTGTGGGACTAATACCCGCAAACGTTCCTCCATTCCCGACATCAGATCCACTTGGGCTAAACCCACTGCTGACTTGACATAATCCCTTATATGGATGCTCGAGTTGACCACACCTTGGGACGCTGGTGCTCTTCCTGACGACCTGTCTCTTACGCTTCCCATCTGCGAATGTTGCTGAAATTGCTTGCGCACGTTTAGAGCAGTTAGGCTGCTAAACTCTGGAGACGTGATGCTGCTGTTAGAGAAGTTAAGCTCTTCCGAGGTACGTCTAGGTGCTGGTGGTAGTGCACTCTGCATCGCCATAGGTGTTGTAATCGTCGTCGTAGCTGTGGTAAAAATCGGTATGGTGGTACTCATCGATCTTGTTTTTGAAATTGCCCCTGTACTAATGGTTGTTGTGGGTACTAGGCCTCCACTTTCGGCTGCATTCGGATTGGTTTCACTATTATCCATTCTGCTTTGCTGCCTAGTGTGAACCATGCCCCAAGGAATCGTTATTCAAAAGAATCAAAAAAAATATCAGGAAAATTGAAAATGCTTCAAACACCTAGGTTGTTCAAATCGACAAACGAGAATTCGCTGAATCAAACGTAGCGTCCGTTAGGACCGGAGAACCAATTTATTCAAAAACGAGAAACTTTAATTATTTTGTTCGAACCGATGGTTTTAATGCGCCACAGTTTACTTAACTGTTGTACGCCAAATGCCAAAACGAAAGGAAAAATTGTAAAAAAATTAAGATCAAAATAAATGTCCTTTAAGGATGGTGGTTGCAAAACTTAGCAAAAAAAAAATTCTTAAATAATAATAGTAGTATAAGAAATGTTAATAATAATTATAGCAATAATAGGTGAAGGAAATAAATATAATTTTCGAAAAATATTCGAGAAGTTGATAAGATGTAAGTATATTAATAAAGGTTAAGCATAGTAATAACTGAACTCCATAGAGGTCAAAGAGATTTTATCGTAGTATGTAGAAATATAGAAATGTAGGAACGTGATATTAAACGAAAGAATTTTTGTAACTATTTTAGAGTTACAATCTTAGCGGTCTAAAATTTTGCCAATTATCAAAAAAATTTTAAAAGTTTAAGATTATTTTTATTTGAATATGTATATATCGATATATAAAGACTGAATATATAGACATATACACATATACATATAGACATATATATATATATATATATATATATATAGATATATATCGTTATATCTATATATAGGAAAATTGGCTTATTAAAGCGCGTAGCTGAAAGTAAACTTAAATATTTTTTCTACCCGAAGATAAAAATATATATATAGATATATTTTTTTCTAAGGTATTTAGTTTATAAAGATAATATATACATAAAGAGGAAATAATTTGGATAATCAGAAGAACTTGGCTATCGTTTCAGAAAAATGTATCCGTAAAATAAAAAAAGGAGACTAACTCCGGAGAAGTTAAAAGTCTAAACAAAAAAATTATAATTCCGAAATCAAATAATCAAAACTAAAATGGCTGATAATAATAACTCAAACAAAAAAATAAAAATATATAGGCATTAAGTGTGGATGGTGGCGTAACACAAACAAGAGTGGCGTAAAAAAAATTAACTTCGACGAGACCAGCGAAAACAACCTTCTTCTTTGTGCAATAATTGCACCCTCCAAATCGAGGTTCTTAACTGAAACTTCCCACAATAATTTCCTATGCTGAGGTCGCTCAGGCATATTCGCTTCACCTAATGGTGTTGTGGTAGTTCATCCCGAGTTGGAGTATTTATTCAAAACGAAAAAATTTTTATTTATATTTGTCCCTACTCAAGAGTGCTTTGCAACTCTATACCCCCCTTAATTCAGCAGCGCCTAACTCCAAATCGAGGTATTTTTTAACTTAGCTAGCCTGTCACATTGATGACCCCACTGACCTGAGGTCCTACTCTGCAACGCGACTCGAAAAGCAAATGCGATTCGAAAACAAAATCACACCATGTAAATACATGGCTTAAGATTTCGAAACGGCAGTAAATTCTACCTATGCTCTAAAATTCTGTTTTTGTCGGCATTGAATGTGAACTCATCAAAAATTTGTCAAAAAACATGTAAATCCATGGCACGATCCTGCTCTCGAACCGCACCCGCATCCCGAATCGTACTACAGAGCAAGGCCCCTGGCTGCTCTTCCCGATAAGGAGCGATTTTCAAAAAAACAAAACAATTTAATTTTAATTTAACCTTCTCTTAGCCCGCACCCAGCGAAGCATATGAGCCGCACTGTGCGCAAAAACCAAACTGCAAAATAAACGCTTGCGAAGAAACGAGATGCGCTCGATGTTCGCGGTTGCACTCATAAGCAAAACGCTTTGCTCACAGTCCAGCCCATATGCTTCACTGTGTGCGCTGCCTAAGAGTGCCGCTACCCCCCCTTTTTGTGCACTAGGTACACCCTCCGAGTCGAGGTATTTTTGCTCTTAGCTAGCCTGTCCCATTTATGACCCCTCTGGTCAGGCTGCTCTTCTCGGTCAGGAGTATTTTTCAAAACGAGATTTATATAGTTTCCAATTGGTTTACATGCCGACAAACCCCGGCATGTTCGGGTTTTTCACCTTACGGTGTAAAAAAACAGCCGCCCAATCTGGGAACAGACGCTGGCCAACACGCCGCCCAATCTGGGAACAGACGCGTGTTGGGCTCGCTGGGGTACGCGGGTGCGCTACTCCCGTCATCCTACATATTCCACGCAGGATGCCCCTGCGGGTTTGAATATTTAAAATAAAAAATTATAAGAAATAAAAAAGTTAATTAACACTCATCGGCCTCCAGTATCCGTCGCAACTGCAGTCGCGGTTCAACGACCTTCACGCTACAGGACTTACGGAAACTGCAAACGCGATGTGAACTAAAAAAAAATTCCTACAATTATTTCTAACCTATTAGCCCTAGCAGTAAAAATCCTACTGTCAAGAACCACGTCGCAACTGCAGTCGAGGCGCTGTGGCCAAAACGCTGCAGGACTTACGTGGTCTTACGTATTCGGACCTGCTTTGGGTCTAACCCAAATATGATCAAAACAAAAAAAACTACTTATTATTTTTATTTTCACCCTAGCAGTAAAAATCCCACTGTCAAGAACCACGTCGCAACTGCAGTCGAGGCGCTGCGGCCCAAACGCTGCAGGACTTACGTGGCTAGACGCCAGGAGACCAAACTAAAAACAATCAAAATCCTAACCTTTTTCGGGCCCCACGTTGGGCGCCAATTCTGTCATGTTTCGGCCCCACGTTGGGCGCCAATTCTGTCATGTTTCCTCACCATTCAATTCTTTGTGGTTGGTGCTGCCCGTGGCTAGGTAGCCCTTGCATTGCACCACTGTCGTCCCTCTGGCAGCGCTGGTACGCTGGCATATTGCGCGGCTAAGGCTCGCCGGATGGGGTGGTGTTCTTGCCAGTCCGGTCCGACAGCAGGAAACTTCACATGAATAACAATCGTACCAGCTGAAAAGAAAAATTACCGCCTGGTAAAAAAACCCGGAAAAACCCATAACCAACGAAAAATCTCGAAAAACGATACATAAAAAAACCCGCTTATTTTATGAACACGACGAAGGAATAAGACTCGGTTGCTTGCGGTTGCCGCTTTGGCACGTCTCGTGGGTCGATCTTCGGTGTAGGTCGATCGCCCTAGGCTAACCCGCCCCTTCTGGCCACAAAAGACCAGCCATGGTGACCCTTCGCCTGTGTCTAGGTCACCCGAAGACTTCTTTACTCACGCCCCTCCGTTACGATTCACGCCACCTGCCCTTGTTAAATTAAGGAAACATGGTTGCTATATCCAATTTCAATTTAACATTTATTTAATAACAACCAACTTTAACATTGTCTCATTCCTTTTTTTTTTTATTACTTAAACTAATACAATTGAAGGTAAGATTATTATTAGAGCTATTTTAAAATATTTACCAAATACTAAGTCAAAGAATATTCTTGCAATACCGCATAGAAAAATTAACAATTTCTTTCTAAGCGCTGGACCAATATACCATTAGGATTACAGTAGTTAAACTTAAACGCAATGCATTTTTTTTTTCAAAGGCATTTTTCAACTTACAACTTTTCAACTTACAATTTAAAAAAAAAATCAAGAAACTATTTCCATTCTAATTGGATGTTCTCTAGATTATAAAAAATAGTCGCATACAAAAAAAATTAAGGAATAACCGTAACGATAATAGGCAAAACTTTTCCGAAAAATAATAATTGATGAAAGTATAGAATTCTTGTTTTTTTTTTTCTTCGCGTTTATTTTCGTTTAGTTTTTAGTTAAGTTGTATTGCTTTTAGTTTAGTTTCTAATTAAGCTGTTTTTATTTTAGTTTAGTTTCTAATTAACCTTTTTTTTTATTTTAGTCTAGTTTCTAATTAAGTTGTGTTGATTTTAGTTTAGTTTCTAATTAAGTTGTTTTGATTTTAGTTTAGTTTCTAATTAACCTTTTTTTTATTTTAGTCTAGTTTCTAATTAAGTTGCGTTGATTTCAGTTTAGTTTCTAATTAAGTTGTTTTGATTTTAGTTTAGTTTCCAATTAACCTTTTTTTTATTTTAGTCTAGTTTCTAATTAAGTTGCGTTGATTTCAGTTTAGTTTCTAATTAAGTTGTTTTTATTTTAGCTAAGTTTTTATTAAGTAGTTTCCTTTTAGTTTAATTTTTTTTTTATTTTTTATTTAGTAGTTTTTATTTTAGTTTGGTTTTTAATTATCTCGCGTTTAATCATATAGCTTTTATTTTAGTTTAGTTTTTATTAAGTAGTTTTCTTTTAGTTTAATTTTTTTTTTCTTAGTAGTTTTAGTTTAGCTTAGTTCGTAATTAAGTTGTTTTATTTTAGCTTAGTTTTTATTAAGTAGTTTTTTATTTTAGTTCAGTTTTTAATTATCTCGCGTTTAATCATATGGCTTTTATTTTAGTTTAGTTTTAATTAAGTTGTTTTATTTTAGTTTAAGTTTTAATTAAGTTGTTTTTATTTTAGTTTAGTTTCTAATTAAGTGGTTCTTATTTTTATTTTTTTTTTTTTTTTACTATGCTAAAATGTAAGTCTACTAAACTTGAAATTATGAAGAAAAAAAAACCTTAAAACTTGTCGAAAAGAGTTCGTGTTGCTCTTTTTTTTTTTCTTATTACTTAAACTAATGCAAATGAAGGTAAGATCATTATGCTGGCTATTTTAAAATATTTACTAAATACTAAGTCCAAGCATACTCTTGCGATACAGCATAGGAAAATTTACAATTTTTTTTTAAGCGCTGGACCAATGTACCATTATGCTTACAGTCGTTAAACTTAAACGTAATGCATTTTTCAGCTACAAAGGCATTCTTCAACTTACAACTTTTCTAACTTACAATTTTAAAAAAAAAAATCAAGAAACCATTTCCATTCTAGATTATAAAAGATATTCGTATACCAAGATTTAAGGAATAACAGTAACAATAAAAGGCAAAACTTTTTCGAAAAAAAAAAAAATACTAAGTGATGTAAGTATAAAATTCTTGTTTTTTTTTTTTTTTCTAAAAACTCTTTCGATTCGACAATCCAATACAGCTGTGATAGGGATTGACGGATTATTTCTATTACAAAATATTTTTAAAGCAATATGTAATGTCGGCATACATTGTTTAGTATGTTTAATTTGAATGCTTCCACACCAATTTGATTAAGAAATATAAATTTATATGCACATAATTTTTGTTCAAATATATAAGCTGTAACAGTTTTTGCATGCATTAGATCATAGGAAAAGCAAGTCTTGAAAAAAAGTACAATACCAAATATATGCTTTTGTATCACCATTGTCGAAAAAATCGAATAAAAAAAAACTTCGTATTTGAAACTCCTTTCCCTTTTTTTTTCGTTTACGCTCACCAAAAAAACATGTCTACCAATTTTAGCAAATTTCTGATTAAGTTGAGTCTAATCATGCGAGCCGACAGTGGTTTAGAGAAAGTAGCCGATTTGTGTGCAGGCGAAAAGAGTATGTTGTTCATATAATCTAATGCATGTGACTGTATGAAAAAAATTAAAATAAATATTTAGCTTTATGGGGATTCGAACTATCCTAAAAACTAAAGATTTAAAATGTTTAAATTTTCAATAACCAATCGCGTCAGAATTCTTTAATTTTTCCGAACAGCTTTCTTGGTTCACCTTCGCCTTAATAGAAGACGAAACATAACAACTTATCGCTTCATACTGACTGTAACTTGGTTTGCGTATTGTGTGCATTGACGTTGAATGGTGGGCGCATTTTAAAAACTTTTATTTAAATGTTAAATAGTTCTCGATTTTTCCTTATTTAATATCGATTTTGTTGATTTGTTTATATAAAGCTACACTATATCTAGAAATTTAAGTTTATTTATCTGTCTGTTTATGGTTTTTGTTTTATTTCTGTTAGTTTATTTGTATGACCTGCCCTTTTTTTTTCAACTTTATATTATTTTACACAAGTGTTAAAAATGGCCGTTTAAAATTTTTTATAAATTTGCTCTACACTGTATGCCTTAAAGGTAAAAATTAGCATAGTTTTACGACAAATTCTCCCTTTAAATTAATATCCAAAATTATCAAAAGTCCAGTTGTAAAAATATAGATGTAAAAAACGAACGGAAAGCCAAAGTTTTGTAATAGTAAAAAAACAAAAAAACTTCTTTACATGTGACAAGCAAGAGAGCAAGGGCCGCGATTTCGGGATTTTAGCCAAAAACAAACAAAAGTCAAGACTTAATTCTAAAGTAAGAATTCTACCAAAATAAATATATAAAGGTCACTGCATTCTTGCCAAAATTTAGCATCCGCCAACCCAACATGTTGCGTATGCAATTATTTAAATTAATCGAATACACGCTTACCAATCCCAGGCCGCAATTCGCAAACCTGGGGTGAGTGCCGTAATGGTGGAGGTAGTTGGTGTTGTCGCCACTGGTGGTGCTGGTGATGCCGTTGGCCACCCGCTAGCTGATGCTGGCAAACGCTGGAGGTTGGTGGGTTGACGATGGTGGAGCTGGTTGTGATGACCTGGCTGGTGATGTCGTTGTTGTTGTTATTGGGGTTGTGGGCAGTGACCAATGCCGCCTGTGGTGCTATTTGCGCTGCGGCTACTACTGTAGCACGAGATGCTGACGCCGTGGTGTGGTGGTTGGCTGCTGGATTTGCGTCGTTTTTGCTTTCAGACGTTTTTATGCAGATGCCCGCTGTGTGCGGTTTCCAGACGGAATTCTGAAGAAGTTTGCAACGTTCTCGTCGTCGTTGTCGCTATCACTCCAGCTACGGCAAGTTGCTTGCGCCGACTTTCGAGTTTGTTGGACGCTTCCAAATTATTAGTGTCGGCCGTCAGCGCTGCATTGCAATCGATTTTATGTTGAGAACCTTGAAATTTTGTTGCCATGCAAGGATTACCATTCCAATGCAATTACCTGAAATATTTGCATTAAGATGATTTAGTTCCTATTCCCTTTTTATACAATTTAACTAGATACCTACTGCAAGTTCCTTTAGTTTTTATGTATTTTTCGACGTATCGTACCTCCTCTTAATAGCGTAAAATTAATTTCATTGATTTTTTTTAGCCTTTTTGCCCTAATTCGCTTAAACTTGTTTTGTCACCATATAAAATAATTTTCGCTACATTTCAGGAGTCTGAGAATATGTATGCTAGGTTCAGTTTCACTGGTGATGTCAATGGTGGTTTGGGTGAGCTCGATGGGTTGCTGCTCGTTGAGTGCTGCTGCTGTTAGTGTTTCGGTTGGTGTTTCAAGTTTGCCACGATGAAGATAACAGTACTCAAGTGGTAGTAATCCCGGATCCAGATCTTCGTCCGGCCGTCTGGGACCACCGAGCAGAAAACGTGACGACGACAACGACTATGACGACGACGACGACGTATTCACAAAGCTACACACAAGAAATATAAAATATATAAGCCTTCTTTATTAGCAGCAGCGAAGATCACGATTTTATCTAAACATTTCAACTTACACACAGTTCTTATAGTTTTTCTGATCATTTACCAAATGTTTACAAGTTAAAATTTCGTGAATTTCTTTAAATACATCACTTTTTCAACAATTCCTTTCGCTTATCTTTTCTTCACTTGCCGACTGGATAGCCTCGGCTCAGGTGCATTTTTCTTTGTTCGACCTTATTTTCGTACTTTGGCAGTGTTGCCACATGTACTCGGTAAGGATGCGTTCGCATTGCTTTTCAAGGCATTTAGACGGGCCAACTACCGATGTTGTTCCAACTTCGCTCCCTTTTCGGTGGAATCGACCATAACCGATGGGAGTAGGTAATGGTTGGGTTGGACTTGCGGATGACACGTCGGCAAGATTCCGTTAACCGACGCTTGTTTCGGAATTCCGATTGGCTACCGATTCAAGCGCGTGTCGGATCACGCCATTTTACCGAATGGTTTATGCCCGCTGAATCTAATGGTACCATTTTTGTTGGTATTTTTCCCTTTCAAGCCCTTGTATGGCCATTTTGTTTGCCCGAACATACTCGCACATCATAGAGGTGCCACATCTAAATGTCAAAAAAATTGTGCGCACTGCCACGCTAGAGGGCGCTGGTGGAAATACCATGGGTATTCGCGAAGGGTATTATTCCCTCTACGCAGGTGCCCATGACATCATTTATCTCGAAACTACTTTTTTCGGCATGGTGTTGTAGAAAAAACAAAAACTATTCAGCCGAATCATCTGGAATTTAAATATGCTATTTATAACATCAGTGGCTTACACTTAACAACCACTAAATACACCATTACTTAACCATTACACTTAATACACTTAATAATTTTCAAAAGCGCTCATTCTGTCAGTTTTCAATATTTTTTTTAGTGCCAGCCATAGCTGCACTCATTGTGATTAATAATATTCTTGGTTTTTATTTTTCAGATAAATTGAAAAGTCAAAATCTACAACACCGCCCATGCCTATTTTCCTAAGGAGCGTCTCGTTGAGCTACATTTTGAACAAGATCAACAATTTTTTAAAATAAAAAAATAATTTTTTTTATTAAAAATGAGTGTTACAATATACCTTAAAAGTTTAAATATCTTTGTTTAATTTTTTAACTTTGTATAAAAATCCTAAAAATACCTTCAATTTTCGAGCGCCTATGAATGTCATGTCGGAATTCTCAATGAAAATCTACACCTAAAACAATTGGCATCTTGTGATAATTTTCAGCCTGTTCAATGGAACCTTGCTACTTTTGTTGTTTGGATAGCTAATGCACAATGGGTCTATTCGGAAATGCATCATGATGCGCAAACTGCTTTTTAGCATAAAAAAAATGTTCGAAAAAGGTCCATTTTGCAAAACTGCAAATGTCAAACATTCTGAAATGTAATTTTTTTATCAAGCGTAACCCATCATTCGCATCAAAAAAATTTACGCTGCAATTTGGACGCTTAAAAAATGCCAGTTGTACTGCAAATCGTGATGCATTTCCGAACAGACCCAATGATTTTGATCGATTATTGTGATCTGCTGCTTCAGCTTCAGCTAGCACGCATTCACAATAGAATATGTAGGATAGCTAATGCACAATCCTTTTAATATATTTTTGTCATGTACTGCAACTTAGCTTTCGTTTCTACCTAATATTGAATGAACCAATTAACGTAACGAAGTTGTTTGGTTTAGATGGTAGCGTGCTGGACTATCAATCGAAAGGGTAGGGGTTTGATTCTCATTGCTGTCATAGAAATATTTTTAATTTTATATTCTCTTGTAATTGACGCCAACAAAAAACATCAACAATTTTAAGAAAAAGGTGTATGGAAAAATATGTAATTTTTGAGATTTCAAAAAATTTTATTCTCAAACCTCACCATGAGGTAAAATAAACTTTAATTTTTTTTTTCAAAATACTCTATTTCATTGGTTAAAATATTTTTTCCTCAATAAAATTTCCATAAAATTTTATATAAAAAATATACTTCCTGTTTTTGTAACTGAAAGGAGCCTTCCGCATCTTGCACAATAATTTGGCTTAGTTTAACATCATTATTAAGTTCTTCATTTAGTTTTTTATTTATAAGTAGCTTACAATTAATTCTTATTTCGAAACATACTCATACATACATATACTTATTTAATAACGTTAAGTTGAGCTGAACAAACGTACAAGCATGTTCAGCGTGGGAGAATTGGGACATATTCCCAATTACACTGAAAACAACAATTAAATATAATAAATCTATCTCTGTTTTAATTGCATGACGACAAAAAATGCATCGCTGGCATTTTTGCTCTGATTGCAAAAAAATTATGGCACGCGTCATAACTTAAACGTTTTTGTTTATTTATTGATTACTGCATGTTCTGCAGTTTTAACATTGATTTTAACATTGAACTTGAATTCAGAATCAATGTTAAAGTATGGATATCAGTGTATGCATTGTTTTGGAAGAGTTGTGAGTGAATCACAACATTCCTCCGCCCTTTGGAAAAAATTGTTTTACCTGGAACGGGTGCACACTTGTTTATGTGTCGATTACTGAATATATCAGACATGCACAACGAAAACGACAAAATTTTTTTTTCGTTGAGCATAAGAAATAAAATATTAAAACTATTTCGTTTTTCTAATAACGATAAATAAAAAAAAATATCAAAACAAATTTCGTTTTGTTGAAAAACGAAATTATCACAAAATAAAAATTTCATTTCAAGTTAAAAAAGTAAAATTTTCTCAACCAAACGTGTCTTTAGCTTTCGATACAATAAAAGCGAAATTTTGTTGAAAATAACGTTGTTTTTAAATGATTGGTTTGACAAAAAAACGAAAAAATTTTATATCGTTGCCTCCGAAACGAAATAAATATTTCTCATTTTTTGAGATAACGTTATTTTTGATAACATGAATTAAGATTGTGAGCTTTAGATCAAGTGAGCCTTCAAGAAGGCAACAACAACAACAACAACTCTGTATAGAGTCAATCACTTAGCTGACTAGACAGTCTGTTTCGGAAATCACTACATATTCCTCATCAGTAGTCTTTGAGTGATTAAGCTGTGATCAACTCACTGTTTAAACAAGCATATTAATGTGCAGATCCTCTAATTCATTCTTATGAATTGTATGGCTGCTAATCATATGACACTTCAAAGCAGGAGGCCATTTTAGATCACCGCCATCAACTCTATCAAGGGTTGCCATCTGTTCTAGTTGCTTCTTCATTTATTTCAATATTCATTGGTGTTCGATTGTTTGTCGAAATGCACCATAGAAATGAAACGAGTTTTTTTGCTTCGCCAGAAGCTAGTGTTCTTACTGAAAGGTGGCTATTTTCACAACCAAATGTTCAATTACACATGACTTTGACCGAAAAATCGATCAATTATTAGATTATTTAATTAATTTGATATTAATTAAACTTATTTGGCCGTGCTCTGCCATAGTTAAGTTAATTAGTTTTTATGATCTATTGAATAATTACATGAATTAAGATTGTGAGCTTTAGATCAAGTGAGCCTTCAAGAAGGCAACAACAACAACAACTCTGTATAGAGTCAATCACTTAGCTGACTAGACAGTCTGTTTCGGAAATCGGCCTCCTGCTTTGAAGTGTCATGAAGAGTATAAAAAAAATAATTAAAACAAATTTTGTAATGGCGGTGTTCATCAAGCCACCACTATGGCGCTGTGACGATAAATTTCAACGCCGTTGAAATTGGGCGTCACAAATTTTTAAAAGTTGTGTTTTCCCGCGTTGTCCCTCAGTGCGCCGGAAAAAGTTGTCACGGCGTGTCTTTCTTTAGGCACTAGTTGTTTTATCTGCTACTCTGCTGCATGTCCTCCTTATTGCTCTTATGAATGCTTGTTATGCCTATTGATTATTTTGCGACTCAAATGCTGTTGCAATGTGTGTTTCAGCGATACTATGATGACTTGTGACTTCAAGTTGATTAATCCCATCTTCTCTGCAGTTGATTAATCAATGCTTTGATTTTTAAAATATTTTTTTTTATTTCTGTGGTTATTGTTTCATTTATTTAAAAGTTTTGAAATTTGTTTTAAATCTCGTTTGCTTCAATGTTGATTTTTTTTGTTTACTATGTTCTTATTGTTTTGTTATAAGCCAAAATGTTGTTTTTCTTCGTTTAATAAAGGCTTTTATTCCTTTTGTCGGATTAATATTTTTTAATTTGTTTTATACTTTGTTTTATTCCGTTAATTAAGATGATGATTTCTTGTGTTGGTTTAATTTGCATACTTTTGTTGGTTAAGACGGGTTTTTACACCATTTGGTGTCTTAAGGTGTATTTTCTTTTGTTGTTTTAATTTTCATATTTTCTTTCGTAAGAAACAATTTAGAAAGGCTTTTATCCTTTTGTGTTTGCTGTTTTAAATACTTTGTTGTTGCTGTTTTAAGAAGGTTTTTATTTCCTTTTTAAATAATTTATTCCTGTTGTTTTAAAATAAAGGTTTTATTCCTTTTGCTGTTTTTAAATGTGTTTCTTCTTTTTATTTCTTGTATGTTCCCGAAATGCTTCCGTTATTCTAGTTTTTATTTTGCGTATAAAGGCGCCTTGCCCACATCGCAGTTGCTTATAATTTTGCTGCTGCCAAATAGTTTCAGATTTCTCCGTTGGTTTTCCGTCCCAAATTTTTCTTGCAACCCAAGTTTTTACAATGATTTCGAACATTTTTCTACTGTTTGAGATTCCTTTTATTATTGGTTTTAGATCTACTTTAACTGTGAGATTCTTCAATAATTAAAATTTTTATTCTTCATACTTTTTCCTTTCTATATTATTTTTTATTTTATTATCTTTTTCTTATCATATTCTCAGACAAATTTAATAGATATTATTTCCTCTTTTATTTTATCCGATTAATTATCTCTTATTTCCAATATTTTTCATTTCTAGCCTTATTTACTTGCTAATTTTATTCTTTTTTTCATTCTTCTATTCCACATATTTATTTTAAATTATTTAATGCTCTCAATTCTTCTTATTTCTAGCGTCCTTTTACTTTTCCTTGAATTTTACTTATTTCTTCATATATCTTTTATAAACTTATTTTATTTGTTATTACATTGTTGACTCTTTTATATATATTTTAACTTTAATCTTGCTATGCTTATTTATGCTTCATTTATATATATGTATATTCCAATTTTAAAAATTTTTCGTAAAGTTTTATTTTTCTGAAATTGTAAAATAATTTCTTCTTTTATTTTTTTTTTTTCTTTACTTTCTGTATCATTTTACTTATTATTTTTACTGCATGAAAAAAATGCCTTCAAAATTTATTTATTTTCAATCAATTTACTTTTTTTAAATAACATTTAAATAATCAAGCGTCGCTCAAAATTTTTAATATAATTTTGATAAGTTTTGTTAGAGCAGCAAGATTAAAGTTAATTTGATAAGAAAAATGTATGAAAAAACCTTTATTTAAAAATATTCTGCACGAATTTATTTTTTCTTGTTATTTATTATTATCATTACAGATAGTCAAGGACTCTGCTTTAGACTAATTCCTTACGAGATATTTACAACACTATCAGATGACAACATTCCTGAACTCTTAACTATGCAGCTAGATAGGATTTGTCTCACAATAAAACTTTTGGCGGAACACCAAATGGTAGCTGAATATTTTCAAAAAATGATTGTACAACCACCATTCATGCATATTTATCAGTCAGTAGAACATTTAAAACAAATGGATGTCTTTGACCCATTTGAAGATTTAACATGGCTAGGCAGCAGGTTGATTGATGTTCCTGTTGAATGCCAATTTGGAAAATTACTTGTGTTTGGTATATTATTACAATGTCTTGATCCTATTTTGACTATTGTGAGTTTTTTGTGCACAAGTGATCCATTACAATTACCAACTGAGTTTGAAGGTTCATTTAAATCATTTTCTTCAATCATTTTCCATAAAATAAAACAAGAAAGAAAGAGGCTGTCAGAAGGATCTCTCTCTGATCATTTTATGTATATTCGTTTATATCAAGAGTGGCAAAACCAGATTCGTGATGATATTCCTGAAATGGGACTCGTTGATGAATACCACTTTGTTCTGAATGGTATTTTGGAAAGGATTTGTAGTATAAGAACTATCTTAGTGGGAGCCCTACGATCGTCACAACTTATTCATAATCAAGGACATTTAAGCATGCATTTTATTAATTTAAAGTCCAACTGTTGGCCCATAATTAAAGCAGCATTATGTGGTGGTCTATATCCCCAAGTTTGTACAATAGATACATGCTCATGGAAAATTAAATCTCCAAGAAAAAAACAAATTATTATTGATCCGAGCTCCGTTCTTAGCGAAGTAACTTTAAAGCCGTTAAATTTTTGTACACGTAACTACTTATCTCCTTGGATTGTATATGGCAAAGAAATTCCTAATATAAGTTTCAATAACATTTTGTATTGCACGCTTGTTGCGCCTATTGTTATTGCAGTATTTTCTGGTAAGCTTATTGTATTAATTAAGAAGAACGCACAATCGGTGATTTAACGTAAAGTGAACGATACAAATAATTCGACAATTTTTCATTTCTTGATATTAGGTATTTGTTTAGAGAATAAGATAGAATAAGCTTCAAAGTTCCCAAAATCCAACTCGGAGCTTAAATATCTCTTGAACATATTTAAATAAGGCACTTTCTACTGAAAATCGTGATTTTGCAACCGCTGTGTAATATCCCTGCGTAATTTAACTGATTTAAACAAATTTTGTATATACTAGGGAGTCCAATCCCAGAACCTTTTCTCGATCCCGGGATTATCGGGATTGAAAATTTCAATCCCGGGACTAGAGACACGTATTCGAGGATTTTTTTTTAATAGAGGGCGCTAAAAGTTTGAGATTTTCGTGATTTTTTTCCTTGGAGACTTATTTTCAAAAATTCATAACTTTGGTTCTGTTTAAGCTAGAGACAACTATTTTGTTTTATTTTGAAGATATAAGAAAAAAATAGTTTTAAAAAATTTATAAAGAGTTTCATATTGTTATACACAATTTAAATGTTAAAATAATTGTGAACAAATCTTATCCACCACTTGCGTGTTTTAAATAAAACCATCGTATTCTACATCAAATTTTACATAAATAATGATTTTTTTATCGATGGAGAAATGATTATTACTATTGAAAAAAAATTAAATAAACTCGTGCGGTACCTGACGTCGGCGCGCCAGTTGCAAAGCACACCTCATATTCTCGCCTTATACCGTTGTTCTCTGTATTATAATACAAGTTATGCAGTGTTTAGGGCTTCCAATTTCGGGACTCAAAAGAAATTTCGGGATTTCGGATTTACTAATTAAGAATCCGGGGATCGATACCTCTTTTTTTTATCTGTTTATGTAGAAACTGCGTCTTTAATGCTTTTTTGTCTTTTTGCTTTAATGACTGCTTTAATTTCTGTAGTTATGGCATTCCCGGTTTAAATATTAAACAATTGACCAAAAAATTTGCAATTTTTATTTAATTTTCTTGAAGATGAAAGAAAGATGATTAAGAAAAAACTAATTTCTATTTTCATGTTAGATGCCGCACTCTCCTAATGACGGCAGAGGAGAATTTTAGATATTTGATTCATTTTTAGTTTAACTCTTAGTAAAAGGTTCAAACACCATAGTCATTTTATAATAAATCATAAAACTGCCTCAGGGCGACATTTTAGATTTTGCTTAAACTGTGGAAATATTCCTTGGAGGTTTCGAAGACGGAAAACTGCATCCAGTAACTTTTCGGATCCGCCAGTTGCCGATTACATGAAGCGAAACCTTTTAAAAATGGTTATTTTACACTTCTTGTCATTGAGTTTATGGAAATAATAAACAGGAGGCAATGTTTTTTGCTTAAGTTAGTTTTTATTTTAATTTAACTATATACAGTACTTATACAAGACGTCACTACCGGTGGACTCCCAGACGTTAACTAATTTATGGCAGCATGAACCATAGCCCATGCCACCACAGAATATTTACTGCCCGCTGCACTACAAAAAATAAGGCAGCGGCGCAACCCATCGACAACTTATTACTATCGCGACTTTACTTTCCATTGTTTTTATCATAACTCTACAACTTGCAAAACATTCTGTATATTTATAAGTGTGTGCCGCGTCATCAGCGCTAACGACGCAGCCACAC
This sequence comes from Dichetophora obliterata, assembly GCA_963920525.1. Classification (NCBI taxonomy): domain Eukaryota; kingdom Metazoa; phylum Arthropoda; class Insecta; order Diptera; family Sciomyzidae; genus Dichetophora; species Dichetophora obliterata. The sequence goes on along the minus strand of OY986437.1, from coordinate 152,826,554 downwards.
GAACCGATCAAAAATCACACATACCACTTGCCACCATTGACTGCGCTCTTGCCCGTATGCTGGTTAGCTACGCCAACACACACACAAGAACGTCAAGCAAGCGATAGCCCACGCTTGTTGTTGTACAACAAGCTAAGGCTGCCATCGCTTTAACATGTATGTGATATTCGTAGTTATCAAACTTCAGCACAAGCCATAAATTCTGGCTATATGATGAACTGCCAGAAGGGCAGTAAGTCGCCAAAGCGATGACGTGTGACCGACATAAACGGGTCGGATATCTGTTCACTTAAAAAAGCCTTAATGCTGCTTGTTATTATAAACAAAGAATTCAGCTATGACTTGTACTCAGGAATTTGCTTGGCTTACCGTTTTTACGATAAGCCAAACTGCAAGTTTGTAAGTCGAGTGCACGATTGGTCGAGTTACGATAGTGTGTCGCCAAAGTTAGAAAAACCAAGAAAAACATGAGCGTAGGGGAACAGAGGGTTTCGCCACAAGTTCTAAGCATTTGTGTAACTAACATATCTGAACGTTTAAGATCTTATTTTAGATTCTTGATATATTCTTAAAAGATATTAACTTTACCGTAAAAGATACTCCTCGCAGAAAACATGGTAATGAAAAATTATGAGTTTTAATCTTAATTTGCTATTTTCCATAAGCTCTTTAGGCTGACATATGCTATGTAGAAGCTAATTTTTCTCGAACATCATGTTTGTGTATCATACAAATAAATAACGTGAAACTGAGCCGATACACTTTTGCTTTATACCAAATACTTCAAATGGAAGTTGATCACCAATAAGTGCTTTGACGTTATTATTTATTTATTTACATACTATTATTATTGTAATGCAATATTGTATTTAAACTTCACATCACCCTGTATGTTCAATATATGTGAACTAAATGTAAACAAATGATAGTCTGAAGTGGAATGAAGAGCAAGCTTGCTGTGCGACAGATCCATTATCCCGAAAATCTCAATCCCGGGACTAGTTCGGGATTGAAAACAGTAAGAAGTAAATAATTCAAAACGTTTTATACAATTTTTTATTGTGTATTACTTGAAACAAAAAAATGTAAATGAATTTATTTATAAAGCAACAAAAACAAAACACATTAAGGGTATTCACAATTGCGTTGTTTTCACTGTAGTTAAAAACCCAGTGGTATTGATACCACACTTTACCGAGCGGTTTTTATATTTTTTGTTGTTTTACATGAAATCTCTAAAAACCAAAAGTGTGGTAATTTATATAATGAAATCTCTAAAAACCAAAAGTGTGGTAATTTTAAGTAGGCCAAATGATATGTTTAACGAACGTGGTTTTAAAGTTCCATAAACAACTGATCAGTTGCCAGTTATTTTCTAATTGCAAAAATGGAAGAAGCTCAAAATGGAAGTTAAACTTTTATGTGCTATATATTAATAAAATATATCGAATTGGATAGTTATTTTATTTGCAAAGTAACTAAAAGCTATAGTGGAAGGTTCCAAACCACAGATTCTATTTTAAAGGGTGTTCATAATTGTGGTTTTCAGCTATGGTAAAAAACCCACAAAACCACACAATTGTGAATACCCTTATTGTTAATAAACACAAAAAACTTAAATAATATTAATTACTAGGAAATTGTATTAATTTAAAGATAAAAAAATATAACAAAAATAAAATTCAGGACAGTTTAAGGTAGTAAGGTATATAAACGTTTTTTTAGACACCGTCTTGTTTTTTTTTGTGTTTAAGACAAATTAAGGTTAGAAAAGACTTTCCAAAATTAAATTTTTTTTGTTTTAATTATTTCGAAAGTAATAGACTAAGCTGATCAACACGTCTTATTTTTCATTAGAGATTTTTGTTCGAATATTATTGCAAATAAAACCTGCTGATGAGAAGCACCGTTCTGATTCTATGCTATTTGGAGAAATAGTTAAACGATAATCGTAAACAATTTGTAAGTTTCGATCACGATTGCCTTCACCACAAAACAAAATTATTTCCTACGTCAGAATATCGGACAATTTTGAAGTACATAGCTGACTTCCCGATGTTGCAAATTCTTTTAAAACTTTGCAAAGTCTTTGCTCCAGTGAATCACACTCATCGTCCTTACAATTTTTTTCAGCCCTAATAAAAGGTTTTTCTAATTCTATATTCCTATCAACTTAAATTGAAATGGTTGCATTTACTTGAATATTTGTAATATAAATTTTTTAATTAAAAATCCCAGGATCTTGGGATTTAAATGGGAATAAATCGTCCGGGATCCCCGATATGTATGACTTCCCTAGTACATGCATACTGCATCACTGCTGACATAAGGAAGTTCTAAGCATCTATATATTTCAATATTCTGAGATAAACGACTTTGAATAATTTATCAAAAATTCACAGATTAGAGTTTGGATGGTTATAAATAAAATGCAAAAACTGTGGAACAAATAAGTGGTAACTATTTTGATTCTATAACTTTTAATTATCACAAAAAGCTGTACGTTTTATATAGTAAAAATATTTTGTGTATACATATGGGTCATTCTTTTACAAACCGAACACAATTCTGACCGCCACATTTTTGATTTGTCCTAAAAAATTTTTACGGGTTCTATATCGAAAAAAAAGAGATACGTGTTCGAGGACTTTTTTTTAAATAGAGGGCGCTAAAAGTTTGAGATTTTCGTGATTTTTTCCTTGGAGACTAATTTTCAAAAATTCATAACTTCGGTTCTGTTTAAGCTAGAGACAACTATTTTAATTTATTTTGAAGAATTTTAAGAAAAAAATAGTTTCAAAAGAATTTCATATTGTTATACACAATTTAAATGTTAAAATAAATGTTAACCAATCTTACCCACTTAGCGTGTTTTAAATAAAACCATCGTATTCTACGTCAAATTTTACATAGATAATGATTTTTAATCGATGGAGAAATGATGATGACTACTGAAAAAAAAATGAAATAAACTCGTGCGATACCTGACCTCGGCGCGCCAGTTGCAAAGTACACCTCATATTCTCGTCTCATACCGTTGTTCTCTGTATTATAATATAATAAAAATTATGCAGTGTTTAGGGCTTCCAATTTCGGGACTCAAAAGGAATTTCGGGATTTCGGATTTACTAATTAAGAATCCAGGGATCCCGGGATCCCGGGATTAGTCTTCAAAATGACAAAAAAAAGTTGTCTAGCTTAAACAGAACCGAAGTTATGAATTTTTGAAAATTAGTCTCTAAGGCAAAACGAAAATTCTAAAATATTTAACGCCCCCTATATTAAAAAAAATCCTCGCGCACGTGTCTCTTTTTTCGATATAGAACCCGTAAAAAAAATTTTGCAAATGCAAATCAAAAATGGATTGGTAATTTTTGTTCAAATCTGTACGGTTTGTAAAAGAATGACCCATATATATCATTTGTAAATTATGTATTTTTAAAACCATCATAACTTGCACACGGATATTAAATAAAACAATCAATATTAACCTTCATCTCACCCTCAAAAAAAACCTACGTTGTTTACCCTCGTGTGTGGTTTTCCACACATACGTTATCCCTACGTAGTCGGCACAATCAACATAAGAAGTTTTGTAGTAAAAAACATGATATACCATTAATAACATAAATGTTTTTTTGTTTTATTATCTGTTGCATCAAATTAGTTTTTCTTCAACGCATTGTTCATATACATTTCGGTTATGAGTACGCTAACATATACCTTTTGCGCAGAAACAGCACATCGTTTGATGTACATAGTTCTTAATGTTCGACTTCTCGCTATAGCAAATGTGGCATCTAGCTTTTCCTTCGATATTCGGCGGAACACTTTTAGACCTTTTTGGAGGAATGTCGAATGATCGTGTTGAGCTCAGTGAAGATGTTGACTGGGCTACTTCCGCCACTGTTTCATTTAGTGAATTGTTGCTTATGGCTGAAAGCAAAGACACTGCTGATTCGGTTCGTGGTACACCTTTTCGCTTTGTCATGTAAGATTTTGCAAGAGATATTCCAAGCTCACGTAGAAATACTCTTCGCATTGTTTTTTTATTTGTTTGCCAGTTTGGGTTCACATCTTTGAATACAATGAATGCGTTTAGAGCTGAGATGTCGATCATATTTGCGAAAACCGCCAAGGGCCATCGATTCGTCTTTCTTTTAGAACTGTAGCAAGACAGCATTTTATTAACAGTGTCCACGCCACCTATAAAATAAATAATTATATGGCTGGTGATTCATGAAATCAAAATAAAAAGCATTGAACCATACCTTTGGTTTTATTATAATATTGAATAATTATTGGCAACTTTTTCCATCAGATTCTACATCATTCGAATCGTGCATTGTGCTCTGCAGTACTACGCAATTATCTTTTCTGACGATATATGAAACTAGTGTCGTGTTTTCGGTGAATGCAAATGTTGACTGGAACAATGGAGCTTTTTTGCATTCTAAAAGTTTTGGTGGGATGCTTGTTTTGTTTTTGCGCATTGCACCGACCATTGTTAGCCCTTGGGACAACAAATTTCGGCCAAGTTCGTAAGACGAGAAAAAGTTGTCCATTGTTATGTTATGACCCTTTAGTCCAAGAACCAAATCCAAAACTACACGTTTACCTTGATTTTTTTCAGGTAAACCTCTAACTGGCTTACCAAAATACGCCTGGATTTTCCAAACGTAGCAAGTTTCGGAGCAAACTAATAGCCAAAATTTAACTCCATACCGTTCAGGCTTTGAAGGCATATACTGTCGAAACTTGCATCTTCCACGAAATCCAAGCAATTGCTCGTCAATTGTGACACATTCAGAGGGGTTGAAGTAATCAGCCAATAGTTCAGACTATTTATCGAATATTTCACGAATGGGAGCAAATTTGTCCGTAGAGCTTTGTTGCCGTCTGCTTATAACGTCATCAAACCGAATAACGCTATTCATATATTGAAATGTTTTCTTCGACATTATCGCTCTAAATATGGAACGTCCATATTCACCATCGAATAAATCCAACATTGTTTCATTCTTTGATCTAATTTATTGCAATTGTAGCTAAAATATTATAAAAACAATATACACAAACCAAATACCTGTAAACTCCAGCCAAAATGAGAACACCGATATATGCATGTAGCAAGTTTGAGTCGATTTCGATATAGTTAGTGCCGCAGTGTGATTTTGCATATGCGTTTGACCACTTCAGAATAACGTTCTCAATTGGAGGTGGAAAAACAACATAAAAGCATCTTTGATGTCATCTACACGTGCCTTTGTATATCTTGTTGTGCCTGGACGTAAATTGATTACATATTCGTTCCGTATCCTTCCATGATCACGAACTGGTTGGGGGTTCCATACTGTACCGTCTTTTGAGACAAACAATGGATCCAGCATTCTCTCTACGGATGAAACTCCTACTGCGTCGACATCTTCATTTGATTCCACTGCATCTAATTCAGAATCTGCTTCACTATCTTCCGATTCACAATTTTCTTCGGGCGAGTAATTTTTATCACTATCGGAAAAACTTTCTTCATAACATTCAAAACAGCCTCAATCTCTTCGTTGGTCAGATATTTTGGTCTAGCCATGTTGTCCTAATCAACGACGAATGAATTAATTTATAAAATTTGCTCTCCTCAAGTCAAGTATATTTACACAAACCTTTCACTTTGAAATCCAACACAACACTGACTTACTTCTTCATTTCTTTGGAGCATTGAGCATAATTACGGTAAAAATTCGCTATCGATCGTCGTACTAATGCTCTGAATAGACTTGCACGCTTACCATTGTGTAGGCATTATGAAAAACAAAAACAAATGCATGCAGACTTTTTGCCTCAAGAATTGAATAATTTTGTGGAAGGGGGAGTTTTGACAAACCAAGCATTGCAAAAAAAAAATTTTTCGCCGAAAAATTTTGGCTCGGGTTTTTGTTATTGCAATGCGTTGTTTGTCAAAAATACAAAATTTGTCGAGAAAAAAATTGTCCATGCATGCAAGAACCCGTTATCATTTTGCGACAAACAATTCTGAACCTACCCTGCAGTTAATGGCACTAGTACAAAACTAGTTATTTCACTAGCTCCTTGGTAGCCAGTACTAGTTCCACTTCAATCTACCTTCTTTGTATTCAACTGGCGAATTTTACACGAGCATGTCATAGGAAGGGGTCAATTGCTACCTTTTATACACCCATTCCCTAGTTATTTCACTAGTCATGAAGAGCTAGCTTTTTAGCGAGTTGATATTGACACAACAAAAAAAAAAAAAAAACAAGGCAGAGTGACTGATATTCTTTATTCAATATATTTATACCTTTTCATAACGATATTTTATTTATGTTGCTCAACGAAACTGAAAAGTTTTATATGTCATGTTTTCTCGAATAAGTCACTTCGAAGTATGATCTCGTCAGAATAAATTTTATGAGTCAGTCAAGACGTTAAAAAAATAAACAAGAAACAATCGAGATGGAAGTTGATTGAACTGACCCTTTTATTGGGTCAAAAAAGTAGCTAGTGCGTATAGAACTATTGAAGTAGCTAGCGTGAATGGGCCAATTGATACTTTCGATACTGGCGGGTAGTGCAAAATACATAGAAATTACATATGTGTGGAAAACCACACACCAGGGTAATCAACGTAACTTTTTAAATATCTCGCTATCAAAACATATTTTTGAATCAATTATTGCGTTTTCTGTGCTAAGTTGATGTGTTAGTAGAAGTCAAGAAATTTCATGAACATCGGTTAAATTGTTTTTTTTTTAATGTAAAAAAAGTTTGATTTTGTGTGGTTTTCCACAAAAGGGTGAGATGAAGGTTAAACAAAAATCGCTTGGGGCACAAAAATAAAGAAATAAATACATTTTAAAAATCATTAACTGCAAATACAAAGGAAAAACGAAGTACCTGTCTGTAGATACTTTTTTTTATCCCTGTTTATGTTGATACTGCCTCTTTTGCTGATTTCAGCATATTGCTTTAATTTCTGTAGTTATGACATTTCAGGTTTAAATAGTAAGCAATTGACCAAAAAATTTGCAATTTTTATTTAATTTTTTGAAGATGAAAGAAAGATGATAAAGAAAAAACTAATTTCTATTTTCATGTTAGATGCCGCACTCTTCCTAATGATGGCAGAGGAGAATTTTAATTATTTGGTTCATTTTTAGTTTAATTCTTAGCAAAAGGTTCAAACACCATAGTCATTTTATATAAAATCATAAAACTGCCTCAGGGCACCATTTTAGATTTTGTTTAAACTGTGGAAAAATTCCTTGGAGGTTTCAAAGACGGAAAACTGCATCCAGTAACTTTTCGGATCCACCAGTTGCCGATTTCATGAAGCGAAACCTTTTAAAAATGGTTATTTTACACTTCTTGTCATTGTGTTCTAAGCATTTGTCTAATTAACATATCTGAACGTCTAAGATCTTATTTTAGATTCTTGATATATTCTTAAAAAATATTAACTTTACCGTAAAAGATACTCCTCGCAGAAAACATGGTAATGAAAAATTATGAGTTTTACTCTTAATTTGCTATTTTCCATAAGCTCTTTAGGCTGACATATGCTATGTAGAAGCTAATTTTGCTCGAACATCATGTTTGTGTAACATACAAATAAATAACGTGAAACTGCGCCGATACACTTTTGCTTTATACTAAAAGCTTCAGATGGAAGTTGACCACTAACAAGTGCTTTGACGTTATTATTTATTGATTTACATACTATTGTTATTGTAATGTAATATTGTATTTAAACTTCACATCACCCTGTATGTTCAATATATGTGAACTAAATGTAAACGAATGAAAGTCTGGAGTGGAATGAAGAGCAAGCTTGCTGTGTAACAGGTCCGTTACACTGTCATTTTACCAACAGCGCTGATAAAATATTACATATTTTAATGTGCAAACAAAGTTTCTATCAGTTTATGAAGTGCCTTTTGAAAAATCAGTTTCCATCGGTGCGTACGTGAGATTTTGCATCACCTTCTAACGCATGCGCTATTAGATCTCACCAATCATTTATTTGTCTCACTAACTCTAAACAGTCAGGATAAAAATTTCAGTTAGACCTGAAATAAATATCAATCTGCAAATGAAATGGATACCTTGGGAAGAAAAGTTCTCAGATATTGCATCAATATGAATTTTAAGTATAGACATTATAGATTCTCGAACGAGAAGGTAGATAAAGTGGTGAACATTTCACCAGTAATAGGGTATGCTACTGCTCTCCATCACTTCAAAAGTGAAAATGTCAGGAAATTTCGCTCTTCGCAGTCAGACATCTCTTGGTCATTTACCCCTTGTCAATCGCCAATTGGAATTATTCTAGATGATGTTGAGTCGGTCCTCGCTGGATCCTTCTAACCTTATTTTTAAATTCTACAACTGGACATAATCAGGGATAGTTGTATTTGCTGACTTATTGCTAATGAAAGTGGGAGAATAGGATCTACTTTATTTTTATGATATTATTATTATTGGTGTTGTATTTTGTCATTCATTGCTACATTTTTATTCTATATATTAAAAGATATATATCTTTATTTTTTCTTTTATTATGATTCTATTATTTTTTTAATTATCTACATAAAGCTATGTAATGAAATTATTTTCTTTTTCAAACCTCTAAAAATGTTGTAATATCCTCAGTGATTGTTTGTTTGAGATTGTAATCTCCTTGAAAACCGCCTTGTGTTACGAGATCTGCTGGATTTTCTCCTGAGGAGAAATGCTTCCATGTTGCATTTTTTACAATTTTTTAAAATCTCTGACACTCGGTTGGCTACATATGTTTTCCAAGTGTAGGGTGGTTTTTCAAGCCAAGCTAACACAATTGATGAGTCAGGCCATAAGAAAAGTTCGGGTGATGAGAAGTGAAGGTCAGAGAGTATGTGTTTGACTAATTTTGATAAAAGCACTGCCGCACATAATTCGACACGGGGTAAGCTTATAATCTGAAGTGGAGCGACTTTGCTTTTTGTGATCCACAAATGAGAGCTGAGTACGTTGTTAGCATCACAAGTGCGTAAGTACAATGTCGCACAGTACGCCTTTTCTAAGGAGAAACAAATCCAATCCATCTTGGAATTCTTATTTTATCAATGGAAGGCAAATTTTCGAGAAATTCATTCCATTTGACCAATGACATGGGCTTAACGCATTCGTCCCAATCTACGCCGTATATCCAGAGTTGTTGAATAAGCATTTTCGCTTGAACGATGATTGGAGCTAACCATCCTGCGGGGTCAAAAGTTGATACTACGGCAGACAGACACTGTCGCTTTGTAACAGATCCCGTTAGAGCGACGCGTTTAATAGAGTAGCAGAATAATTCACTGATCGCATTCCATTTAATACCGAGAGTTTTTGTAGAGCTTGTGTCGTAAAATTTTAAAAAATGTTGACTTTATATGATTTAAATACAAATTCTAAATGTTTGATAGTTTAAATCATACTTGATTTTAAATGAAAATTCTAGTTGTTTGATAGTTTAAAATCGTTTATTGAGCTTAAGGTCAAAGTTAGAACAATTAATTGTTCTAACGAATTTTTCAAAGAAACAACAACAACAACAACAAAGTTTTTTCAATATGAAAAGGAAAAAATCACTAGCTGATTTTATTGCACAATTTCTGCCCGGCTAAAAGCGTCATCAGAAATCTTTGTGATACCCGTGCAAGCGCGCATTAACGCACTGCACCACCGGGGCGCTGAGATTTGAAGTGTCAATTTCTCAGTTTTTCTCAATTTCAAAGTTTCACATTTGTTGTTGTATTTCTGTTTTACTTTAGTCTCTATGCTTATGTTATTATATGTAGTCCAACAGCCTGCTGGAAGTCTGCACTAACAAAGCATGTTTACTGAAGTTGTTTTTAGAATTTTTGCTGATTTTGTTTTCAGCTGTTTCCGTTTGGTTGAGCTCTACCATTTTATTAAAGTTTTTTCTAAATGACCTCTATATTTATTATGTTGACTTTATATGATTTAAATACAAATTCTAAATGTTTGATAGTTTAAATCATACTTGATTTTAAATGCAAATTCTAGTTGTTTGATAGTTCAAAATCGTTTATTGAGCTTAAGGTCAAAGTTAGAACAATTAATTGTTCTAACGAATTTTTCCAAAGGAACAACAACAACAACAAATGGTAGAGCTCGACCAAACGGAAACAGCTGAAAACAAAATCAGCAAAAATTCTAAAAACAACTTCAGTAAACATGCTTTGTTAGTGCAGACTTCCAGCAGGCTGTTGGACTACATATAATAACAAAGGCATAGAGACTAAAGTAAAACAGAAATACAACAACAAATGTGAAACTTTGAAATTGAGAAAAACTGAGAAATTGACACTTCAAATCTCAGCGTCCCGGTGGTGCAGTGCGTTAATGCGCGCTTGCACGGGTATCACAAAGATTTCTGATGACGCTTTTAGCCGGGCAGAAATTGTGCAATAAAATCAGCTAGTGATTTTTTCCTTTTCATATTGAAAAAACTTTGTTGTTGTTGTTGTTGTTGTTGTTGTTTCTTTGGAAAAATTATTGAGCTTAAGGTCAAAGTTAGAACAATTAAGGTCAAAGTTAGAACAATTAATTGTTCTAACTTTGACCTTAAGCTCAATAAACGATTTTAAACTATCAAACAACTAGAATTTGTATTTAAAATCAAGTATGATTTAAACTATCAAACATTTAGAATTTGTATTCAAATCATATAAAGACAACATAATAAATATAGAGGTCATTTAGAAAAAACTTTAATTTTAAAAAATTGTCATCAAGTAAATCTTGAGTGGGAAGATGTTGTAAGAGATCAGCATGATTTGCGATGATTTTTTTAAGAGGTAAGCCAACCGACTTCAATGCACTTATTACTTGGGTTTGGGCATTCAGAGCAGAATGTATGCCGTGACCGCCGGACAAGATATCGTCGACGTAGGTTTCACGTTTGAATATGTCATAAGCTAATGGAAATTCATCTTTTCAATCTTCAGCTAGCTGATGCAAAGTTCGAATGGCCAAGTACGATGCATAATTAACACCAAAAGTTATTGTTTTGAGACAATAATCTTTTATAGATTGAGAAGGGTCGGGGCGGAAGAGTATCCGTTGTTATATTATATATAGGATCGCCATGTTAATTTATATTTAGGATCGTATTATTATGTTATAGCGGCAGAGTTTGCCTTCGCTATAGGCTGCAGTGTTTTCCGACTTGAATTATGTCCAAGGCAAACAGAGACGTTTAAAAATAAGCTAAACAAAGCAGAGATCTGCCAGCTTGTGTAGTTATTTAAAGTCTGCTTTATTGTTGGCCATTTCGGCTCTTTTATAACATTATTAAAAACTTACTTAATAGTCTTAATCTATGGTCATACTTCTCTAGTTAGTTAATATACTTACTATGTTGCGTTTCGTTCTCGCATATGAATTCGCATATGAATCATCGAAAGGATTCAAATAACATATTTTTGGTTTGACGAATATCATTCAATATGACGAATTCAATATTCAATATATGACGAATATCAGCAATTGGCACGGTCAACAATTTTGAGTGAGTAATGAAAATATTCGCATGCACTGAGTGCAGCATACGCCGATAATGCAGTGCTAACTTATTAGTCACTCAATACTTTGCTGTTTGTGACAACGAAACTTAGGGTCGGCTGTGTGAATAATGAGAGCACACTACATCCTCATCCTTAAGAGAAAAATTAGGGGTTACGATAATTTTTCTTAAACGCGTCATCTATTCTCAATATATATGTAATCAAATAGTTTATATATATATGATATATATATATATGATATAGTGTAATATAATATTTTTTGGTTTCAATGTTGTTAAGCAGTGTTTGAAGAGAACGGACGTTTATTTTTTGCAGTCCAGGAAACTTTAAATATAATAAGAAAAAATAAGTCAAAGTTTTTAAAATATCCGCGCATAAAATTATATGAAAGATTTGTGATATAAAGCAATATAAACCAAACAATAAACAAATAAAAAAGTCGAAAAAAAAAGAAAAATATGAAAATATGAAAATATCCGCGCACAAATATATATGAAAAATTTATGATATAAAAGCAGTGTATTATTTATTACCTATATTAAATAAAACTGTGCTTAATTTATATAAACAAAAGAAAAAAAAGAAAAAAAAGGAAATATAACTCAAGATTGCTATCGGTATCATTAGAAACCAAACAATAAACAACTAAAAAAGTCGAAAAACCAGAAAAATAAGAAAAGACATAAACTATTAGTGTATCGCTCTACATTCTGCGCTCAACTAAAGCACTGTCTTGCTAACTGTTCGCACTCGGGCTACAACTCCACCATTATCGAGTCTACGCTCTGTGAATCATTTAGATGTTCTTGGTCCTCAGCACATAGCTTAAACTGTTACTTTTTTGCTCTACATTCTGCGCTCAACTAAAATACTGTCTTGTTGACTGTTCGCACTCAGGCTACTGCTCCACTTTTATCGACTTTTTGCTTTGTGCGTCGTCCCGGTGTTCTCGGCTTCACAGCATATAAACAACAGCACTACTTTTCTGTTGGGAATTGAGAGCAAATGACGCCCGCTCCTATGCTGACTCGACAACATCGTGAGCAACTTGCTCCCCGAAGTTCAAACACAAATGATGGCACACCGAAATTAATGAACAGCAACGCAGCTACACTTGGCAATCAACTCAGTGCCTTGGAAGAGCGTCTCAGTACTAATGCCAGAGAGGAATTGAGGCTTCTTGAAGAACGCTTCAGACAGCATACTGATAACCTTATTAATTCCGTAACGTCTAACTTTTCCAGCAGCTTCAGAAAGTTGGAGACGGATATTGCTTCAATTAGTGCTAAATTTGTAGAGTACGACAGTAAAATATACGCACTCGAAGAAAAAGTTAGCACTCTCTCTTCTCGATGTGACGAGCTTGGTGAACTCTTAAAGACTAATAGCACCAGCAACAACAACACAGCTATCGATAACTCTGCCGACGCGGTTTTGTTTGGAGTGCCCCTCTCTCTTAGTGAAAACCTAAAGAGTACCTTCAATCAAATCTGTAGATCGATTGATTTCTTATCCCCCCAAATTAAAGACATTTTTCGAGTTAAACCGAAATCAATTAACCAAAGCCCTATGGTTATTGTAAAGTTCTATACACCATTCGATAGAAACCGTGCTTTGAAAGCTTTCGGCCAAAAATGCTATCAACTTGCGCAATGCAGGCCTCGATTCAGATAATAATCTTTACATTCATGAGAGCCTCAATCCAAGCGATAGAAAAATTTTGCAAGCTGCGATCGCCCTTAAGCGCAACAAAAAATCTTTAATGCTCTTACGCTACGCGGCTCTGTTTACATCAGATTGCAAAGAAAAGGCGCTACAAATAAAATTAGCTGCATTGAGGAGCTTCAGGAATTCTCATGCGATGTCGTCGATGGAGAAGATTTTGACTAATGCCACTTTTTATACATCATCCTTTTTATCAATATCTTTATTTTTTTTCATCTTATACTTTCAGATCTCTGTTTTATTTATTAACCCTGTATCTTCATGTATTTTTTTCTACTTTAATTTTTCTTCTTCTAAAATAAATGCTTATTGTGTCATCAGTTTACCTATCTATAACAGGCATGGTTAACACTGTTTTCAGTGCTGACGAAAATCAGAAAACGATGATTGAGGTTTTATGCCAACAGCGTTCAGGACTGAAGGTTGTTCATTTTAACGCAAGGAGCTTAAATCCGTTTAAGGTAAATTTTGTTAAATATGTCTTTGAAAATTCGTCGGTAGATGTTATTTGTGTTTCAGAGACTTGGCTTCATAGCGATGTAAATGACTCTTTTGTAAATCTTAACAATTACAAGCTGATTCGGAATGATCGATGCAATAAAAAAGGTGGTGGGGTAGCAATATATTGCAAGCAACATTTAAATGTAAATGTTCTTGGCAAATCTAACGGCTCAGATGTTGAATATTTAAATGTCGAAATCCATGACAACAGAACTAAAATTTTCCTTTCTTGCGTCTATAACCCGAACCGTAGTTGTTGTTTAGATCCCTTATTTAGTGAGTTATCCAAGAATGCTTTAGAATTTCAACACTTCGTGTTATGTGGTGATTTTAATTTGAATATATTATCCAAAGGCAATCATTGTAAACAATTTTTTGACAGCTTGGCCGAAGTTGGACTCAATATAGTAAATACAACTATGCCAACTAGGTTTGCAAACAACGCTTGCCCCAGCTTATTAGATGTATTTGTAGTGTCTGATGTTTCTTCTGTTTTGCTCTTCGATCAGCTATCCTTTATATCAGATCATGATTTAATATTCTGCACGTTTGACATAAATCTCTCACCTGCCGCTACTGATACATACTTTTCGTTTCGTAATTTCAAGTCTATTGACTATGGTGCACTGTATGATGACTTAACTCGCATAAATTGGACCGATAGCTGGTTTCTTAGCTCGGTTGATGAGAAATTAAATTTTTTTAATGTACAGATCGCCAATCTTTTTGGCGGCCATGTTCCCCTGTGTACACGTCGGGTAAAAAATATTTCTTGCCCCTGTAACGCTCACTAACGCTGTAAAAATGGCCATAAAATTGCGCAGCAGATCATATAATAGGTGGAAACGCAACCCTACTACTCGGAACTGGGAGGAATACAAGAAATTTAGGAATGAAGCGTCATTAGCAACCAGACTGTCAAAAAAGAAATTTTATCGGTCAAAGTTAAGTCCCACATTACCCTCAAAACGCTTGTGGAGTAACTTGAAAAGTATAGGCATCTGTAACAAAAGAAATGATGCTTGTCAAATTGATCCCAATTATCTGAATAATTACTTCACTGCAAATTTGATATCTGGTGAACCTACTCCATCAATTGATAATTTTAGATCTGATTCTGTTTTTCCCATGGAGTTTGAATTTGTAACTGTAAGTGAACTGGATATAGTACGTTGTGTCAGGAAAATAAAATCGAATGCCTCAGGCGAGGATGGTATCTCTATGAGGTTTCTAAAATTGATATTGCCATTCGTCTTTAGCCCTCTTGTGTATATATTAAACCATATCTTAACTACCTCTTGCTTTCCTGCGATCTGGAAAGTGGCAACAATTATCCCAATAGCAAAAAAATCCAATGCGATTGAGCCATGTGACTTCAGACCAATAAGTTTACTGTCGTCTGTATCAAAGATCTGTGAGTCTATTATGGCTGAACAGATTTCAGACTACATAAATGACCTTGGTCTTATGTCAAAATTTCAGTCTGGTTTTCGTCCTGGGCCCAGCTGCTCCACAGCCATAGTTAAAATTTTAGATGATATTAGAGTACCCTTTGATAATAAGCATCTGACCTTGCTTTACCTTTTGGACTTCTCAAAAGCATTTGATACTGTCAACCACTCCATATTTTGCTGGAAACTGAAGTTTAATTTCGGGTTTTCTGATACTTCTGTACGCTTATTAGGTAACTATTTAAGTGGTAGGGCCCAAAGAGTTAAGGCTGGATTAAACTTCTCAACGTTCAAGACAACTACTAGCGGAGTTCCCCAGGGCTCAGTTCTTGGGCCACTTATGTTTACTATGTTCATCAATGATATATTCGACATATGTAATAATGTCACCATGCATGCATATGCTGATGACCTTCAATTGTTTTTGTCTAGGCCTACTGGCCTCGTTAAAGATTTATGTGTTAGGATGAATGAAGACTTGAACATGGTAGCAGAATGGGCCAGAACAAATAAACTCAAGCTAAATCCCTTAAAATCATATGTTTTACCGATATCTAGCACCCCATTCATAAATATTGAATTCCCTTTGATATTCCTTAATAACACTGAATTAAAAATCGTAAGCAAGGTATCAAATCTTGGTTTTTAATTGAATTCCTCGTTGTCCTGTGAGGATCACATCAATTCTTGTGTGACCACTTTATCTTTTTGAGAAACTTCAGTTCTGTAGGTCGGCAGAAACCTCAACCTCTTGATACCTCGCTTTTATTACAAAAGGTCTAGTAGGCTGTTTTTCGTCAGCGCTATCAGATTGTGGAATTCACTTCCAAACCATGTTAAAATTATTTCCAACCAAAAGGCCTTTAAGCATTTAATTTTCGAACACTTTTCATAGCTATTTTCTATCTTTTCTCTCTTTTCTTTCCTTCATTTAACTACTTCATTCTTGCTTTTCAGTTTATGTTTTTTCTTTATATTATCAAAAAAGGATGAAAATTGTTGAATATTATATGAATTTAAATTGAAATTGATTTTTTATTTAAATTATATTAAACTCTATTTAAACTATATAAATTTTTTATATTAAATTAAAGTTACTACAATAAATTACTTTATATTCATTGCTCAATGATATTTTTTAGTTGTTATTTACTGTTATAGTAGAGGCATGCCAAAGACCTATGTTCTTATATGCTAACAAATTAATCAAATAAATTGAAAATTGAAATTGAATGTATTTGACTAAATATCTTGCTAAAGTATTAAATTATTGCCTTATATGGTTTCAGTTGGTTATTGTGTACTTTCTTATGTACTCCATTATAATCTATTACAGTATTAACTCCTAATCTATCTAATATTCTAAATTGGCCCTTATACGGTAATTGTTGTTTATATCTATCTTCTACTTTAAGTAAAACTAAATCTCCTATTTCTGCTCTTAGTGTATTTGTGTAGTTCAAATTCTTATTAGTTCGCTCTTGATAAGCTCGTATGAGCATTTCTTTTGCCTTATTTAGAGCAAAATTCAACCTAGTACGCATCTCGCTCAGGTAACTTTCGAAATCATAAAACATTGTTTGTGAATTGTAAATGTCATAAATGACGCTAGATTTCCGTTTACTAATTCATGTGGTGTCTAGTCTATGTGTGGGGTCGTGTTGTACGTAAATGTGAAGTATGGGATCCACTTGTTTAGCACCCTGTGGTTTCTTTCGAGAGAGCCTATTGTCTGGTGATGGTATGGTGTCGAAAATATTTGTTCGATCTTCAAAAGCTTGCATATTTTGCGCATAAGTTCATTTTTTAATTCAGTGCCGTTGTCTGATTTCAACACTTGAAGGTGGCCATATTTTAGAATTACTTGCCCAACCAATGTTCTTGCAACAGTGTCTGCATCTTTTGTCGACATTGGGTGTGCAATTACAAATTTTGTCAGTTCGCATTGTATTGTCAGTATGTAGCGGTACTCGTTTGAAATTCGTAATGGTCCTACAGTGTCAATTGTCAATGTCTGAAAACTATTGCTAGAGGTGTCTGTTAGCGTGAGTGGTTCTTTTGTGTGAAGTTTTTGTTTACATTTTGCACATATATCAAAGTGTGACACAAAGTTCTTTACCATCTTGCCCATGTTTTTCCAAACATATCTTTGTTTTAGTTTTAGTAGTGTTTTTCTGACACCTAGATGGCCTGTGTTATGGTAATCGTTGATTAGTTTGAATTTCGTAAGGTCATCTTGTACCCTTTTTGGTGCGTCATAAATTAGTATTTTTAATTGAGGACTTTGAGGACTTTTTCCTTTTGAATATTTTGTTGTATCTTTATGTAAGCTTCTTTAAATTCTTTATTTATATACATTTTGAATATTTTATCATTGTTGGCTAGCGCTAGTTCTTCAATATTCTCATTTTTCATTTTAGATATCAGTTTCTTCATAATCGAATCTAGATTCGTTGAATTATCGCTGTATCCCGCATGCATTTTTAAATTATTATGTTCAGATCTTAGCTTCTCCGAAAACGAAACTGGTTTCGATGGATTATCGCTAATCGCTACGTGCACTATATTACTTTAAATACATATGTACTTTACTTTCATTATTATTGGCCATATAAAACTTTAAGTTCTTCATATTCTTGACGTCACTAATGGATGTACAATCCCATATCAGAAGTTGATCAGACTTCTGGGTATTGTCACCATCTACAAAGATTTTTTCATTGCTATTATCATTTGCCTCATTATTTTTAATGGCTTCTTTATTTGCCATGCCTCTTGTAATAATTAACGATTTTTTTATCTTGTCATCGTTTTCTTGTGGTATCATTTCTTTTAAAGTTTCAGAGTCTAGTTGGATTCTTGAGAGTGCGTCTGCGTTAGTGTTCATGCTACCTTTTTTGTATATTATGTCATAGTCATAGTCACATAGATCTAGTCGAATCCTAGTCATTTTTGAGGAAGGGTTTTTGTGAGAAAATAACGAGATTAGTGGTCTGTGGTCAGTTATAACAGTGAATTTTCTACCGTAAAGGTATGGTTTGAAGAAGTTTATTCCCCAGTGTATAGCTAATAATTCTTTCTCAATGACTGGTTTACTCAAATCGTGCTTTTGTAGAGATTTGCTGGCATAAGATATTGGTAGATCTTTGCCTATTTCGCCTTGCGATAGTACAGCGCCTAAGGCATAATTTGAAGCATCTGTCGTTAGTATGAAAGGTTTGCTAAAATCTGGGTATTGTAATAAAGGTGGTGTTGCTAATTTATCTTTCAATGTGTCGAAAGCTATTTGATGTTCTTCCGACCACGTAAACTTTGTGCCTTTCTTTAAGAGTGTATTTAGGCTCTTTGCAATATCTGCGAAGTTTGGAATGAATTTTCTATAGTAGTTGCAGAATGCAACGAATCGCCTAAAGTCATCTGCGTTTTTCGGAGTTGGATAATTTTTTACAGTATCGTATTTAGCTGGGTCGGTTCTGACTCCTTCACTTGTGATAAGATGTCCTAAATATACTACTTCAGGACGCGAAAAACAACATTTGGCCGCATTTAATTTCAAATTATGTCTTTGAAGTCTTTCTAATACTTTTATTAGATTTTGGTTGTGGTGATTTATGCTACATCCATAAATCTGTTTGAAGATATCTTTAGTCCAAAAGGTAGTCGTTTAAATTGAAAATGTCCGTTTGTCGTAGAAAAAGCTGTCAAAGGTCGTGATTCGTTCTCTAGTTCAATTTGATTAAATGAACTGGTCATATCGAGTGTTGAGAACCATTTGGCTCTACGTAATTTGTCTAGAATATCTTCTAATCTCGTTAAAGGGAACTTGTCATTGACAATTTTGTCGTTTAACTTTCTAAAGTCTACTACAAGTCTCCATTTCTTTTTGTCCGCCGTGTTCTTTTTTGGTACCAAAAGGAGTGGAGCATTGTATGGACTGAGCGATGGTTCGATAATATCGTCCTTTAGCATTTTCTGAACTTGAACTCTCTAAGCAGAGATCTGCCGGATTGTGTAGTTAATTAAAGTCTGCTTTATTGTTGGCCAACTCGGCTCTTTTATAACATTTTTACAAAACTTACTTAATAGTCTTAATCTATGGTCATACTCCTCTAGTTAGTTAATATGCTTATAACCTATGTTGCGTTTCGTTCTCGCATATGAATTTGAATCATCGAAAGGATTCAAATTACATATTTTTGGTTTGGCGAATGATATATTGGCACGGTCAACAATATTGAGTGAGTAATGAAAGTATTCGCATGCACTGAGTGCAGCACACGTCGATAATGCAGTGCTAACTTATTAGTCACTCAATACTCTGCTGTTTGTGACAACGAAACTTAGGGTCGGCAGTGTGAATAATGAGAGCACACTACATCGTTGAAAGTCTTGATCGTGTTTATGCATCATTATTTGACGTTACATTTTTTTAATGTCAAATACAAAGCGATATAATTGCCAATTGAGAATAATGGTCATGATGTCAGCTTGGAGCGTAGGACCAGTACAAAGTGCGTCATTCAGAGAGTGACCACTTTGTGAAGCTTTTGACGCATTAAAAACCACTCTTACTTTTGTTGTGGTACTGGCTAGTTTGATTACCATATGATGCGGGAGATAGAATGAGAAGTATTTTTCATCACGTACAATTTTGTTAGAGAAAACTTCTTGCATGTGATTTAGAGTCAAATATTCCAGTAGAACTTAGTTATATTGTGGTTTTAATTGTGGTTTTTTGTTCAAATTGAGTTCGATGCGTTTGTATTATTGCAGGGCAACGAAACGAGAAGCACCTAATGCTTATTGAGAATGAAAAGTTTTCTTGAAAGAGAGCTTGACCACATATCGACCAACAGTTTGACAAAATGTGATGACTTTATACAAACTCTTGCAATACGCATCTTCAGCTGAGACATCTCTGCAAACTGGTACCTCTTCTAGCTCCCAAATCTAACGAACTAAGTCACTTAGAGCAACTTTCGACAGTGAGAGGACCACTTTGAATCCATCCAAAACAGTGTTTTGGGCTTGAAGTCTGCAACATCACTTCCGATTAGCATATCAATTTGACCTGGCAAATAGAAGTAAGGATCGGCGAGTTTAAAGCCTTCCAATTCTTTAAAATTAGGTTTCGAGAAGGTGCTAGATGGCAATAAGCTTGTAAGTCTGGGTAAGACAATTGCTTGCACGTATAGTTGAAAGCTAAGATCTTTCGTTACAATTTTAAGAGTGCAAACTTGGCTTGAGCTGCCAACCATCTGACCACCTATGCCAAAGATATTTGTGAGAATTTTTTGGGTTGGAAGTGCGAGAAGGTTTTTAACTCTTTCAGAAATGAAAGTTTTTTGAGAATACTGATAAATTAGAGCTATTAGCGTGCAAGTTTCTCCCAAATGCAAAATGTGGATAAGTGCTGTGGGTAATATAATTTTCTCCTTATTGGCAGTAAAGTGAGTGCTGACTTGAGCAATTTCTTCTTGACGAGAGTCAGAATAGATTTCATTAGAGGATAGAGATTGTTGTACCATCGTTTCGATATGCATCGATGAAGTTGGGCATGACTGAAAAATGGACGGTGTTTGGCGATTATCAGAGTTTGCTTGATGGCTTATATGCAGCATAGTGTGATGCTGTTTTTTACAATGTAAACACAAGCATGATTTTTGACATTCTCTTTTTGTGTGAGAATACGCTAAACAGTTGGAACAAATTTTGTTTTGGGTAACAAATTTTGTTTTGGGTAACAAATTTGTTTCTTTCTTGATCAGAAAGTGTTTTAAACTGTGAACAAAGTAGAAGAGCGTGCTGCTTCCGACATTTCGGGCAATAGTTTACTTGCGCATTATTTTCCGAGTGGAAATTTTGCACATTGGACCTATGGTTCGAGTTTTGTTGAGCATGACTTTGCGGGTAGTGAGCGTTGGTGTTCCGGCTATTTGAGCCATTTTGTTGGTTCCTATTTGGAGCCGTGGGCGGAGACCATTTCGGTTTAGCCCCTTTGATGCCGTTTAATTTCTCCACGACTTCGTAACGAGCTGTCAGGAATTCGTCCATCTGTAGCCACGTCGGGGATTTTCGCCTTGATGTGAGGGACTGTTCCCAGAATACCAACGTTTCCTCCGGCAGTTTTGACGAGCAGAGATAGATGAGAATGGGGTCCCAATGATCGATGCAGACGTCTTGAGCTGATAGCATAGCGGGGCAGTCGTTAATTGTCGACTGAATCCTCTGGATCACCCCACTTTTTTCTTTTGTTGCAGCTGGGATGCCAAATAGGATTTTGAGCTGGTTGTCAACCAGTATCCTTTTATTTTCGTAGCGTGAGCGTAGAGCCTCCCACGCAAACTTTAATCAAAACTCGACCAAACTGTCAGAATTAAAAATGAATTTGGCTTTGACACTCATTTTTACTGATGACCTAAGCACACGAGTTGATTAAGAATCCGACTTGGCCACTTATAGTTGAGATGACTTATCACTTTACTATTCAGAAGTAGTGTAATAAGTTTTACTTCAGAGTTGCACGGGGTTGACAACTCTGAACTGGGGTGTTTAAATAGATTTATTCTCAATTAATAGTAGTTGCACAGGGCTGGCAACTCTAAAAATCTAGAAATGATTTTTGAAAACAAGAAATATTAGAGTTAAGAACTTACACGGAGTTGGTAACTCTTAAAATTTGAGAGGCTTTTCAAGAAATCGAATAATACTGAGAAAGATTATCAACAATATATGAGAACATTTTTTTTTTAATTATTCAGCTTGAGATGGCAACTTTAAATATTCAATAAAATTGGGCTTCAACCAATTGACTTTATTCAGCTGTCGCACGAGATTGACAACACTGAATTCAATACAACACAAAATACATTTTTTTCCAAAAGCGAAAATTTTTAGAAGTTGCTCGAGATTGGCACTGTGGCGTTTATCGAGAAGTTCTTAGCTAACAAACCAGAAAATAAAAGTACTCAAAGTTGCGCGAGATTGGCAACTCTGAATACGCGAGAAAAGTTTTTATAAAACAAATGACAAGAGAAATAAAAGTTTTCGAGAAAAATGCTTCTTTCACTATTCAAAAATATCCAGCAGTTGCACGGGATGGCAACTCTGAATACGCGAGAAAAAATGTTGAAGAAAAATTATATCAGGTATCCAAGAGAATGAGCACTGAATATCGAGAGAAAATGTTTTTTTCTCTAATTTATGCGAGAAAAAATTTTAAAGTAAAATTATATCAGGTACGTAAGAAAATGAGCACTGAATATCGACAGAAAAAATTTTTTGAGAATAAGAGCGAAAATAATAAATTTTTCAAGATAGGAAAATATTCAGCAGTTGCACGAGATGGCAACTCTGAATACGTGAGAAAAGTTTTTTCATAAATAAATATTCAAGCACCCAAAAGTGGTAGCACTGAATTTCTAGAAAAACTTGAGAATTATAGAAACGAATAAATTTAACTTTTCCAAGAGGCGAGAATATTTAGCAGCTGCGCTAGATGGCAACTCTGAATACGCGAGAACGAATTTCAACAAAATATTATAAGTTATTAGTTAAAACTAATAAACGAACTGATAAGCAATACAAAACCGAAAAGTCAAAAAGACGACAAAATCGAAAACAATAACAATACAAATAATATCAACCCAAACAAAACAACAGAATTACGATATATGCGAATACCATATATAAACAAACTAACTGAAAAAAAAGGCATGAAACAAATAAGTGACAGCAATAATATAACATTTGCCCATAAATCGCTCTATACATTAAACACAATTTTCACAAAAACAAAAACACCAATATGTAAGCTACAACAATCCAACATAATATATCAAATAAGCTGTAATGGCAGCGACAACACGTACAACAAAATATACATAGGAACAACAAAAAGATCTCTAGGAACTCGCACCAAGGAACACGAATCAGACATAAATAACGCCAAAGAAACAACATCGCTTGCTCAGCACATAATAAATACTGGATACACAGCTGATCTACAAAACCATAAAATAATAGACAAAGATAAAAACTCTAACATAAGGACAACATTAGAAAGAAATATAACTATTATGATGCAGTATTTATATTTCAAAACCCCAAAATTTAAGGCGCTGCAATGAGTTTGCAACTCTTAAATTATAATTTTCTTTTGTGATACACTGTGGGTGTTAAATGCTGTAAAGAGATATGTTATGTGTATATGTATATGTGAATATAAGTGCAATGTTTGGCAGTATTTTTGTGCAATTTTATTAATTGCATTAAATAAGGTGGGTTATGTTAACTAAACCGAACTTTTTCTTGTGTGTCTATAAATTGTGTTAGCCAGTTTGAGGAAATTATTATTATTAGCAGTTTTTGTGGACTTGTTACCCACTGTACTGTGACTGGCAAAACCCGAGTTTTGCCGAAGCGAGTTTTGCCGCGACACAACAAGATTCAACGAAGGAGCCAAAATTTTTGTTTCTTTATTGTTTTTGTTTTCACTGAAATGAACATTGAATTATTTATTAGATAAAACTAAATTAATTCTTTCTTATATTTATAGACAATTTCTACTTACCACTTAGTTCACACTGAGCTAATATTGTATTTATAGTAAAATAAATAACTGCAAACTTTTTAACTACTGTAAAATATAAACATTGTTATGATAAGCAAGCACCCTTTATTACAATAAATCTAACTTAATATATGTATTTAATAAATGGGAATAACGGCCACTGCGACAAAGCTGAGAATCCATAGAAGTTTGAATGCCGAACAGACATCAAGAAAGAACAAGCGGTAAAGCAACTTAAGAGAAAGTGTAATACAATCTACAAGTAGAGCATTACACACAAAGAAGAAATCATTCAGAAGCAATGATTCACGGCAGAAGCGAACGAAAGTACGAATCCTACACAAAACTAGCAACAACCGAACAAGAGAAACAAACAAGCAAAGCATGATCGTAAACGCAGCAGCCCACTAACGAGATCCAAACACTAATACAATGAAAGAATGAGAGCGACGATATAATACGTGAACATGAGCAACAACAGAAAAGTTAACTCAGCAAGTCAAGCAAGCAGAGAAAAGAAGTAGAACAGCCAGCAGCATAGTCAGGACTGGCTGGCAAGACAACGAAAAGTTAGTTGCTGTTGAACTACCGAGTGTGGCGGACGTGCCTATAACTAGTTGCTGTGTGACTACCGAGTGAGGCGGACGTGCCTATAATTAGTTGCTAAGAAGTACAAAGGACAATCGAGGAGAGGAATCAAAGGACAATCGAGGAGAGGAATCAGGACGGACATAGAGGAGCCTGGCAAGAAAAGGAAGCATAAGTAAAGAGTGGACAATTAAGGATACAAACTCGTACAGGACGGTATTACTTGAAGAACAATTAAGACGTAGTGGTAGTTTTGTTTTATATAATTATAACGGGGTCTTCGGATACCAACTAAGAAGTAATAGTTTTTATATTTACTCATATAATTATAACGGAGTCTTCGGATACCAACTAAGAAGTAATAGTTTGTATAATTACTTTTATAATTATACCGGGGTATTCGGATACCAGCTAAGACACAGTAATAGTTTGTATATAATTATATCGACCGCCGCTGGGGACCGAATCGAATGTTTTCTTCACTGGAGCATCGTCTTTCATGCGCTGAACATGACCAAGCCAGCGAAGCCGCTCGATTTTAATGCGCTTGACTATGTCGATGTCAGCGTACAGCTCATACAGTTCATCATTCTACCGTATTCGGTACTCGCCATTGACGCAGATTGGTCCGTAGATCTTGCTAAGAATCTTTCTCTCGAATGCTCCTAAAGTCTTTTCATCTAAACTGCTCAGCGTCCAGGTTTGTGATGCATAAAGTAGGACGGGCATGATGAGCGATTTATAGAGCTTGATTTTCGTTCGTCGAGAGAGGGCTCTGCTTCTCAATTGCCTACTGAGCCCAAAGTAACACCTGTTGGCAAGAGTTATTCTCGCTTGATCTCAATGCTGATGTCGTTGGTTGAGTTAATGCTGGATCCCAGATAAACGAAGTTCTTCACAACCTCAAATGAGGTATTATCAACGGTAACGTGGTTTCCAAGACGCTGGGACTGTTTGTTTGTTGACACTAAGTATTTCGTCTTATCTGCATTCACTGCCAGACCCATTTGACTTGACTCTCTTTCTAATCTGGAAAATGCTGCAATGATTTCGCGCGTATTATGGCCAATGATATCGATGTCATCAGCATACGCAAGCAGCATAACACTCTTGTAGAATATTGTGCCACTGCGTCTCAGATTAGCAGCTCGGATGATCTTTTCCATCATTAGGTTGAAAAAGTCGCACGATAAGGAATCACCTTGTCTGAAACCTCGTTTGGTAATAAAAGGTGGGGAGAGGTCCTTCCCGATTTTAACTGCGCTGCTGGTGTTGCTCAGTGTCATCCTGCAAAGTCGTATTAGTTTTGCAGGAATACCAAATTCAGACATGGTGGAGTACAGGTGCTTCCTTATTGGGCTGTCGAAGGCGGCTTTGTAGTCGACAAAAAGATGGTGGGTGTCGACTTGTTTTTCTTGAGTCTTCTCCAAGATTTGTCGTAGCGTGAAAATCTGGTCGATGGTGCACTTTCCAGGTCTGAAGCCACACTGATAAGGTCTGATCAGTTCGTTTGCAATGGGCTTCAATCTTTCACATAAAACGCTCGACAGGACCTTATATGCGATATTAACAAGGCTTATCCCACGTTAATTGGCACAGATAGTGGGATCGCCTTTCTTGTGGATTGGGCAGAGCACACTGAGATTCCAATCGTTCGGAATGCATTCTTCCGACCATATTCTGCATAGAAGCTCGTGAATGCATTTAAGTAGAGCTTTGCCTCCGTTCTTAAACAGCTCAGCAGGTAAGCCATCAGCTCCCGCGGCTTTGTTATTTTTAAGCCGAGCTATAGCTGTCAGAACTTCATCATAGTCGGGCAGCGGAACCTCAACGCTGTCATCCAACATTGGGGTTTCCGGAATATCATCTCTATTGGCGGGATTGTTGTCAGCGTCGCCATTTAGAAGCTTAGAGAAGTGTTCCCTCCATAACGTCAGTGTACTCTGGACATCTGTCACTAGATTCCTGTTTTCATTCTTGCAGGAAGAGGCCCCGGTTTTTAAACCATCGGCAAGGCGTCTTATTTTTTGGAAAAATTTCGGGCCTCATTCCTGTCACCATACATCTCAATCTTCTCTTGCTAGCGCTTTTCTGCCTCTCTTTTTTTCCGCCTGAAAATATGTCTCTCTTCCCTCCTCTTTTCTTTGTATCGCTCCTTAGCAGCGCGCGTTACAACCGATTGCAGGGTGGCTTTGTAGTGTAGTAAATATGTTTTTGCATCGCCATGTAATAATATTTTGGCGACAGGATCGCCACATAATTTTATTTGCGACATAGCATCGCCATGTAAGGCTCGCGATTATTTAAAAAAAGGACTCGCGGATTTACTATTCATATTTTAAGGTCCTGACTAATTGGTTGCCGGCGAAGTTCGCCACTGGCGCTATTTTTGTTTTTATTACATTTTCAGCCGTTCACTATAAAAAGTGTAGAGGTTAAAAAGTTGAAGTCGGCAGCTATTAAAGCTCAAGACTTATTTAAAAATGAATTAGTAAGCAGCTTGTTAGAAGCTCAAAACTAATTGATTTATTTTCAAATATGTTCATCCTTTTATAGTAAACATAACGGTATTTTGTCTTAAAACTAGTTGACAATTGTTTGTGTAGTTTAGAATGTAAATAGAATCATATGTTCTTTAATTAGTGTAAAAGTAATAGTAGAATATCGTAATACATATTTGTAGTTTAGTATTAATAGTTTAATATGTGTGAGTGAGTAGAATAGAAAACGTAAACATAATCATATGTTTACATATTTGTGTAGGAGTAAAAAGTATAATATAATATCATGTGTTTTGTATTCAGCCATATGGGTACATGTGTGCGAATGTGATAGATAGTAGTGCTTAGTATGAACATATGTTCTTATTGTTTGAATAATATCTTAGTATACCGTAGAGGTGTATTACTTTAACTTAGTTTGAATATTATTGTGCATGTTCTCGAAAATTCTTACAGTAGAGGTTTTTATATTATTACTTATTTTAAGAAAAGCTTGTTTTATAATAAAATACATTAATGTAAATTAAATATTTAAATAAAATGTATAGGTATACTACAGTAGGCGGCGTCTTTCTCTGCAGTGGCGTCGCGACACTCCTGGTCGTACCACTGGTTTCGGCGAGGGCGTTGGTAGCCAATCACCTCTTCAGCAGCCGCACGCATGGAGTTGGAAATGTGGGTCCACTGCGCGCATATATCATCGATTGGAGGAGTGCTTTGAAGCAGGAGTGAGAGTCGAGTGGCGAAAGCATCGGCTATCTGTTTGGATTGCAGCTTGTCGACGTCTAGCTTTCTCTGAGTAGGGTTGCGTGTATTCTTAGCTGCGCACAGACGTGTACGGATCTTGGCTGCAACAAGATAGTGATCCGAGTCAATGTTTGCACCACGGATCGTGCGTACATCCAATACACTGGAAGAGTGCCTTCCGTCGATCAAAACGTGATCAATTTGATTCTTGGTTTTTTGATCAGGGGACATCCAGGTGGCTTTATGAATATTGAGATGCTTGAATCTAGTGCTACTTACGACCATGTTTCGTGCTGCGGCGAAGTATATTATGAATATATAGTACGAATATTACCGAAGAGTACCTACGCATTAGTGACAGCGAGAACAAACCCCGAACCACGACAATCGCTAACGAACAACGCCACACTTTACGTCTTGCAACGGCCAGCTCAGGAACCACACCAGAACCAAGATCCTATGGAACACCGAGCCACCCGTTATTCCCATCATCAAAGCCTCAATGTATCATTGAAATAAAACCTCAATAAAGAAATCAAACCATACCTGCACGTCTTCTTAATTTTAATTAATTTTGTAAGGACCTCGGAATCCCGGCGAGCTTACCTCAGCTATAGACCCGGAAGACCGGGAGCTTAGTTACATGGCGCCCGAGCAGGGACGTGCAGAATATAGTTAGAGGTATATAAAAAATGATCGTGGAATACGTGCGTGAATCAAAATATAAGGTTGGCGACAAAATGCAACGGAAAAATTAAACTGGTGGTGTGCCACAAATGAACAAAATATTAAAATGATTGAACAATTTAAGAAATAAATATGAAATCAATTGGCAACTTAAATAATAAAAAACGATTTAAAAAAAAAGAAAGCAAATGTCTTGGTGAAAAGAAGAATTTCTGTAAAGAATTAAGGACATATTAAAAAAGCTAATGATGTGATGAAAAGAATAGTTGGTGAATAAGTTGGAAAAAATTTTACAGCAAATGAACAAACAAATGAAGAGGAATTGTGTTTAGAGGAAAAAGAAAAGAATTTTAAAAAAAGAGAAAACTAATCGGAAAAATCAAAAGAAGATTTTAAGTACGAACAATTCTAGAAAAAAGGCTAGTTGCGTTTTAAAAGGTTATTATATACAAAACAAAATGGTAAAAACGACGTGGATCTATTCACTTCGACGCGAGGACCTGCTTAGCAACGCCGATGAGTTCGGTTTTAAAGCAGAAGACTCAGTGGATGAGCTGAGGAAGTGCTTTGCAACGCGGTTGAACGAAGCAGTGCTAACGGCCGATGAAGAGAAGCGGCTAGCAGAACTAGAAGTCAAACACAGGCTAGGTAACTCGACAGGACCAACGCCACTAAACACCGAAAATGTTAACCCACCGATCGTGCTTACGGTACCATCGCCAGATGCCACCGCAGCCCGCAAGTACGAGATGGCAAGAGAACCAACCACGGAGATTTTTAAAGAATATCGTCCACCGCCGTTGGCACACTTCGAGGTTTCTAGGGAGACACAGCGAGTAACCTGTTGTGGAGATATTATTGACCGCGTGAAGAGATGGGGAGTGAAATACCACGAAGGCGAAGATCCGCTCGCATTCATAGAACGAGTCTAAGAACTAGCAGAAGTCTACAATGTTGATACAAACTTGCTGCCACGAACTATGCCGGAGTTATTGCAGTCTCAGGCCCTTTGCTGGTTTAGAAACAATAACCAGCACTGGAGAAGTTGGCAAAATTTCAAGAACGATTTCCTTGAATTTTTCCTGCCAGCAAGATTTTTTGAGAGACTGGAAGACGACATCCGGCAACGCCAACAAAGACGAGGTGAGAAATTTAAGGACTACGTCATCGCTCTCCAAAACTTGATGCGACATGCTGGTCTAAGTGGACAGCAAAAGTTAGAGAGAATATATCGGAGTAGTAGCCATGATCTTCAACACTACATCAAGCGCAGAGAGTTCACAAACCTAGCGGAATTGATTAGCCTAGCCGGCAACTTTGAAAATCTGGAGAGGCCACAAAGGACACCAAGGTGGCCAGAGTCTTACAGTCGAGCAGAGATGCCGAGGGAACGGAGAAGCGGACCCGACACATATGTAGACCCGCGTACAGCCTGCAGGCGGTGTGGACAAAATGGACACCTGGCTCGAGACTGCCGAGGTTCCAACAAGGTTTCCAACAAGACCTTTGGGAAAATTGATTGCGAAATTTTGCATAATGGTACATGTTATATTATATCTTTATTAAAAGTTTATGAAGACCTTTTACCGAAGCCTCTCCTGTTCGGTAGGGACTTTTTACACTTATTTAATATTAAATTATTTATGATTAAAGATAAAAGAAAAGAAAATGAATTGCATTTATTGAACTCAAATAACTGGCTGGCTCTTCCAATTAGAGATATTGTTCAGGTTCCACAGGAAATTGTAAAAGAAGAAGATCGTTTGCAGGATCATTCTGGTGAAATATTGACTGAGCGTTTTTCAGATTTTAAAACTGATGAGGGAAAATCTATTAGTGATTGCCTTCCGTTTAGTGATTGTCTTCCGTCTAGTGCTTGTTGTGTCGCTGTGACCGATGCTGTCAAAATGGAAATACCTTCCGATGAATTGAGTGTCAAGTGTCCGAGTGACCCTGTAATTTAAGATTGTTTTGCTTATAATGATGGAAATATTTCTTGCTGCATAGATGTTAATGCTATTTGTCAGGGTAACATTGAGGATTTTGACATTGATTTTTTATTGCCTAAGGATACACGCTTGCAAATCGAGTCTATAGTGCGTAATTGTTATTTAGGTTGCCCTCAGGACAATACTTTGCAACCATTTGAAATGTCTATTAAGGTGACTTCGGAACAGAACATTTTTTCACATCCGCGCAGGTTATCTTTTCGGGATAAAATTGAGGTTAAAAAAATTGTTCAAGAATTGTTAGATCAGGGAATTATTCGGCATAGTTCCTCACCATGCTTCACCAATAGGCTAGGTTAGGTTAAACCGGATGCCTTCGTGAAGGCTCACATAGACCAATTCAGGTCCTTAGTGGTACCGGTAGCGAACAAAAGGAACCTTTGTGTTTGTTCAAAAGTCTTTAAAGATTTGCGTTGAGTTCGCAAACCTTAGGAGGGATTCTAGAGACAACCCTGGCTACATCTTTAAGCGACGGGAATGTCGATGAGCCTAGGTATTTTAGTCTCGATCTAAGTAGGGCGGGGCATGTGCATAGTAGGTGCTCCAGGGTCTCCACTGTGTCCGGTTTCTTGCACTTCCTGCAGTTGTCATCCGTGGTGATGCCAAGCTTCCTCACGTGGGCTGCCGTGACCAGTGTCATGCAGTGACCAGTGTCATGCAGTGACCAGTGAGCATGCCCACTAGTGTCCTGCAATCTTTGCGCGGGCGTGCCAAGATGAACAGAGTTCGTTTTTCGCATTGTGCATTGCACATGATTTTCGAGATTTTGCACGATGTCGTATCTCTCCATCTACGATTCACTGCTATTGTGGCTCTTCTTTCGAGGTTCCTGTACAACTCTTTTAGCGGAGTAAGTACATGTTCTGCGAGTTCTGATTCCAGCCCGGCGCCTTCCTTTGCTGAACCATCTGCTTCACCAATAGTATTAGTAAAAAAGAAGAATGGTGAAACACGGATGTGTGTGGATTGCAGAGATCTAAACAAAATTACTGTTAGAGACTATTATCCTTTACCTTTAATTGAAGATTGTCTTGAATATTTGGGTGGAAAGAGATACTTTACTCTGTTAGATTTGAAAAGCGGGTTTCATCAAGTAAAGGTTTCCGAAGAATCAACAAAAATGACTTCATTTGTAACGCCAAACGGGCAATACGAATATGTTATGATGCCATTTGGCCTGAAAAACGCACCATCGGTCTTTCAAAGATTCATTACATTTATTTTAAAAGATTTTATTGCAAAAGGTTTGTAAATAGTTTATATGGATGGTATATTGCTGACTACTGTTGAGCTGTACGAGCACTTGCCTATTTTTAAATCTGTTCTGCAACAATTAGCTAGGTATGGACTCGAACTAAGATTATCAAAGTGTAAGTTTTGCTATCGTAGCAATCAGTATTTGGGTTGTGACGTATGTAATATGGGTATCAGTTCGAATGAACATCATAAGCTTTCTGTGGCTCAATTTCCATTGCCTAAGACTCTCAAACAATTGAATTCATTTATTGGTTTGTGCGCTTATTTCAGGAAATTTGTTCCTCAATTTTCAAAAATTGCTAAACCATTGTATGATTTATTAAAAAGAGACGCCAAATTTGAACTGAATGAGAGTTGTTTAAATGCTATTGGAGAGTTGAAGTCAAAGTTGGTTGCGTCACCAGTCTTAGCTATATATGACCCAAGGAAAGAAACAGAATTGCATTGTGACGCAAGTGCTCAGGGGTATGGCGCTATCATAATGCAGCGTCAACTTGATGGAAAATTCCATCCAGTCTTTTATTTTTCTAAGCGAGTTGGAAACATTAGCTATCATTTATGCGTTACGCCGATATAGAGGGAATTATCTTGAGGGAATTTCATTTAAGATTGTTACTGATTGTAACTCATTGACATTGACGTTGAATAAGAAAATACTTAACCCGCGAATAGCCAGATGGGCCCTTGAGCTGCAAAATTATGACTATGTCGTTCAACATAGAGATGGAACTAATATGGGACATGTTGATGCTCTAAGCAGGAGTGAAGTAGTATAAGCTGTTAATGAAGACGATATTGAGTTCCAATTATATGCGACCCAAAGTAGAGATCCAGATATTGAAAAATTCGTAATCAATTGGAAAAGGGGCCATTGAAACTTTTTGATGGACCTCATAGATGGACTTGTATATAGAAAAGATGAGGGTCAAGTGTTTTTCTTTGTTCCTCGATAAATGGAAGTTAATGTTATACGAAGCATACATGAGAAGATTGGTCATTTAGGTATTAATTAGACTTATGATCAAATTAGAATACACTATTGGTTTCCTGATATGAGACCCAAAATAGAGAGATACATAAAAAACTGCCTTAAATGCATTATATATTCCGCTCCCGCCAGAGTAGATGAAAGGAATCTCTATAGTAACCCAAAGAAACCATTCCCTTTTGACACCATTCATATCGACCACTTGGGTCCTTTGCCCTCCTTAAAGTAAAAAAGAAAACATTTATTTGTAGTTATAGATGCGTTCACCAAATATGTAAAACTTTATCCTGTCAATTCCACAAGCACTAGAGGGGTTAATGATGCTTTGAAGAAGTATTTTCAGTATTACAGTAGACCTAGTAGAATAGTTTCGGATCGGGGTACCTGTTTTACGTCGTTGGAGTTCAGTGAGTTCTTGGTTAAAAATAATATTGAACACGTGAAGGTTGCCATAGGCTCTCCCCAAGCCAATGGGTAGGTTGAAAGGGTCAACCGGTTCTTGACTCCAATGCTAAGTAAGTTAAGCGAACCTCTGCAGCATTCGGATTGGGTTTCTAAATTAAGCCAAGTTGAATTTGCTTTAAATAATTCAGTACATAATTCAACAAGAAAAACCCCAGCAAACTTGCTTTTTGGTGTTTTCCAACGAGGACCAATGGTCGATGAATTCACTGAGTTTCTTGATGAACGACAAGTGGCCCCGGAGCGTGATTTAGACTCGGCTAGACAGGAGGCTAGTGAGGCCATAGCGTTGTCTCAGCGGCGCAATGAGCGCTATTTTGAACGCGATCACAGACCTGCTTAAGAATTCGTTGTTGGCGACTATGTAGTTATAAGAAATGTTGACAGTACTGTAGGCACTAATAAAAAAATTCATCCCAAAATTCAAAGGCCCTTATGTTATACATAAGAAGTTGCTAAACGACCGTTATATTGTAAAAGATATTGAAAACTGTCAAATGACGCAAATACCATACAATGGCACTGTTAAATCACGCTTTATACGGTTATGGAAAAAAAATAATTTGGAACCAGAGTGAATCCTGCAAAATATCACTCACAAAAAGCAATACTTATAGCATTTATATATATCTTATTGATTAATTAAAGTCAAATAGTATGATCGAGGTCGATCAATTTATCAGATTGGCCGAACTGTAATGTACTAATATTTTCTGTTGTGGTTTATTATCTTAGTAAAGGGAAATGTTTAACTACCCTGTATATATTTTCAGTTGTATTAAAAGAAACGAGTAAAAGTTTGAAGTGAATCAAACAAGCGCACTTTAAAAGTTCCGCTAGGTCTTTTGTGCACTGTATATGTGTGTGTACTTCTTAACGAAGACAAAGGAACAGTTTGATGAACAAAAGGAAAAAACTTGGTGTGTGTGTGTTTCTTGACTTTTTACTTCTCTCGTCGGATACATAAAATAAATGATTATGATTTTTGACGTGCGACAAGCAAGAAGTGTGTTTTTGAGCTGCACCATTTTTATCGTTAAGAATAAAAAACATAATTGATATTGTTCCTGTATATTATATATACAGTGTTGCGCAAAATAATAGCAACAAAATCAGTACTTTGCTACAAAATCGTGTATCTTCTTAAATATTAGGGACACACAAAAATTATTATAGGAACCCAAGCATATATTCATATATCATATTAAAAACAAATCATATTAAAATTTGGTGTTGTTTTTTTATTAAATTTAAAATTAATGTGACTGCATTCAGGTTGTCTGAGAGCAAAACAAAAGCAACATAATTAATATTTGGTGTAAGATTCATTATTCTTGATAACCGCTGCACATCTGAGCGGCATCAACTCTATTAAATTAGATATGTTGGCATTAGGTATATGTTCCCAATTAAGTGTCATGGCTTCATACATTGCAGTCTTATTGGAAAACCTTTGACGAAATACTTTTACCTTCAAAATCCAAAAAAGATTTTCAATGGGATTCAAGTCATTGTGACTGTGCCGGCCAATTAAGTACTTGCATCCTATTGCCTCTTATGTAATCTTTGATCAGCTTTGAAGTATGCTTCGGGTCATTATCAGGCTGAAACGTTCACTGAAGCGTCATATTCCATCGTCGAATGTCATTATATAGAAATTGATCCATAATTCCATCGATTTTTTGAAATAGTTCAACTTTATTATAGGAAAAACAAGTCCAGACTATAACGGCACCGCCTCCGTGCTTAAAATGTATTTTGCAGTTTCGGGCTTCAAGTCGTGTACCTGGGTGGCGCCGTACCGTGCACATCTCATCTGAATTAATCAAGTTAAACTTTGATTCATCGCTAAAAAAACATTTTTCGATTTTTGAACGGTCCAATTTAGGTGCTCTTTTACAAGACTAAGTCTAAAAAACAATAAATTGCAACTTGTTGTCACAATCTTAGACAGAATTGTTTAAATTGTAACACCTTACCTTGTTTTTTATGCTTAGCTGTAAGCAAAGGTTTCTCTGCCGGTCTGTAACTTCTTTAATCGTTCTCAACGGCTCGTCTTCAAACAGTGCTGTGATGGATATCTAAATCAAGTGTCCGAACAATCTCTTTGGATGTGACAAATGCATTTCGTTTGAACACGCCACAAATGTTCCTTTCATCAATCAGCGTTGTCTTCTGCGGCCGCCCTCTTTAATGCACCGTTGTTACGTCTTTTGTGATGGTATATTTCTTTATTAAGCTGCAAACTATTGACCGCTTAATATAAAATTGTTTATCGTTAGATATTTGCGCACTTCCGTTTTTATATTCGGAAATAGTTTTTAATTTAAGAACTTCACAGTATTTAGAACATGCCTTTATAAATGGAACAGTCAATGTCAGTAGCTCGTATTGTGGAACTTGTTTGACACACTCGTCATGCACTCGAAGCCTCTGAACGATATATTGGCTGAACTTGAAGTTTCTTCCGTCTCCTTGTCTATAACTTCACTCGCACTGCACTTTTTATCTTCTAACACTCACACACTTGTTTTTTTATTCAAAAAACACTCACCCGTGCTTTCTTCTTCACTGCTTCTGTTAAATCTGTTCTGCTTCTTTCTTTATCTTTGAACAATAATTTTTTTTTAAAGTAGCTTTATTAGCTGTCTGCTTTTAAGCTTTATATTTCAATATTTTTTGCACATACTTTAAATTAATGCCACTTTTACTTTTTTGTCGCCTTTTTAGTTTTTTGCTTGCTGCACGTTTTTACTCTGACCACTGAATAATTTCGTAAAATTTTATCTTACCTCGTGGTTGATTTTTTGTACGCTTTCATCATGTTGAGTTCCTCTGCGAGTATGTTCACTAATATGGGCTTTTTTCTTCTACGTTTGGTGAGGTTTATGTTAAACTGTTGATTTCTTTAAGGTGATTCGCGAAGGCTCGAAGGACCAATGTTAACTTACAACGATAACTTATGAAAATGATGAACACTCGGTGATAGTTTGAATTTTCAACTTAATTCGTCTTCAATATTTACAGGAATGATTTAGCAATGATTTAAAAATTAAGATTGTAAGAATTTTATGAAGTTAAAACTTTCAGTTAATTTAAGGATTTAGATTGGAATTGAAAAAATTATTGAATAGAAAAACAATTGAAATTAACTGCAGTTTGCTGGTTACGAACTTTTCTCTCGGAAGCTTATATAAAAGAGGCGGAAGCTGAGTTTTAATTGGAGCTCGGAAGGAGCCATCGCGGCAAGCTGCGTTTAATATGCATTATCATGGTGTAAAACTAAGAGGAGAGAAAAGGTCGTAAACAGCAAACTGCATTTCAGTGCGACTGAATTAAAGTGTGAAGAATGATGAGCAGTGCGCTAACATAAACCACTAACTTATTTTTTTGCCATGAAAAATGCTTCCTCTAAACTCACACGAATGAGACTTGACCTTGAGGAATTTGACTTTGAAGTTGAGTTTATCAACGGGAAACATAATTGTGGCGCAGACGCTTTATCTCGGATTGATTTTGGGCAAATTAAACGACTTAAAGAAGAAAATTCTGCTATCATCCAAGTACTAATAAGATCCAAATCAAAAAGTACACCCCTCCATACCAATACTCAACCCAAAGAAAATATTTTAAATCAAAAAGTCTATACCACTATAACGACACACGAAATAAAAAAGTTACCATGTCTCAAACTTATAACAAAAAGGTGCACCAAAAATAAAAACAATATTGAAAATTTAAATGATTCCTCTAATCTAATTTTATACCATGGAAAAAATAAGATATGTGAAATAAATGCTAAGGATTTTACTGCTTATTATGGAAAGATTGAACTAGATCAATGTTTCCCAAACTTGAAACAGTAGTTGGCAATGAAAACTTTAAGAATGTAAAAATCGCAATTAACGATAAATTATTTATTGTTCACACAGAAGACACAGAGAAGACTGAAATATTACAAAAGTATCATGATGACCCTGCATTTAGAGGCCACCCAGGAGTCACACGATTACTATCAAAACTAAAACGACAATATTTTTGGCAAAATACGATTTCAGACATGAAATCTTATGTAAAAAATTGCTAAAATGTAAACAAAATAAATCTGGGGTAAATCATATAGACCATTTAATTAAAACAACTTCTTCAACTAGAGCTTTTGCAGCCGTGCAAATTGATACGATAGGTCTGTTTCCGAAGTCATTCAACGGAAACGAATACGCACTTACGATAATTTGCGATTTAACAAAATTCCTTCTAACAATAGCTATTCCAAACAAATCAGCTAGCATAGTTGCCAAATCAATAGTAGAAAATTGCATACCATGGGCATGGGCCCATGCAACAAATCCTTACAGATATGGGCACCGAATATAAAAATCAAGTATTTGATGAAATATGCAGACTTCTAAAAATTGAAAACAAAATATCAACTCCTTATCATCACGAAACTTTAGGCACTGTAGAACGCTCTCATAGAACTTTTAACGAATACATAAGGTCATATATATCATCAAATAAATTAGATTGGGATCATTGGCTTAAATATTTTTGCTACGATACAACTCCATCCACAACACATGGCTAAAGACCCTTTGAGTTAGTGTACGGAAAATCCGTTGCACCTTATGACTTTATGTTAAACGGAAAAGTATATACAATATAGATAATTTCGTTACAGAACTCAAATTTAAACTACAAACATCCCAAAAACGAGCAATAGAACTGTTAGAAAAAGCAAAAGTGAAAATAAAAGAAAACTATGACAAGAAGGCAAAACCAAAAATTATTAAACAAAACGATATGGTTTACTTAAAAGACGAAACCATCCACAAACTGGATATTCTTTTTAAAGGTCCATATAAAGTGCTGGAAACTGACCATTTATGAAATTGCAAAATCGACACACAGCAAAAGGTTAAAACAGTTCATAAAAATAGATTAAAATTAATCTAATTCAAATTTTATACTTATTAATATATTTTTTTTTTTACTTATTAATTTTATACAATTGGCGTGGAATATAAATTGTAAATTAGTAAAAATAGAGTTTAGCCACTAGAATTTGCATATTAGTTATGTAGAATCATATCTCTAAAAAAAAAAACAAAAACAAAAAAAATTTACCACTAGCTATACTAATAACTCTAAACACAAAAATTATCATTATATCGTTATTTATATATATATATTTCTAACGATAATACATAGATTAGTTTTGAATATATAAAATTAATTAGGTTAATAAAATTCATTTTGGTAACAGCCTTAAATTTACTTCAAAACAATCTTGATGATATGGTACTATTAAATCAATTATTATTTCAATTATATAAACTACATAAAAAAAAATCTATTTGAAAACGTTTTTATTTTTTTATAAATCGTCTGATCAACGATCTTCTCTATAAAAACTTTCTCTTTAAAAGGGGAGGTGTAGTGAAAATACACAAATGCTATTAAACTATTGATATGACACACAACTGAATGTGTAATTCAATTATGTGATTCACTAAAGTCAATTACCTTTGCAATGATATTCTGTAATTCAATTGCGTTATTCACTGGATTCAATAACCTTTGCTATGATATTGCAAAAGTTTCAGGCAATACTTTTCAATAAAAGTAGAACAGAATAATATGATACAATAAGCGGTGTATTTTCCCTTACCTCCAAATTTGCTTAGCTTTAATATTTTATATTTTATAAGAAAGCTTTATAATATTTGCTTAGCTTTAAGATTTCATATATTATGTATTATAAGCTTAAAGATTATATGTTTTTTTAAATAAATCCAGTCACTAATTGATATTGAAGAAAAACAGTTCGACGTCTTTCTTTTTTATTACAGTCTGTAGTAGTTGCAAAATGCAACGAATTCTCGTACTTCGTCTACGTTTTTAGGTATTGGGTTTTCTTTAATGTTTTTGATAATATCATCCACGTATAAAAATGCTTCTGATTCTAATCCTGAAAGAGCTATTGTTAGCATTCTTTGAAAACTATTTGAAGCTATTTTTAGTCCGAATCGTAGTCTTTTAAATTGGCAATGTTCGTTTGCTGTTGAAAAGGCTGTTAATTGTCTGGAGTTTTTGTCTAAACTAATTTGATGCAATGAGCTAGTCATGTCAAGTGTTGAAAAATATTTTGCTCTTCCCAGTTTGTCTAAAATGTCTTCTAATCGTTAAAGTGGGAATTTGCCATTAACTATTTTGTTGCATATTTTTCTGAAATCTATTACTACTCTCCAATTCTTTTTGTCGTCTGTGTTTTTCTTTGGTACAAGAGTAGTGGTGCATTATAAGGGCTAACTGATGGTTCTATGATGTCGTCTTGTAACATTTTGTTAACTTGTTCTGTAATTACCTCCATGTTTGCATGTTATCTGTAATTTTTAATATAAACAGGGGTGTTGTCTGAAATAGAAATTCTTTGTGTGTAAAAATTGTTTACTGTCAATCGGTAGTTTTCTAAATGAAAAATGTCTTGGTATTGTTTAAGAATTTTAAGTAAAGAAGTTTTTGATTTTTCATCAGCACAGTCTATGTTTAGTTTATCAATAATTTTATTGAAACGGTTTACGTCATAAAATGTTTGTTTATTGTATGCTACAATATTTTAGTCTTTAAGCGGTTCGGTTTCTTATTCTAAGTTCTCTTTTGTAAATTCTGAATTTGTAGCGTTTAAAATTTTAATGCCAGTTTCGGGTGCAATTGAGTTGCTTATAAAAATTCCTTGTGCAATTTCTTTGTTAAGTATAATTTCGTCTTCAAATAAATTTAATTTGATTGGTTGAATTATTTCTGTTATTGGTGGGATTTTAACTTTTAATGTTTGAAATGGTTTTGTATGCATTCATAAAACAAAATTGGTATCGTTTATTAATAAAGAAATAGTAAAATATTGCATAAAAATCTTTTGAGAAAATCTCTACCTATAATACTGGGTTGTCCATATTCGAAGCGCCCATTTTATTTTTAAATAAATCAAAGAAACCACAATTTCTTGTCTGTTCGTCATGAATATCATTTAAATGGGTTCAAGTAGATTTGCTTACATTATTTCTTGAATATGATATCTGGTAAATGGTCGCCATTGGCCTCTACGAAATATTGTGCCCGTTTTGCAGCATTTTCCATGGTTTTCTTCAACATTTCGATGGGAATGGCGGTTATTTCTTGACGGATGTTGTTTTTCAGCTCTTCTAGGGTCTTTGGCTTGTTGACGTAAACCTTTGATTTCAAATAACCCCACAAAAAGAAGTCTGGAGGCGTTAAATCTGGTGATCTTGGCGGCCAATCGAAATCACCATTTTTTGACATCAAACGGCCAGGGAACAATTGCTTCAAAAAATCGATTGTAGTGCGGCTTGTGTGTGGTGGCGCGCCGTCTTGTTGAAACCAGTAGTGCCTGATACGCTTTCGACGAACGATTGGCATGAAAAAATTGTTTATCATATCGCGATAACGCTCCTGATTGACAGTAACTCTGTGGCCATTATCATCTTCGAAAAAGAATGGCCCAATGAGCATTTTAGCACAAACTCCGCACCAAACAGTGACTTTTGCATCGTGAAGAGGTACCTCTTGAATCTCTTGTGGATTTTCAGTGGCATAAATACGGCAATTTTGTTTGTTTACCGTTTTCTTGGAAGGCGCACTTTTTTGTTTTCACTATTGACTTGTTTTGTTGAATGTAAATTTCAACAATTTTATAGCGATCGCGTGGCGTGTACTGTTCCATTGTAAACATTTGCTTGGAATGACGCTTCAAACGCGGTATGTCATTAGTCGATTTGGCATCACTGCAGAAAGTTACAGTGTTGCCAGATGGGCGCTTCGAATAAGGGCTACCCTGTACTATCTGTTCCTATTGGAAAAGTTTCTTTTACTAATTGGAAATCATGATTGCAATTAGGTTAAGTTAAGTTAAACCGGATGCCTTCGTGAAGGCTCACATAGACCAATTCAGGTCCTTAGTGGTACCGGTAGCGAACAAAAGGAACCTTTGTGTTTGTTCAAAAGTCTTTAAAGATTTGCGTTGAGTTCGCAAGCCTTAGGAGGGATTCTAGAGACAACCCTGGCTACATCTTTAAGCGACGGGAATGTCGATGAGCCTAGGTATTTTAGTCTCGATCTAAGTAGGGCGGGGCATGTGCATAGTAGGTGCTCCAGGGTTTCCACTGTGCCCGGTTCTTTGCACTTCCTGCAGTTGTCATCCGTGGTGATGCCAAGCTTCCTCGCGTGGGCTGCCGTCATGCAATGACCAGTGAGCATGCCCACTAGTGTCCTGCAATCTTTGCGCGGGCGTGCCAAGATGAACAGAGTTCGTTTTTCGCATTGTGCATTGCACATGATTTTCGAGATTTTGCACGATGTCGTTTCTCTCCATCTACGATTCACTGCTAGTGTTGCTCTTTTTTCGAGGTTCCTGTACAACTCTTGTAGCGGAGTAAGTACATGTTCTGCGAGTTCTGATTCCAGCCTGGCGCCTTCCTTTGCTAAACCATCTGCCATCTCGTTTCTCTCAATGCCCTGGTGGCTAGGGTATGACAACAATGGTTGATGTTAGAGTGTTGTGTTCGTGCTGAGGGCTATCTCAGCAGCCTTCCTTATGGTAAATATTTCCGCCTGGAAGATACTGCAGTGGTTCGGCAGTTTATATGGCTGCCTTATATTAGGCTCTGCGCAATACACCGCCGCACCTACCCCCGTAGGCATTTTGGAGCCGTCTGTAAATATGTTGACCGCCTGCTGTGCTTGTTCTATACCTTTGCAACAGTCATTTGGTCCCAGAAGAGATCGTGCTTTGGAATTGACTATCGTGCGAAGCACCATGTAGTCCGTGCTACTAGGTAGATCCTTTCCGATTGTACAATGTCCAAAATTTTGAATGTGCATATTGCCTGCTGCCGTTAGGCGTTGTGCCGTTTTTCCGGCTATTAGTTTTGCGTGTATGTCCAGGGGGTCCATACTTAGAATGGTTTCAAACGCTTTAGTTGGAGTTGACTTCAGTGCCCCCGTGATGCATAGCGCTGCCTGCCGCTGAGTTTTCTCCAAGTGCCTGAGGAATGTTGATTCTTTCACAGCCGGCCACCACACAATAATCCCGTAGAGTAGAATAGGACGCACTACCGTTACATAGATCCAGTGCATCAGAAAGGGTGAGAGACCCCACGTACTGCCTAGCATCTTTTTGGATGTGTATAGCGCAATGGTGGATTTCTTCACCCTTTCTTCCACGTTTGTTTTCCATGACAGCTTGCTGTTCAGGACGACTCCTAGATATTTTGTGTGAGTTTTCTGTATGAGACGTATATCGTTTAATTTCGGTGGTATCCACTGTGGTATCTTGTACCTTTTCGTGAACAGAACCAGATCCGTTTTCTCTGCATTAATACTAAGACCGACTGAATTTGACCATCTTAGTACATCTTTGAGTGTGCTCTCCATTATGGAGCTTACTGTTGATGGACATTTCCCTACTATAATAATGCTTATGTCGTCTGCATAGGCAGTTATCCTCTGTGATATCTGCCTACAGATCCGGGGATTCTACATATCCTGAGATATCTAGAAACGCCCCGAGTGCGTATTCCTTTTGGTGAAAGGCTTTCTCTATGGTTACTACTAGGGAATGTAGTGCCGTTTCAACCGATTTCCCTTTCGTGTATGCGTGCTGGTTGGTTGATAACTGGATTGAATTGTTTGTTAGGTGCAAGTCAATCAGTTTCTCGAGCGTTTTGAGTACAAAGGAGGTCAGACTTATTGGCCTGTAGTCTCTCGGACAGGGATGACTGCTCTTACCTGCCTTCGGTAAGAATACAACCCTCGCTGTCCTCCAAGCCTCAGGTACATAGTTTAGAGCTTGATGCATCCGTTAAATATATTTTTCAGCCATGGGACGACTCGCGATTCAGCCGTTTGCAACATGGCAGGAATTATACCGTCTGGTCCCGGAGATTTGTATCCCAAGAACGAGTTTATAGCCCATACGATTCCGTCCGACGTTATTAAGTCGTGTGGAACCTGTATCGGGGTTTTCCTGTACCCTCGTATTGTAGCAGTGCTTGGAGCTTCTGTACAGCTAGGAAAATGCGCCTTTAAAAGCACCTCGAGGGATTCCTGACTGCTCTCCATCCACTGGCCATTGTCTTTGCGTAGCTGGCTCTGAATGGAGGGCTGCTTTGAGAGTAGCTTCCTGAGCCTTGCTGTGTTCTCAGTTTTTTCTATGTTTGAGCAGAAGTTCTTCCACGAGTGTCTTTTTGCTCTGCGTACGTTTGTTTTAAAAAGTTTGAGCCTACATTTGTATTCTCCCCAAATTCCTCTTGGTCAGCTATTTTAGCTAGTTTAAAGAAATCTTTTAGGTCGCGTCTTTGCTCTGTAAGATTCAGACTCCACCATGGTGGTCTGATCTTACACTTTGTTCGCGTGGGCTTACAAGAGGCATGATAGGCCTTAAGAAGATGGGCCGAGAGAATCTTCAGGGACCTTTCAATGCCCTCTTCCGTATTAATTTGTTTAGTAGCTGGTAATTTGGTCTCAATGATGCTTCTGAAGCGGTTACAGTTAGTGTTTCTGGGGCTTCTAAAGATCTTTTGAGCTGGAGTGTAGTTAAAGCTTATACTTAAGCTAATATAATTGTGGTCAGAGAAGGGGGGCTGTGCTACCACCCTCCAATTTGTGACCAGAGTGTTGTTGTCGGAGGATATTGTTAGGTCTAACACGTTCGACGAGGTGGGGCCTACATACGTGGGTTCCTCGTCGATGTTAGCTACGCTAAGTTTATATTGTAGAATAAAGTTATGTAGGGACTCACCTCGATCGTTGATGTCTGGGCTGCCCCATGCTGGGTGGTGTGCATTGGCATCTGCTCCGATGACAACTGCTTGGTTCTTCCCGCCGGCGATTGCTACCATTCTTTGTAGCTCGTCTGGTGGTGCGTCGACGTCATGCGCCATGTAGCATGAGGCGACCAGGATCGGCTCGTCCGCGTCGCCCTCTAGCGCCACGACGGTGAGATCGTCAGTGCTGTAATGAGACATTAGATAAGTATAGATGCCTTTCCTTATAAGGATGGCTGTTCTTGTTCTACTTACTGTTGTTGTGAAAAACGTGTTGAAGTT
This sequence comes from Dichetophora obliterata, assembly GCA_963920525.1. Taxonomy (NCBI): domain Eukaryota; kingdom Metazoa; phylum Arthropoda; class Insecta; order Diptera; family Sciomyzidae; genus Dichetophora; species Dichetophora obliterata. The sequence goes on along the minus strand of OY986437.1, from coordinate 152,782,352 downwards.
TTGTGACTTTAGGCCAGATACCGCGTTGCCCGAGGCAATCCAAGGCTCCTGTACTAAACCCACATCGTAGCCTCCTTCCTCCAATACGAGAAGGAGTTCTGCGCTGGCGGTTTTGCTTTTATGCAATTTTATTTGAAGGACCTTCAACTCCATTAGGCTGAAGGTTCCTTTACGGAGTCAACTTTTGTGAGTGTGCCTCCGTCACCCGCATCTTCCAGACTGAGTCCTTGGGCAGCGTCGGTCACGGCTTATAGGATCTTTTCACCTCTCCGGACTCTAGTGTGTTGCTGTTGTTGTCCTTGGGGTGACGCTTTTTGAGGCGCAGATAAACACTACCAACGCCCCACACCATCTTCCCGTACCGCGCGTAGAGGATATCCTCTGCCTCCTTGTTGATTTGGAGGATGTAGTGTTGCCCCCCGCTACTATCAGGTAATGGATCAGCAACCTTCAATATCCTCCAATCATCTGTTGGTACGTCCGGATTTTGTTTCTGTAGAAGCTTCAGTGCGGACTCCTGCGGCACTACTCTTGGGAAGAGTACCTTCGCTTTTGGCAGGGACGGGATACTAGTCCTGTCCACTACTTCCAGTTGGGCACCCTCCCATAGGCCTTGGAGTGTCGGAGTTACTGCTTTCACCCAGTGCAGAGTTGGATCGTCGTTGCACTTTAGGATCTTAACCCCATTGAGCCAGCCCGCTCCATCGAATGTGGGCATGGGAGCGTCAGGTTGGGCTTCCAACCTCACGAACATCAATCACCTCGAGAAGCTTCATCTCTACGGATTTCCATCTCTCAAGGTTCATTTTGATTTGGGGATCACTCCGGTCGATCAGTGCTACGATCAGGTGTCGTTTAGTCACGTCACTGGCCTTGGTTCTTACCTCCTGTTTAGGCTGCGGGATTGTGTTTGTGGTCGGTTTCTTCTTCTGTCGTTTGCTTGCTGGAGCTCCGACTTTCGCACTTTCCTGCTCTTCTACTCTGTTCGCGAACTGCGAAGTTGTAGGTGCAAAGCTTGGTCTGCTCGCGAAGTGTATGTGACCCTCTTCCATCTTTAGCTTAGCCCAGGCGAGCGACTCCTTCTCTTTGGAAGAGAGATCAATCTTGCCTGACAGCCGGCTGCAGATTTTAAGGGCCGCTTTGTAGTTGGCCTTGGCCTTCAACCCCTTCTTTGACTTGGTCTTGGGCCCTTCCTTGCGAGAGGAGCTGGAACTCGCTGACTTATCCGGAGAGAGGAGAAGCCTGTCCTCAACTGAGTTTGCGCTATCGTGGTCCGAGTCTGCATCGACTATGGCACCCCTGCGCAGTAGTGTGGATTTTTTGGCAGTAGTTGTCTTTATACCCAGGCCTGCTCCCGCCCCGGTGACATTTTTGGCAGTTGTTTTGGAACCGCTATGGCCTGCTCCAACAATAGGGGAGGTGTGACTGCTGGCGGCACGAAGTGAGGATTGCTCCTCACAGTGTCCACCGGCGGCCGCTGGTGCTTTTTGTTTGTTTAGTTTATTTGGTTCTTCCATATAATTCCCACGAGTGTAGAACAAAGGAAGGTCCACCCCACAGAGGTCCCTGTGTGCGGGTAAGGCTGGATAGTACCGGAGGGCGCCTGGTATCCGGGTATGCTCCGTTTGAGACTGGACTATTTTTAATGGGCCTCCAGCCTATCAAATCCTCGGCACGGGTCGCATAACACCTTGATTCGGTCCATCGGAGGAACTAGGTGTGGGATAGGAGAGGTGAGATATGGGATGAATATGAAGGGTATGGGGAGTGAAAAGGGGATATAGGGTAGGAGTGAATAGCTACTAGTGCATCACCAGGATGCAGCGACCTGTATGACCTAGGACCCCTTTCAGAAGCTTGCGCTTCCGTCATTCCAGCCCACTGCATCCTAGCGACCTAAGCCCCCACACCAGCGCCAAGGTTGCTATTCCAGTTGGGAATGATTGCAATTACTGTCAGCAACTTCTAAATTAAGTTCGATTCTGCCAAGAGAAAACGTTTCTTCGTTGGTGATTTCTGTCAATATTCTAAATGTTTTGACATTTTACAGATTGAAATATCTGCGCCTGTGTCAATAAGAAACGGCGTTTGTTTATTTTTGTATTTTAAAGTTAAAAAATTTGTGTTGCTATCCGAGATTTTAAATACTTTTAATTTCGGCTTTCTGGGTTAGTTGTGTACCCCGAGCCTCGCTGGTTTCCCTGGTGCTGTGTAGTTGTTTGTGCATAGTCAGCATAATTATTGTCGTAAATAGTTCGTACATTACGGTTTGGGTGTCTAGAGTTTCTGTAGTTGATATTAGAGTAATTATGTTGATTGCTGTTGTTGTTGTAGTTTTGGCGATTTTGATTTTGTGAAGTATTGAAGTTGCTTCGGTCATTGACTCTGTTTCTGTTGTTTTCATTAAAATAGTTTGTATTGTTGTTGTAAGAATTTGGTCGGTTGTTGTTATTAAAATTATTTCTGCTGTTGTTGTAAGAATTTGGTCGGTTGTTATTGTTATTATTAGGTGGGTTGAAATTGTTGCGGTAGGTTAAGTCTGTTCTTACGTGATTGTGTCCGTTAAAATTTTGATTTCTGTATCTGTTGTTAGTTGTATTGAAATGCATTATTGTGTTAGTGTGGTCTTGTTCTATTTCTAAAGCAAGATTTGTAGCTTCAGTTGATGCCCTAGGTTGTGCTGCGAAAATAGTTGTTATAAAATTGCTTCTTTATGCATTTTCAAAAATGTTTAATGCGTAACTGTCGTTTATTTTTGTTATAACTGGTTTTCTATTTCAGTAGCTGTTGTACCTAGTTGTTCTATTTGTAGTTTGTTACGTTCTGTAAGTGTATTTATTGGTTTGTCTTTGAACGAAATCACAGATGAATTTCTTTGTAAAAAATTTGTCAAAGTTGTTTGTATTTGTGAAACAGTTTTATGGGATTTGTACCTCTCTTCTAATTTAGTCAATAAAGATTGAAAATCTGTCGGTTGTGAAACGAGTCCGATTAATGTCCTCACATTTAAATGTAACTTTATATGAAAAACAAATTCTATGAGTTGTAATGTAAATATTTTCTGTTGTGGTTTATAATCTTAGGAAAGGGAAATGTTTAACTACCCTGTATATATTTTCAGTTGTATTAAAAGAAACGAGTAAAAGTTTAAAGTGAATCAAACAAGCGCACTTTAAAAGTTCCGCTAGGTCTGTTGCACACTGTATATGTGTGTGTTGTTCTTAACGAAGACAAAGGAACAGTTTGATGAACAAAAGGAAAAAAACTTGGTGTATGTGTGTTTCTTGACTTTTTACTTTTCTCGTCGGATACATAAAATAAATGATTCTGATTTCTGTTGTGCGACAAGCAAGAAGTGTGTTTTTGAGCTGCACCATTTTTATTGTTAAGAATAAAAAACATAATTGATATTGTTCCTGTATACAGGGTTGTCCATATTCGAAGCGCCATTTTATTATACAGCCATTTTATTTTTAAATAAATCAAAGAAACCACAATTTTTTGTCTGTTCGTCATGAATATCATTTAATTGGGTTCAAGTAGATTTGCTTACATTATTTCTTGAATATGATATCTCGTAAATGGTCGCCATTGGCCTCTACGACATATTGTGCCCGTTTTGCAGCATTTTCCTTGGTTTCCTTCAACATTTCGATGGGAATGGCGGTTATTTCTTGACGGATGTTGGTTTTCAGCTCTTCTAGGGTCTTTGGCTTGTTGACGTAAACCTTTGATTTCAAATAACCCCACAAAAAGAAGTCTGGAGGCGTTAAATCTGGTAATCTTGGCGGCCAATCGAAATCACCATTTTTTGACAACAAACGGCCAGGGAACAATTGCTTCAAAAAATCGATTGTAGTGCGGCTGATACGCTTTCGACGAACGATTGGCATGAAAAAATTGTTTATCATATCGCGATAACGCTCCTGATTGACAGTAACTCTGTGGCCATTATCATCTTCGAAAAAGAACGGCCCAATGAGCATTTTAGCACAAACGCCGCACCAAACAGTGACTTTTGCATCGTGAAGAGGTACCTCTTGAATCTCTTGTGGATTTTCAGTGGCATAAATACGGCAATTTTGTTTGTTTACCGTTTTCTTGGAAGGCGCACTTTTTTGTTTTTACCATTGACTTGTTTTGTTGAATGTAAATTTCAACAATTTTATAGCGTTCGCGTGGCGTGTACTGTTCCATTGTAAACATTTGCTCGGAATGACGCTTCAAACGCGGTATGTCATTAGTCGATTTGGCATCACTGCGGAAAGTTACAGTGTTGCCAGATGGGCGCGAATATGGACAACAATATTCTAATATATAAAATTCTTCTGTCACGGGGTGCGTAATCGAACTCCTCCGAAACGGCTCGACCGATTTTCATGAAATTTTGTATGTATATTTTGTAGGTATGAGAATAGGTCGTAAAGTATATTTCAACCTCCTACTAACAGTGGGCGTGGCACCTCCCATACAACCCAAATTTGCGATATCGAATATCTTTGGAGTTATAAGCCGCTTAGCCTCGGAATTCGGTATTCGACAATTTACACGTGCCGCTTCGCAGATAAAATTTTGTTAGAGTTGGACAAGGGGGCGTGGCACCTCCCATACAACCCAAATTTGCGATATCGAATAGCTTTGGAGTTATAGGCCGCACATCCTTGGAATTCGAAATTCGACCACAATTTACACGTGGCGTTTTACTGATAAAATTTTATGGGAGTTGGACAAAGGGGCGTGGCACCTCTTATACAACCCAAATTTGCGATATCGAATAGCTTTTGAGTCAATCAAACAAAGCAAACAAAGCCTCGGAATTCAGCATTCGAACTCAATTTACACATGCAGTTTTACTGATAACTTTGTATGGCGTTGGACAAGGGGGCGTGTCACCTCCCATGCAACCAAAATTTGAGAAATTCTACAGCTTTTGAGTTATAGGTCGCACAGCCATGGAATTGAGTATTCGACCACAATTTACATATACAGTTTCACTGATAACATTTTATTCGCGTTTGGCAACGGGGCCGCGGCAGCAACGCGCCGGGTTTAAGCTAGTATATATATATATATATATTAGGCCGGGCCAATTTGTATGGAGCCGAAAAATTCGATTAAAGCCACCCCCTGGGATGATTCTATGGACAATTCTAAGCATCTTTGGTGAAGGAACCATAGGTCTATCTCGATTTTCGAGTCTCCCACTTTTCAAAAAATGATTTTTCCCCTATAACATCATTGATTCAAAATTCGATTTTTTATTCATCGTTATATTATCTTTTTTATGTGTATATGGGGGGTTTTTGGGGTCGAGAAATTCATTTCTGATCTTTATTTTTACCTATGACCACCGCCAGAGGGCGTTTCATGCCTATTTTAACCAAAATTATTTCTGCTGCTTTGCGGACTTTTTATCTCTGACATTTATTGTTCTTAATTTTAAGTAAGTCAATTGTTTATATCCGCACTGAACAAACTCGTCGCCCACCGCAAACTGCATTGATGTGTATTGACGGTCGGCGATGGGTTTGTGTTGTTGATGTTCAGTGCGGCCTTTTGACACTTGCTGTCATATGTTTAGTGATTTTTCTCCCGTTTTGGCTTTTCTCTCGCATTCCTTTAACCGCGTTGGTTCGTTTTTTTTACGTATGGAATTTAGTTGGTTTTAAATAAATAAAATTAAAGTAAATTAAGTACAGAAATTGTGTTCGTATTTATAATTGTTTAAACGCGTCAGTTTTTTCGCATACTCCAGAGTGCATTACCCGGCATACCAACAGCACCACCAGACGGCACATCACCAGACAGCCGCAGCAATTAACGACACAAGGCTCCGCCACCAGCAGCAACATCATCCCCACCGACTACCAACGCACCCAGGAGAAACCAGGCAACACCAGTAACACCCACATAGTGTGTAAAAACTAATACGTTCTAACAAGAAACGTAACTAATATAAATAAAATTCTCATCATTTTTACCATTGCGTTTTTACCAATTTGCAGGTGGAACAAATATATTCGAACCAAATGTTTTAAAATATACTAATTTCAGTTATTTTTTAAGTCTTATGTATGCATGGATCTAAATGCATTGCCGTCTACATCGCAAACCGCAACAACATCAACAAGTAACGAAACTCATTTGAAGCATTTCATGTCCAAATCCACAAGATGTTCCGCCACTGATACGAGGACCGTATACTCCCAGATACGATGCTTCGAACTTCGCTGCGATGTGTGATCGATTTGGTGTGTCAGATAGAATAGCAGCAGCACTCGCAACATCCCTTATGCAAGACATTGACGTAAAAGATGCACATGGCAATCCGATCATCATGGATAAAAATAAAGTGCGTCGAGAAAAAGCCAAATGCAGAGAAGAATTGCTTCGTAAGCAGTATGATGCATCCAATTTGATAGCATTTTCATTCGACGGCCGAAAAAATGATGCTTTAACAATGGAAAAAATCGATGAGAAGTTGCATCCAAGGATGGTGAAAGAACCACATCTAGTTGTTTTGAAGGAACCAAATTCTCGATTGATAGGCTACACAAAAGTCGAAAATGAAGATGCTGAACACAAATTGATGACATTGAATGGATTCTTCGTCGAAAAAGAAATTGCTCTCTTTTGCGGCATTTGCTGTGATGGTGAGCCAATAAATACTGGCGTAAGAAATGGGATTTTGCGTCGATTTGAATTGCATTTAAATAGACCGCTGCATTGGTTTGTATGCCTTCTGCACTTCAACGAGCTGCCATTTCGTCATTTGTTTAACACTTTGGACAAATCATCGACCACTGGACCACGAACAACAACCGGAACGTTGGGCAAACAAATTGAAACGAATGAAAATCTTCCGGTATGTATCATTTTTCACATCGATTTTTTCCATTATTAAATGGAAAAATTGCATTTAATTCATCTAATTTCTTTTTTTTTCAGCTTATAGATGAATTCGAGATAGTCGTGCTAGAGAACATGCCACCTGATTTAGATCCATTTGAATTATCCACCGATTCAAAGTACCTATACAAAATGGCCAATGCAATTTCGAATGGTGTTGTTCCTGCGGATTTGTCTCACATTAAACCAGGACCAATAGCACATTCACGTTGGCTCACCAAGGCGAATAGATTGTTGCGGTTGTATGTGTCAACTGAAAATCCATCAAGGAATTTGAAAATTCTGGCAACATGCATAATGAAAGTGTATGTGCCGATGCACTTCAACATCAAGTACTATAATTCGGTGGTCTTCGGTAGTGTATTATTTCACAAATTCATTCGTTGCACACAATATTTGGATACAAATCTACGCCAAGTTGCGAATAATGTCATTAAAGACAATTCATATTACGCACATTCCGAAAATATTCTGTTAGCGATGTTATTTGATGATAAAAAAGAGACACGAAACATCGCAATCAAGAAAATTTTACACTACCGAAGAAATCTGTACGACCCGCCACATCTTAGAGTTTATCAAAAACCTTTGATAAACTTCAATTGTACAGATTATACGAATATGATTGATTTAAATAAAGATGATGTCTTATTCGAACCACCGTTTACGCATACCATTCCGTATGATCATTTGGAACAATATATAGAATACGATGATCCACCATTGCCTGATCCAAGAATTCCGGTACACATACAAGCAACGGAAAGACATGTTAAGTTGCTGGCTAGCGTTTCTAAACGTGTTTTACAAAAAAATCGACACAGTGTTATGGCAGTTACATCAGAAAGCCGTGCAAAATACCCCAGACTGGAAAGCAAGAAAGACTTTCAAAAATAACTTATTTCGCTTTTCTTCCACTAAATTAATTTTTTTGTTTTTTTTGCACATGTTCTTAGTTTTCAGGTTGAATTTCTGTTGACAAAAAATAAAATAAAGATCAATATTACCGAAAAAAATTTAAATTTTTCTCAGAAAATAGACGAAAAATAGTTAAAATATGCATGAAACGCCCTCTGGCGGTGGTCATAGGTAAAAATAAAGATCAGAAATGAATTTTTCGACCCCAAAAACCCCCCATATACACATAAAAAAGATAATATAACGATGAATAAAAAATCGAATTTTGAATCAATGATGTTATAGGGGAAAAATCATTTTTTGAAAAGTGGGAGACTCGAAAATCGAGATAGACCTATGGTTTCTTCACCAAAGTTGCTTAGAATTGTCTATAGAATCATTCCAGGGGGTGGCTTTAATCGACAAAAAATTTGGCCCGCCCTAATATATATATACATATATATATAAAAAAAAGAATAAAAGAAACTACAATTTATTTGGATTTTACATCAGATGTGGACCAAAAAAGATGAACTAGTGAAGGCGCTGGAGGAAGCAGGAGTTACTTTTCCTGCTACTGCGACTGTGGTACAGTTGCGCAGGCTGTTGAGGAGCGTGGTGGGGAGCCTCAATGTGAATGATGATGATGATGCTGCCAGTGAAAGTTACGTTAATGGTGACGAGAACAACGCTGCTGGAAGTGATGCTAATGGTGACGAGTACAACTCTGCTGGTACTGTGATTAGAGCGGAAGCACTGGAAAATTTGGATGATGCAATTGCTTTGCTGGAAAAGAAAAAGAATTTTGCTGCTTCAAAAAGAGCTGAAGCTGTTGGAAGATGAGACCGCAGGCGGCTTGCAACGCTTATCAATAGCAGATGTCGATAGCATTATTTCAAAATTCTCTGGCGACAATGCATACCCAATTGAAAAGTGGCTGCTGGATTTTGAGAACGCGGTGAAAATTGGCATCCAGATTAACCACTTCAAATATATGTACTTGCGTCGTCTTCTAACCGGAACAGCAGCAATCTTTTTGCGTACTTCTACTGCTGCCGACTACAGCGCAGTGAAGGAAGCTCTTCTTCAGCAATTTAAAAGAAACGTGTCACCCAACGATGCATATAGGGAGTTGTATAAGCGCCAGCGCTTGCTGAACGAGAGCATTATTTTCTACATGCTGTCCATGAAGGAAATCGCAGCGCAAGCCAACCTAGGCGAGGATGAGGTTATCAGTGCAGTGATTGAAGGGCTTAGAGACAATACAGCATATGCTTCCATTTTGTACTCTGCAAAGAATTTGGCAGAATTGCAAGAGCTGCTCCTGAAGTATGAAAAAAAGAAATTAGGTGATTGTTCCTCTAGATATGTTGGTCAAAGCCCGGGTGCATCTGCTAATTCCAGCTCCTGTGACCTGGTGTTTCAATTGTTCTCAGCTTGGACATATATCTAGCCAGTGTAAACAACCTAAGCGTGCTATTGGGAGCTGTTTCCGATGTGGTAGCAAGGATTACATTTTGAAGGAATGTAAGCAGCCTCCAATGAAGACGGTGAATGTAGTACCGTGTCGAACCAAACGACATGCATCCAGTGGATTCATACCAAACAGTGAGTATTGCTTTTTGTAATGGATACCTGAACAGTAAAAATTTTAAAAAATGTATTTCTTTGATTGACAGTGGTAGTCCAGCTAGTTTTATTACCAAAAATCTACTTCCTTTTGACATAAGTAATGACTTGCTAGTTTTTTCTGACTTACATAGTCTGGGTAGAGTTGAACTCAAGACCTTTGGGAAAACTGATTGCGAAATTTTGCTTAATGGTACATATTATATTATATCTTTATTAATAGTTTCTGAAGACCTTTTACCGAAGCCTCTCCTGCTCGGTAGGGACTTTTTACACTTATTTAATATTAAATTATTTATGATTAAAGATAAAAGAAAAGAAAATGAATTGCATTTATTGAACTCAAATAACTGGCTGGCTCTTCCAATTAGAGATATTGTTCAGGTTCCACAGGAAATTGTAAAAGAAAATTATCGTTTGCAGGATCATTCTGGTGAAATATTGACTGAGCGTTTTTCAGATTTTAAAACTGATGAGGGAAAATCTATTAGTGATTGTCTTCCGTTTAGTGATTGTCTTCCGTCTAGTGCTTGTTGTGTCGCTGAGACCGATGCTGTCAAAATGGAAATACCTTCCGATGAATTGAGTGTCAAGTGTCCGAGTGACCCTGTAATTTAAGATTGTTTTGCTTATAATGATGGAAATATTTCTTGCTGCATAGATGTTAATGCTATTTGCCAGGGTAACATTGAGGATTGTGACATTGATTTTTTATTGCCTAAGGATACACGCTTGCAAATCGAGTCTATAGTGCGTAATTGTTATTTAGATTGCCCTCAGGACAATACTTTGCAACCATTTGAAATGTCTATTAAGGTGACTTCGGAACAGAACATTTTTTCACATCCGCGCAGGTTATCTTTTCGGGATAAAATTGAGGTTAAAAAAATTGTTCAAGAATTGTTAGATCAGGGAATTATTCGGCATAGTTCCTCACCATGCTTCACCAATAGGTTAGGTTAGGTTAAACCGGATGCCTTCGTGAAGGCTCACATAGACCAATTCAGGTCCTTAGTGGTACCGGTAGCGAACAAAAGGAACCTTTGTGTTTGTTCAAAAGTCTTTAAAGATTTGCGTTGAGTTCGCAAACCTTAGGAGGGATTCTAGAGACAACCCTGGCTACATCTTTAAGCGACGGGAATGTCGATGAGCCTAGGTATTTTAGTCTCGATCTAAGTAGGGCGGGGCATGTGCATAGTAGGTGCTCCAGGGTCTCCACTGTGTCCGGTTTCTTGCACTTCCTGCAGTTGTCATCCGTGGTGATGCCAAGCTTCCTCACGTGGGCTGCCGTGACCAGTGTCATGCAGTGACCAGTGAGCATGCCCACTAGTGTCCTGCAATCTTTTCGCGGGCATGCCAAGATGAACAGAGTTCGTTTTACGCATTGTGCATTGCACATGATTTTCGAGATTTTGCACGATGTCGTATCTCTCCATCTACGATTCACTGCTATTGTGGCTCTTCTTTCGAGGTTCCTGTACAACTCTTGTAGCGGAGTAAGTACATGTTCTGCGAGTTCTGATTTCAGCCCGGCGCCTTCCTTTGCTGAACCATCTGCTTCACCAATAGTATTAGTAAAAAAGAAGAATGGTGAAACACGGATGTGTGTGGATTACAGAGATCTAAACAAAATTACTGCTAGTGACTATTATCATTTACCTTTAATTGAAGATTGTCTTGAATATTTGGGTGGAAAGAGATACTTTCTGTTAGATTTGAAAAGCGGGTTTCATCAAGTAAAGGTTTCCGAAGGATCAACAAAGTTTACTTCATTTGTAACGCCAAACGGGCAATACGAATATGTTATGATGCCATTTGGCCTGAAAAACGCACCATCGGTCTTTCAAAGATTCATTACATTTATTTTAAAAGATTTTATTGCAAAAGGTTTGTTAATAGTATATATGGATGGTATATTGCTGACTACTGTTGAGCTGTACGAGCACTTGCCTATTTTTAAATCTGTTCTGCAACAATAAGCTAGGTATGGACTCGAACTAAGATTATCAAAGTGTAAGTTTTGCTATCGTAGCAATCAGTATTTGGGTTATGACGTATGTGATATGGGTATCAGTCCGAATGAACATCATAAGCTTTCTGTGGCTCAATTTCCATTGCCTAAGACTCTCAAACAATTGAATTCATTTATTGGTTTGTGCGCTTATTTCAGGAAATTTGTTCCACAATTTTCAAAAATTGCTAAACCGTTGTATGATTTATTAAAAAGAGATGCCAAATTTGAACTGAATGACCCAAGGAAAGAAACAGAATTGCATTGTGACGCAAGTGCTCAGGGGTATGGCGCTATCATAATGCAGCGTCAACTTGATGGAAAATTCCATCCAGTCTTTTATTTTTCTAAGCGAACAACAAATGCAGAGAGTAGATATCATAGCTTTGAGTTGGAAACATTAGCTATCATTTATGCGTTACGCCGATATAGAGTGTATCTTGAGGGAATTTCATTTAAGATTGTTACTGATTGTAACTCATTGACATTGACGTTGAATAAGAAAATACTTAACCCGCGAATAGCCAGATGGGCCCTTGAGCTGCAAAATTATGACTATGTCGTTCAACATAGAGATGGAACTAATATGGGACATGTTGATGCTCTAAGCAGGAGTGAAGTAGTATTAGCTGTAAATGAAGACGATATTGAGTTCCAATTATATGCGACCCAAAGTAGAGATCCAGATATTGAAAAATTCGTAATCAATTGGAAAAGGGGCCATTGAAACTTTTTGATGGACCTCATAGATGGACTTGTATATAGAAAAGATGAGGGTCAAGTGTTTTTCTTTGTTCCTCGATAAATGGATTAATGTTATACGAAGCATACATGAGAAGATTGGTCATTTAGGTATAAATAAGACTTATGATCAAATTCGAATGCACTATTGGTTTCCTGATATGAGACCCAAAATAGAGAGATACATAAAAAACTGCCTTAAATGCATTATATATTCCGCTCCCGACAGAGTAGATGAAAGGAATCTCTATAGTAACCCAAAGAAACCATTCCCTTTTGACACCATTCATATCGACCACTTGGGTCCTTTGCCCTCCTTAAAGTAAAAAAGAAAACATTTATTTGTAGTTATAGATGCGTTCACCAAATATGTAAAACTTTATCCTGTCAATTCCACAAGCACTAGAGGGGTTAATGATGCTTTGAAGAAGTATTTTCAGTATTACAGTAGACCTAGTAGAATAGTTTCGGATCGGGGTACCTGTTTTACGTCGTTGGAGTTCAGTGAGTTCTTGGTTAAAAATAATATTGAACACGTGAAGGTTGCCATAGGCTCTCCCCAAGCCAATGGGTAGGTTGAAAGGGTCAACCGGTTCTTGACTCCAATGCTAAGTAAGTTAAGCGAACCTCTTCAGCATTCGGATTGGGTTTCTAAATTAAGCCAAGTTGAATTTGCTTTAAATAATTCAGTACATAATTCAACAAGAAAAACCCCAGCAAACTTGCTTTTTGGTGTTTTCCAACGAGGACCAATGGTCGATGAATTCACTGAGTTTCTTGATGAACGACAAGTGGCCCCGGAGCGTGATTTAGACTCGGCTAGACAGGAGGCTAGTGAGGCCATAGCGTTGTCTCAGCGGCGCAATGAGCGCTATTTTGAACGCGATCACAGACCTGCTAAAGAATTCGTTGTTGGCGATTATGTAGTTATAAGAAATATTGATAGTACTGTAGGCACTAATAAAAAATGCATCCCAAAATTCAAAGGCCGTCGGTCAGACAACCTGAATGCAGTCACATTAATTTTAAATTTAATAAAAAAAACAACACAAAATTTGAATATGATTTGTTTTTAATATGATATATGAATATATGCTTGGGTTCCTATAATAATTTTTGTGTGTCCCCAATATTAAAAAAGATACACGATTTTGTTGCAGCGTAGTTACTTTGTTGGTATTGTTTTGCGCAACACTGTATATATATAAACTAAAAAAAAAAAAAAACTACAATTTATGTGGATTTTACAGAGTTGTGTTTTTCCCCCAGCTGATAGTGTTCTATATTATTTAAATTATTTTTAGAAAGCTATCTAATACTCTGTTATCTCCTGTAAAAATTGGTATGGCTTTCATAGCCGTATCTATGCTGAATTCTGACATTTTTAAATCTATACTGTTATGATTTTTTTCAAAATTTTTTTCAATATTTACTTGTAATATTTCTATGGCTATTTTATAATTTTCTTCTAAAATTAGTTTAACTTCTAAAAGTTTTGTTTGGTCTTCTAATTTTATACTTTTTTCTAACTCTGAGTGATTCCATTGCTTTTCGACAAAAAAATTAAATTCTCAACCTAATCCTCTCCGATTTGGTTTAAACTTTGTGTACACGTAGTGTTGGCTACAATTTAGAAAATGAATTTGTAATTTTTATTTTTTTTCGAGTTACGGGTACTCAAAAATTTAAAAATTCTTTTTTTTTCTTGAGGACTGATTTTCATTCTATCACAACTAGGGGTTGGAAATAACATGTACAAAAAAACTAACTCTACATCTACTAAATCTGCGAAACCAAAAAGTTCCACTATCTGCTTAGGTTTGGATCTTTGCTACAAACAGAAATGCGTACCAAAGTGAACAGAAAATTAAGAGAGAAAGAAAACTTCTCTTTTGTGCTATACGAAAACAAGTATTTCGTTTTTTAGATTTTGTTGTCACGATCACAAGCACAACAATTAACAAATGTTGTGTTTGTTTTACCACGGAAATTCGACAAAAGAATTTCATGTTTTGAGCAGAATTTTTTTAACAAGCTAAAATTTTTTACTGCTAGTTCTGTTGATTTGCTTGCATAACAATTTCAAAGACCGATGTACGAAATGATTTTAGTGACATGGTTTTTTGTATGGGGATCCCCAGAAGGGTGGCAGGTAGAATGTTGATGTGTACAGAAGGAATATTGAGGGGAAAGAAAGTAATATGACCAGCTCATACATTTTACACCCCTAGTCATTGAATTTTTGATATCTTATACTATTAAACTAGCAATATTTGTTTTTTTGTTAATTTGTTCGTTTGCAAATTAGTTATCAAAAGCGGATTTTGATGAAATTTTCAGTGTAGGGGTTTACGGGGACGAAAAATCGGTCTGAATAGGTCTTATTTCAAGATTGCAAAAAAAAATTCGTTTATCAGCGCACATTAAGGTATTTGACCGACTTAGGCGGCCAAAATTATTTTATACGTTAAATAGTTTCTATTGAAGTCTTTTATCAAATCAGCCCTGTACGACTATTGGGACATATTAAGCAATGCAAAAAAAATTCGTTTAGTATCGCACATTGGGGTATTTGAACGATTTAAGCAACAAAAATAATTTTATTTGAAAAGGAGTTTCTATTCAAGTCTTTTATTTGATTTTAATCCTGTACGATCATTGGGATATATTGAACACTATTCAACATTGCATAAACTTTTTTCTTTCAAATCTGTGTTTTATAAAATTGATTTTTGGCATCCCAAATCGGTGAAATACCTTTTTGTGCTTCCCGAAAAATTATTCCGAAGTTCGATTCCAAAAATTCCGTGATGGGATTAACTGCATCTATCCCTAATTAGGACATTCGGAAGATGTATATCCCCAGCAATTTCGATGAAATTTTCAATAAGGGGTTAACGGAGGCGAAAAAACGATCTAACTGGGCCTCATTTCTAAAAAAAAATTCGTTTTATCCGTATGCATGGTGTTTTTTTTTTTTTTTTGTGTTTTCGCTGCATATAAAGGTTTTCTTTTTCCGTGTATTTTAATGTGGTAGCGCAGAAAGCATTTAGCATCCCACATTGGGGTGTTTGACCGATTAAGGTGGCCAAAATTATTCTATTCTGTAAAAAGTTTCTATTATATTACAGACTAAAATTTTTTTCGGATTTACGTACATTTAATGGTGCTATGCGTACTTTTAAACGGTGAGGTGAAAATGTTGTTCAGAAAATTCCTCATTACAGTTGCTTTAAAAAATTGTTTAGTCGATACACAATCAAAAAGAAAAATGAAACATATGGGTTTTGGTGGGAAGAAGAAAAAATTTCTATTAAAAAGAAATGGATTTCATTTTTCATTTCGAACAAGGCAATGGCTGTAAAATTCAATGATTTGCACAACAAAATTCGAACACTTTAGAAATAAATTTAATAAAATTGTAACGACATTGCGGGGTCAAATCAAGTGCGATGGACACTCAACATGTTCCACTTTAAGAATATCTATAAAGTTTGGATGTGCTTTTTTGTCGATTTCGTCACACTATTGTATAATTCCAGAAAAAAATATTTCGTCGCTGCGCCTACAAAAATGGTTATGTGATTTTTGTCAATTTTTTTTATTGCATACTTTATTAAAACTATCAATCTCTCATATTTCTGCAATTGCTGTTTTTTTAGATCTCTTTTGGTTTAGAAGTGATTAAAGTAGCTTCGTGCTCGCAGTAGTAGAAATGCTCTGAAAAAATCAGTTTTTTGCTGTCCTGAAGAGTGGCTGAAAACAAATAATTATTTTAGTAGGTGCAGCGACGATTTGTTATCAAATTAATAAGTTGGCTTTTTATTTTACCATGAGTGTAGCTTCGATGTCTCCACGCGAGAAATAAGAAGTCATTGACTTATATCATTAAAAGCAGTGCATCAGCAATTTATTATTATTTGCCAATAATTAATAAATGATATTAATATTTACTGAGCTGCATTGAATAAAGTAGCTCAGCAGTTTCATATTACTTAATATTTATATTTGCTGAGCTGCATTGAATAAAGTAACTCAGCAGTTTGATAATACTTAAAATATGGACTTATTGGTAGTTTTAGTTGGCAGCTCAACGTTAGGGCTTGGTGAGCTTTTATACGTAACTTCCCCAGGGCCAGAGTTGGAATTCTCCTGAACTCATTTATTTGTAATTTTGACTGTAATGGCTTTTTTCTTTCTAATTACTAATATTACAATAATGGCCACTGCAGCAAGTAAAAGTATTAAGTCTAATCCATATGACATATTTTTATGAAGTTTTAAGTCCTTAATTGCTCGTATGTTTTCAAAGTTACTTACAGTAATTTTATCAAATGAAGGCATAATTTCATACGACTGATTTAGCTTACTTACAGGATTAAAAAATTTGTCATTTACAGTTTTTTTTAGTTAAAAAATATTTCTCCCTCTATCTGTATTTTACAATTAGAAAATCTTTTCATGTAATTTCCATTTCATACTAAATTTCTTTTATCACAATAATTTACAACATTTATATTTACAGCATTTTTTACAAGTATTTTTTCATCGTCTTTTTGTTCTATTTTAGTTTTATTGTTGAATATTAAATCACACTTAGTGTTATAAATACAATATTTACTGTTTTTTAAATTTCTCAATATAGTATTTTTCATATTTATAAGTAGTATTATTTATATACATGTTTATTTATTTAATTTATTTCTAAGTAATTGTCAGATGGTAATGGGGTAACTATATTCAAATCTGTTTCAACGTAATTCTTTGAAATTTTAATAGCAATAATTACTGGATCATTTTTGTATGGCATAATTCCGACTTTAATTCATTTTAATTTGTAAAAATCTTCTTCATAGGTTTCAATTTCGGTTGCTGTTAATATGCCGGGATGTAGGATATTGTACTTAATTGAAGCTATATTTTCTTGAATTACATCAATTTTACTTTCTATATATTGAAGTTTTATCATGTTATCTGTATATAATAAATGACGTGCAATTTCTAAATTTTTTTCCTTTATTTGGTTGAGTGAATTTTTAATTGTTTCTCTGTCGCTCCCAATAGCGTCTTTCAAAATTTTAAATGTATCATTGAAATGTGTATTTATTAATACCTGGTTATTTACTGTTGTTATAATTTCTTGGTTATTTTTATCGGTAAAATCTATATGAGCTAAAAATTCCTCCCTATCGGAATCATCTAATAACCCGAACAATCACTTATCTATTGTACCTACAAAATTAAACAATCCTCTTTTCTTTCTACCGGCTTCTCTTGGTGTAATAGTTTTAATTTTTGACTTAAGTACTTAAACTTTACTAAGCAATATATTCATATTATTAATATCGGTAGCTTTTATATTTTCCTCAATTTGATTTACAATATTTTCAATTTCTTTCGGATGAATAATATGTAATACAGTTATTGTTTGATTAACTATTTCTATTTCTTGAATTCTTATTGATATATACCCGGCCTGTTCGTTAATGGGTATTACCAGGAGAAATCCTTGAACTGCTGCTACTATTGCCAGTATGGTCATTGTGAATATTAGTACCTGCAAATTTTAACGGTCTTTTAATATTCGAATAGTGTAGTTTATGTAATGGTAATATTTTGTAATATGGCTCATCTTTGTGTCTTAGTCGTTTGTAATTCCTAACTGGTCCACTAGGTCTATCCTCAGTATATGATTCTTTATCACAATTGAGTTATGTAATATTATATGCTTACTTCGACAACTTCTTTTGCTTCTAGTGGTGTGCAGTTGTGACTTAAATTCATTGTCCATAATTATTTTATTTGGTTTTCCGAATTTGGCAAAGTGTTCTATAATTATTTCTTTTTTTGCTATCCAATTTCTGTTGATAATATTATATGCTGCTGCAAATTTAGTGAGTTTGTCGATTGTCGTCATAAAGTAACATTTTTTATAGTGGAATATATCTATATGTATTGTATCATTTTTTGCTGTTGGTGTTTCTGTTAGTTTAAATTTAGGTTTAATGGGATTTCTGTCGTATTTTATTTCTTTACATTTTTCACAATTATTTATGACAAGCTGTATGTGTTCTCTTAACTTTGGAAAGTAAATTTTATTTTTTAATGTTCTGTTGCATTCGCTTATCCTACTGTGCATGGATTCTTTCGTGGGGTATAATGATAATTGTTTATGCAATTCTTTCTCAGTACGAATATCAATTGCCCTTTGAGTTGCCTTTACGAATTTTATAAGATTAGCATCGCCAAATAATGCAATTAGGAATTTTATTCCAGGATTATTATACCTGATTAAATATTTTCTTTCAAAATATCTGTGATTGTGGTTTCACTTTCTGTTGGATTTATTTTAATTATTTTTCGTTTATGAAGTAGTGTTATTTCGTCACCGGGGTTGTATGTTAAAATAATTTGCGTTTTATACTTGTTAATAATTCGTCTCTAATACCTATGCCTACTTGCTTTTCATATGCAGATTGAGCAATATCGGATATCTCAAAATTAGATTCGCTGTCGTTATTTTTATTTATGAGTGGTGCATTCTGTTGCCTACTCAAAAAATCTGCCACTTTGTTTTGGGTTCCTTTTAGATATTCTATTTCATAGTTATATTCTTGCAATTTCAGCAACCATCGTTGGTGACGTGGTGCGAAATCTGTGCCTTTATACTTGCTATTAAGATATTTTATAGGGTCTGTCACAATTTGAAATTTATTTCCATATAAATAAGGTCTAAAATAATTAACTGCATATATTATGGCTAAAAATTCTTTATCAGTAGTGCTATAGTTTTTTTCATGTGAATTTATTGTTCTTGATACATAGCATATAGGTTGACCTTGTTGTGACAATGCTGCGCAGACAGCAGAAAAACAGGAACATATTTAACGATCAACTGAGTTTTAGGGCAAATAATTTTGGTAATGAACTGCAAGTGAGACAGCAACAGTTACGCTGTAGGTGGTGTGACAAGATGGGTCATATGCAGGATGAGTGTTATAGGAGGAACAACTGGGAAAATCGACAGGAAAACGACAATAGAAAGGATAGTAACAGATAATTCTACGTCTGAAGATATTGTGAATATCTGTGCATCCAAGCCAGTGGAAAGTTCAGTAACAGATCATTCAGTAGAAACAGAGAATTTGACATCCGAAAGGATTGTAAATTTCTGTACACCTCATTCAGGAAGGAATGTAGAAAACATATGCCCAGAATCGATGGTAACTGTTGAGTCGTTGCAGGCGACATCAAAAAGTTTATAGAAGCACTCGGGGAAATAAAAGAAAAATTCGATGTGGTATTCGAAATTTAAATGGAAATATGAGAAAAGAAAAATTCAATGTGGTAGCAGGAAAGTTAAATGAAAATGTAAGAAAGGAAAAAGTCAATGAGGTAGCAGGAAAATTAAATGGAAATATGATAAAAGAAAAATCCGATGTGGTATTCGAGAAATTAAATGAAAATATGTTAGAAGAAAAATTCAATGTGGTAGCGGGAAGATTAAATGAAAAAGTAACACCAGAGAAATGCAATGTGGGATTAGAAAAATTAAATGAAAATATAACAAATGATGGTTGGCATAAAAATATGACGGTGTTGGAAAAGAAAAAGGGTGAATGTTTTGGAATCTCCAAAATAAATGATGTGTTTATAGAAATTCCTTGCAAGAATGCTATAAATGGTAGACTCGTTCTTCTTGTAGATTCCGGAGCGAACACGAGGTTAGTGAAACAAAACGCATTACAAACAATTGAAGACAGGGGAAAAGAAATAAGAAATTTGTGTGGAGCATTCTGGGGTGTTTCGTGAAAACACTTGGGTCAGTGAAGATAAAACATGACGAGGTAAATAATCTGAGTTTTAAGTTGCACGTAGTTGCACTAGAACAAGGACTGCCGGCAGATGGCATATTAGGCCGGGATAATTTATGGAATAAAGCTATAATAAATACGATAAATAAAACATTAACTATATATGACAAAGAAGGAGGTAATATAAAATTACCATTGAAACAAATGAATGAGTTAAGCTCAATTAATTACAGTGAGGAAATGAAAATTAAAGCTAGGACCATACGAACAGTAAGAATTAAAGATGAGACTAAAATTTCGGTGGTAGTTGTACATAAACACGAGATTGTGCCAGGGGTTTATGTAGGAGAAAGTTTAACGAAGGTAGAGAGCGATACCGCTTATTTATCAATATTGAATTCAAATAATGAGGATGTTATCTTGCCGAGGTACTGTAGTGCGCACCGAGTTAAGCAACCAAACTTATACTTATACCGAGTTAAGCAACCAAACTTACACAAACTTATTGATTGCACTGTACTATGTTTTTTGTTATTCACCACGCACAATGACCCGTGGTTATATATTAAGTTTACATTACGCACTTTCGCACTAAGCTAATGTTCTATTTCTTTCACTCGCGCACTTTTAAATTTTATAATGTTTGTTATATACTTATATGCATTACGCACTTTCAATGTTTATTATTTTTGTTATATATTTATTTTGCATTACGCACTTACGCATTAAGTTTATATTTGTTTTTCACTCACGCACTTTTTATGTTAAAAATTATGCACTTTTTCGATATTAAAAAAATACCGTTGTTTGGCTTTATAAGCACCGAATTTGAAAAATAAAGATTATTAATTCTAAGAGCTTTAAATCAGCTTGACTTTTTATTTTAAAATGCACTTATTCATGTCGGCTGACTTTAAAAACAAAAAATATAAATATTTAGTGCCAGTGGCGTTATTAAGCGCCGGCAAAAACTTTGAGGCAGGTCCTACTATTGAAAACAAAATTTTAAAACAAAACTTTACAGTACTATAAACATAAATTTTCCAATTATAACACATTTAAAATTAAGTCAGGCTCAATGTATGGAGTAATCGAGTGTAAGGTAAAAGAAAGGATTAATAAATTAACACAGACAATTAAATTAGATGAAAATTTGAACTTAGAGGAAAGATCTGCAATCGAGAATTTAATAGCGGCATACCATGATATTTTTCTATTAGAAGGAGATAAATTAACATATACTTCAGTGATAGAACACGACATTCAGGTTCAAGCAAATCAGCCTCCAATAAATCAAAAACAGTATAGATTACCTTAAACACATAGAGAAGAAATTAAAAAACAGGTAGAACAACTCTTAGAAGACGATATTATTAGACCGAGCAAATCACCATGGAATTCGCCATTGCTGTTAGTACCAAAGAAAGCAGGAAGCGATGGTAAGAAAAAGTGGAGATTAGTCAAAGATGTCAGAAAGGTAAATGACGCAAAAATTAAGCAAGTTTTTCGAATACCAAGGATTGATGAAATATTAGATCAATTAGGGCACTGTAGATATTTTTCAACATTAGATTTGGCCAGTGGGTACCATCAGGTTCTCATGAGTAAAGAAGACAGAAAGAAAACAGCATTAAGTACAGCATTTGGTCATTATGAATTCAATAGAATGCCATTTGGACTCACCGGAGCTCCAGCGACTTTCCAGCGATTGATGAATAATATATTGACAGGATTACAAGGAATAGATTGTTTCGTATATTTAGATGATTTGGTAATTTATGGCAAAAATTTACAGCAACATGGGGAGAGATTAGCACAAGTATTCCAGAGACTTAGGGAAAATTGCTTAAAATTGAATACGGAAAAGTGTCAGTTTCTGCGTAGAGAAATAGCATACCTGGGACACAAATGTTCGGAATTAGGGGCGCTTCCAGATCCACAGAAATTAAAATGCGTGAATTATATTCCAATACCGAGAAATAGGAAAGAGGCTCAAGCATTTTTAGGACTAGCTAATTATTACAGGAAGTTCATAGAGAATATGTCACAAATGGCATCACCCATAAATAATTTATTAAAGAAAGACAGTAAGTTCCAATGGTCAGATAAGTGTAAGGAAGCATTTGAAAAAATAAAGTAAGCGGTGACTTCATTATCCATTTTGGCATATCCCGATTTTAGCAAGTCGTTTTTACTAACTACAGATGCGAGTGGTGAAGCATTAGGAGCAGTATTGTCACAGGGTGAAGTAGGAGAAGATCGACCAATTGCATTCGCAAGCAGGTCATTAAACAGCGCAGAGAAAAGGTATTCGACAATAGAAAAAGAGTTTTGGCAATTGTTTGGGCGACAAAAAATTTTAGAGCATATTTGTTAGGAAGGGCCATTCAAGATATATACAGATCATCAACCATTGAGGGGTATAGCGAATCTGAAGGACCAAACGTCAAGATTAGCAAGATTTAGACACAAAGTGTCAGAGTATGATTTTTAAATAATTTAAAAACCAGGTAGAAAGAATTTAAATGCGGACGCACTAAGTAGAATACCACAGCAGAACCAAGAGATAGTTGTCGTTCAAACCAGATCAAAAGCAAGAGAAAAAGAAGCAGCCGAAGAGACGGAAGAAAACGCGAATTCACTAGCGGAAGTGGATGAGGGGATAGAACAACAAGACAATCGTAATATAGAAATTCTAGCAGATAGGAAGGATATAGAGAGAATATTGGAGGATTTTCATAATTTGCCATTAGGAGGACATCAGGGAGCGCTGAGAACGTACTTTAGAATAAGAAAACAATACAAATGGAAGGGAATGCAGAAAGAAATTAAGGAGTATGTAAAAAATTAAATAAATGTCAAATAAATAAAAGCTCTATACTTACCAAAATGCCTATGGTATTGACAGACACACCAACACGTCCATTTGACAAGGTTTTTATGGATAAAGTCGGCATATTGCCAGAGACTGTATCTGGTAACAAATACATTTTAACATTTTGAGATGATTTTTGAAATATATGGCCTGTATTGCGATTCGAGATGCGGAAGCAAGCACAATAACGAAAGCATTTTTTAACAAAATTATAACTCGCCACAATACACCAAGGGTGTTAATTACAGACAACGGCTCGAGTTTTATTTCACGCGTGTTTTCAGATGTATGTAAAATGTAAGGTATTAAAAAATAACATATTTCACCGTATCATCCGCAGGCAAATGGTTCCCTAGAGAGAAGTCATAGGCCTTTGGCAGAATATTTAAGATTGTTTGCCAAAGAAGACGGGTCCAATTGGGATCAGTGGTTATCGTCTGCGATGCACGTTCACAATAACACACCGCATACGACAACAAAGCAAACACCTTTCAAAACATTATATGGGTTTGACTCTGAAATGCCAACTAATTTAAAGCGAAAGTGTAGTCCGGTGTATAATGCCGAGGATACTTCAAAAGTTATGAAATATCAAATTCAGAGAGCGCACGAACTGGAAAGACAGAACCAGGAGCGTGCAAAAGAAGTATCTAAATAATATTATGATAATACTTTAAATGCAGTAGAATTTAAAATTGGGGACAGGGTGCTAATGAAGAATCAAGCAAGGAAGAATAAATTTTCACCAATACGGATTGGACCGTATGAAGTTTTTGCAATAAAAACCCCATTAACTACCGAGATTTCGATAAAGGGGAAAGCAAAGAAAATTAATAACAATTTACTAAAATTGTTTCATGGGAATTAGAAATAGAAAAAGACAGTTAAGGTGTTAGAATTTAAAAAAAAAGGAAAAAAAAAAGTTACATATAAACAAAGTTATGAAAGTAGTGAATATGAAAGCATATTTGTGGCCATAATACGGCAAAGAGAAATAAATGGAGTAGAGGAAACTACTAACTAAAGGAACAGTCAAGAAAAGGATATATAAAAGGCATTTAAATGGAACAATAAGAGAGCCAAGGTATAGCAGGAGAAAAAAAAAATAAGAAACGAATGTGTTGGCATCTTCAAAGTAAAAGACGTTGTTAGAGAAATCCCTCGCAAGGATTAAATTCTAGTACAACGCATTCTACTTGTAGATCACAAAATAGTGCCACTTTATTTAAAATAATTCTGTAAACTTTATTTTGGATTTAAAGTTTAATGTAAAGTAATGAAGAGGAAGGTTCGCATAAATCGGTATTTTTTTTTTATTCACAGAAGATAGCAGGAAAATATAGCAGGAGGATAAGGGAACTGTGAAAAATAGTAGCAGAATAATCTGGAGTAACAAGCAATTGTCTTGGAATTTTCAAAGTGGATGGCGTAGTTACGGAAATCCCTGGCAGGGATTTATCCTGGTCACGCATTCTAGTTGGAGACTCCAGGATAGTGCCAACCTATTTGAAAAAGTTAATAAAGAAATTTTGAGAGCATTCCATCAAGATGCGGTAAAACGTGATAAAAACAATCGGAAATTGAAGTTGAAATATATAAAGAAAAGGAATAAAATAAATAAAACAACCTTATTTGAACGAAGTAAACGAAATTCTATTAATTGTTTTTAAAAAAATTGAAAAGTAAAGTAAATAAAAATAAGAAAAGGAAATTTGAATGCATGATTGCGAACACTAAGTTGTTTTGAAAGATAAAAAGAAAGTTTTTTGGTGTGATAAATGCACAAAGGTTGAAATAAATTCAAAGAATAAAATAAAAATCGCATCAAATTCGAAATAAAAAATAAAAATTTGATAATCAAAATTCGAATATAAATAAAAAGTCACACTTTGCGAAAAAGATTGAGCTTCGATAGATATACATATAATTGAAAACTATCAAATTAAAGCATTTAGATTGAAATGAAAAATTATTATTAAGGTTCATGAATTATTAAGGTTCGTTAAAGTTACATGTAAATTTAAGGAAAAATCTATTATAACTGAAAAAATTATAATATATAAAGATCACTGAAAAGAGCTTATAAAGCATGTACAAATTGTTATAGTTGTGATATAAAGCGCAGAATTTAAACAAAACGAGAGGGGAAAAAAAGGGAAAACATTTTGGCGCAAGATTTAAATTTAAAATTGTAAATTAAGTAATTTTGAAATGAAAATATTAAAATAAGACATAAGTATTAATTTTATATAAAAATAAATATGAGGGTTACCTATAGTCTTATATGCATCACCATAGCCGGAGTGCAACGAGCATAGATAACAGGAAAATACTTTGGGTCTAAAGATGCAACGGAATTCTATGACTAAAGCCAAAAGTGGACAAATAAAACCTAATTTTTGCATTCTGATACGAGGTCACGTACAACAAGTAATTATAATGGAGTTTTAACCGGAAAGATGATAGGCAGCAAGAAGAAGCTACAATAAAAAAGGAACGGCATTAGTTTAAAAATGTCAACAGTTCTAAGTCAACGTTAAAAAGACACAGTAAATTGGAACAGAAGTACAGGTTTGCAGTACATTATTTTAATTAAGTAAAGATGTTAGACGTATCGCAACAATTTGAAATTATGTTTTTTTTAACATTTTTCAAATATATGCTGGCAGTTTTTCTGTGGAGCATAGTGCGAAGGAAGAGAGGAAGCGACTTTATAAGCGAGTGGAATACAACTATATCACACAACAATAGATCACATTTCTTTCAGTGAGAGAGACAGAAGAAAATAAAAACAAATTAAATTAGAACTCAAAATGTTGATAAAAATACCATTATAGATTAATAAAATTAAAGATATAACTTAACAATATTAAATTAAATTAAACAAAAAATTTCGAAGAAGAATGAACTAGCATATAAAATTGTGCTTATTTAGCACATAAATTTATTAGACAAGCAATACAAGCATACAAACAATAGAATTTAAAGTATATTGACGAAAATTTTAACCTTTTCAAGGTAAAAATTTTCTTTGTGTGAGGGGGGAGGAATGTTGTGACTCACAACGCGGCTTCCCCAAAATGTTATCTGTTTACAAATGGTCAAGTGTCTGCAATGATAACTGATCTACCACAATTCGGGCGATCAGCTTTCATTGCATTGCAGCGCTTTAATTTAATTCAATGCCAAGGCCGGCACATTCAAAACAAAAGCAATTAAAGTAAACACTGACGCCAGTTGGGCGATCAGCTTTCATAGCAAGCGCTATTTTAAACACAGTAAAAAGAAACCAACAAGTAGTTTACAACTTGCACTGCGGAAAATGCTGGCACGGCAGAAAGCAGAGGTAAATTAATTTTAATAATATTTTATTGTTGCAATTAGCATGCATACATTTTGGCTATGCATGTGACCTAATTTTATCCACGCTGAACATGTTTGTACACTTGTCCAGCTCAAATTCAATTAAGAGATAGAACGTATGTATGTGCAGAAATGCTGCAATCAAGTATTAAGCAATATTGACTAGATATTGAATAGGAACATCATAATGATGTTATAAGTTAAATTATTGTGCAAGATGCGGAAGGCAATCTTGCACAAATGCTGAGTACAGCTTATTATCATTAAAACCGAGATGTTAAGTATAAGTTTATTTAAGAGAATAAGTAGTGGTATTTTTACGACGACAAGAAGCGGTTAAAACTTCACATTGTCAAAACCAAAAGTAACATTTTAACTAAAAAATAAAAACACAGTCACCAAGTGTGAGCAAGAGGCAGAACCTGGACCCAAAAAAAGTCTTTTATTCAGAAAATTAGCCAGACCGGAGGATCTAGCAGACATGGATAACCACGGTGAGTATAATTAAGGTAATTTTCCGGTAACCTCATGGCTGCCTACTGACCGGCATAGCACACCATGCCTAATAAAATAAGGTGAGCGAGTATAACCAGGATTTGGGACGAGTTCCCAGTCTGACAAGTAGGGCCACGATTAGGATCAACGCGCATTCTCACGGGAGGACGCAACAAAAATTGCGCAGCCGGAAGGATCCTTCTGTCCAAGGGGACAGCAAGGATGTTAGGATCCTTATTGTTACAGGAACAATTAGGACAAGTTTGTTTGTTTAATTTTATAAAGCCTTAGAGAAAGACAATTTTTGTTAGATCCTTCTGTTACAGGAACAGCAGGTGGTGAAAAAAATGGATATAAAAAAGAAATAGCTAGGATCTTTGAATCGTTTGTAGGGATTCAAAGTGATCGGTGAATTTTAGAATGAACATTTTTTTATGAAATTTAAATGTTTGATAGGATCCTTATTGTTACAGGAACAATAAGGATATTTTTTTTAAGTTTTTGTAAAGTTTTAAACGAATGAAATTTTTTGATAGGAAATTTATAAAAAAATATGTGTTTAATGTGTTAAATAATAATAAAGGATTTATAACGAGGAATTATAGAGTTTAACTGTTGAGTATGTTGAAAAAAAAAATTTTTTTTTGTTGTTGGGCAAAATGATAGTTTTTGGCATAAATGTCTGTGGGATTTTTTTTTCTTTGAGGCAGTAGGACTGACGTGGGTCCTACTGGAAATATATTATTAATGGCGGATCCATCTTCCACCACCTCTCGGAAAGGGGATGGTAGGAATATTTTATTTTGAATATAAAGGTTTAAGTTTCGTTTGAACC
This sequence comes from Dichetophora obliterata, assembly GCA_963920525.1. NCBI lineage: Eukaryota > Metazoa > Arthropoda > Insecta > Diptera > Sciomyzidae > Dichetophora > Dichetophora obliterata. The sequence continues at coordinate 152,754,783 of OY986437.1, read as the reverse complement.
CTTTTTAGAAATTACATTTTTGGTAAAAAAATTTTTTAGATAACAAATATTGTCAACAGCAACTTTTTGGATCCACTAAGTGACAATCATGAGGACTGTACCAGTAGAACTTTTGAATACTTCTGGCAAACCAAACCTGGAAGCAGATTTTATGGAAAAATAGAAAAGGAACAAATAACCGTAGAAGATTTATCAACAGAGAAGATAACCAGTCAACGTCAAGGAAGTCCAAAGCGGCATGAATTTTAAATTTTTTTATAAAATATAGAGAATAAAAAGAAAAATCTTTTAAATATAGTTTATAATATTTCTATTACAAAATTCGACTTATGTATGGTTAATATATGGCAAAAATCTTAAATAAATGGGAATTAAACAAAAACTATAAAAATGTGTTTTGTAAGCTTTAAATTTGTATTTGTTCATGTACCTCATGGCAGGAGGAGAATTCGTATTTTTATTCAAAACTATCACACGGAGTGTTAGAGTAAATTTGCAGGAAGCAAGACAGAAGATAGACAAGGATTAGATTGAAGAAACGGACTGGTTAAACGAACAATTTTGAATGTAAACGACATAGCGAAAACGGTGAATAATTTGGTGCCCTTATTTTCGGGTACCGAGTCACCGGCAGAAGTATATAGGTTCATCCAGGGATGTGACCTGGCTGCAAGAGCAGTTAAGAAAGTAGATATCCCAATTTTCATAGAGTGCATAAAACTCCGGTTGCATGGGGACGCTTTCGAACTCTGTAGGAGCCGACAATTTGACAAGGTAGAGGATATTTACTAATTGATTAAGTCAAATTATCTAAGGACAACTACATACGATTCAATAATTATTGCATTATCTAGAAGTGAACAAGAGCCCGGGGAAAAAATAATAGCGTTTGCACGAAGGTTAGGTTCAATAGAAGCCAGAGGGAGAGACTGTATAGGGGAGGACAAATCACTCCTCAAACAATTAAATAGTAGTTACAGCATTTAAAGTCGGTATATTGGATCCTGAGATAAGGACAGTAGTGTTATCATTGTCAGGGAATGATCTGTCAGAGTTGGTAAAAAAAGCTTCAGATTTAGAATATATGTTGAAGGATAAAAGCAGGAATGGGTCAGGACGACGTCACCGCGTCAAACTTACACGATACAAGAAATTGACGAAGAACAGAGATGGGATAGAAGAATAAATCAGGGTTTAAGGATAAGAGATTTAACACCAGTAGATAGGTTCGAAGACGAAAGGCAGGACCGATATAAAATAAACATCAAGTGTTCATTCTGCAACAGACAATGACACACAAGGGATGAGTGTCTTTCGAGGAAAAATTCTCCGTATTGCGAAACATGTCAGAAGTATGGGCATGAAAATTGTTGGATGAGTGCACCCTCATTCGCACCAAGGGGACAGCAAAGATATTTAAGACAATTTCCTAGTAGACAGCAGGAAAACAGGAACATATTTAACGATCAACTGAGTCTTAGGGCAAATAATTTTGGTAATGAACTGCAAGTGAGACAGCAACAGGTACGCTGTAGGTGGTGTGACACGATCGTAAATTTCTGTACACCTCATTCAGGAAGGAATGTAGAAAACATAAGCCCAGAATCGATGGTAACTGTTGAGTCGTTGCAGGCGACATCAAAAAAGGTTATAGAAACAGTCGGGGAAATAAAAGAAAAGTTCGATGTGGTATTCGAAATTTAAATGGAAATATGAGAAAAGAAAAATTCAATGTGGTAGCAGGAAAGTTAAATGAAAATGTAAGAAAGGAAAAAGTTAATGAGGTAGCAGGAAAATTAAATGGAAATATGATAAAAGAAAAATCCGATGTGGAAAAATTAAATGAAAATATAACAAATGATGGTTGGCATAAAAATATGACGGTGTTGGAAAAGAAAAAGGGTGAATGTTTTGGAATCTCCAAAATAAATGATGTGTTTATAGAAATTCCTTGCAAGAATGCTATAAATGGTAGACTCGTTCTTCTTGTAGATTCCGGAGCGAACACGAGTTTAGTGAAACAAAACGCATTGCAAACAATTGAAGACAGGGGAAAATAAATAAGAAATTTGTGTGGAGCATTCGGGTGTTTCGTGAAAACACTTGGGTCAGTGAAGATAGAACATGACGAGGTAAATAATCTTAGTTTTAAGTTGCACGTACTTGCACTAGAACAAGGACTGCCGGCAGATGGCATATTAGGTCGGGATAATTTATGGAATAAAGCTATAACAAATACGATAGATAAAACATTAACTATATATGACAAAGAAGGAGGTAATATAAAATTACCATTGAAACAAATGAATGAGTTAAGCTCAATTAATTACAGTGAGGAAATGAAAATAAAAGCTAGGACCATACGAACAGTAAGATTTAAAGTAGAGACTAAAATTCCGGCGGTAGTTGTACATAAACAGGAGATTTTGCCAGGGTTTTATGTAGGAGAAAGTTTAACGAAGGTAGAGAGCGATACCGCGTATGTATCAATATTGAATTCAAATAATGAGGCTGTTATCTTGCTGAGGTACTATAAACCGAAATTTTCCAATTATAACACATTTAAAATTAAGTCATGCTCAATGTATGGAGTAAATGAGTGTAAGGTAAAAGAAAGGATTAATAAATTAACACAGACAATTAAATTAGATGAAAATTTGAACTTAGAGGAAAGATCTGCAATCGAGAATTTTATAACGGCATACCATGATATTTTTCTATTAGAAGGAAATAAATTAACATATACTCCAGTGATAGAACATGACATTCAGGTTCAAGCAAATCAGCCTCCAATAAATCAAAAACAGTATAGATTACCTCAAACACATAGAAATTCAAAAACAGGTAGAACAACTCTTAGACGACGACATTATTAGACCGAGCAAATCACCGTGGAATTCGCCATTGCTGTTAGTACCAAAGAAAGCAGGAAGCGATGGTAAGAAAAAGTGGAGATTAGTCATAGATTTCAGAAAGGTAAATGACGCAAAAATTAAGCAAGTTTTTCGAATACCAAGGATTGATGAAATATTAGATCAATTAGGGCACTGTAGATATTTTTCAACATTAGATTTGGCCAGTGGGTACCATCAGGTTCTCATGAGTAAAGAAGACAGAAAAAAAACAGCATTTAGTACAGCATTTGGTCATTATGAATTCAATAGAATGCCATTTGGACTCACCTTAGCTCCAGCGACTTTCCAGCGATTGATGAATAATATATTGACAGGATTACAAGGAATAGATTGTTTCGTATATTTAGATGATTTGGTAATTTATGGCAAAAATTTACAGCAACATGGGGAAAGATTAGCACAAGTACTCCAGAGACTTAGGGAAAATGGCTTAAAATTGAATACGGAAAAGTGTCTGCGTAGAGAAATAGCATACCTGGGACACAAATGTTCGGAATTAGGGGCGCTACCAGATCCACAGAAATGAAAATGCGTGAATTAATTTCCAATACCGAGAAATAGGAAAGAGGCTCAAGCATTTTTAGGACTACCTAATTATTACAGGAAGTTCATAGAGAATATGTCACAAATGGCATCACCCATAAATAATTTATTAAAGAAAGACAGTAAGTTCCAATGGTCAGATAAGTGTAAGGAAGCATTTGAAAAAATAAAGTAAGCGGTGACTTCATTATCCATTTTGGCATATCCCGATTTTAGCAAGTCGTTTTTACTAACTACAGATGCGAGTGGTGAAGCATTAGGAGCAGTATTGTCACAGGGTGAAGTAGGAGAAGATCGACCAATTGCATTTGCAAGCAGGTCATTAAACAGCGCAGAGAAAAGGTATTCGACAATAGAAAAAGAGTTTTGGCGACAAAAAATTTTAGAGCATATTTGTTCGGAAAGCCGTTCAAGATATATACAGATCACAAACCATTGAGAGGAATAGCGAATCTGAAGGACCAAACGTCGAGATTAGCAAGGTTTTGTCACAAAATGTCAGAGTATGATTTTGAAATAATTTATAAACCAGGAAAAAGAATTTTAACGCCGAGGCCTTGAGTAGAATACCGCGTGGAAGCGAAGAAGTCGCACTAGTACAAACGCAGGAGAAGATAATAGGAGTGGAGAGGCCATTTACAAATTTATATATTGATCTGATTGGTATACTACCAGAAACGTGTTTAGGAAATAAATATATCTTGATACTTCAAGACGAATTCTCGAAATATTTGAAGGGTATTGCCGTTCCTAATGCGGACGCAATCACGATCGGAAACGCCATATTGAATAATAATATTCCTGAAACAGTAATAACTGATAACAATTCTAGTTTCACGTTAAAATTATTTTCGAATTTTTGTAAAAGATTGAGAATCAGAGATTTCCAGATTACAAAGGACCGAACACTATCGGAAAGTTCTTTGAAAAGCAAAGGCTCACATTTCATTAGGGAACATATAGCAGAATACTTGTTAAAGTCAGAGAGAAGGATTCCAAGTTGGGAACAAGGGTTAAAAGAATCAACAAATTTATATAATAGTAAAATACAGACGTCAGCACAGAAGAATTATTTTCAGGATTTACACGGGGAGAAGGCAGAGCTAATAAGCAAAGAGGTTAATATGGTTAAGACAAGATCAAAGACAAGAAAAATGGAAATAGCTAAGGAGAGTGAAGAGAACATTGAGTCAGTAGCGAAGGTAGATGACGCAAAACGATAAAAACAAAGTGGTTCTTACTGACAGAAAGGATATAGAAAGTATATTAAAAGATTTTCATGATTTGCCATTAGGTCATCAAGGAGCACTAAGAACGTTCTTTAGAATAAGACAATACAAATGGAAGGTAATGCTAAAAGAAATTAAGGAATATGTAAGAGCATGCCATAAATGTCAAGTAAATAAAAGCTCTAGACTCACCAAAATGCCTATGGTTTTGACAGACACACCAACACGTCCGTTTGACAAAGTTTATATGGATATAGTCGGCATATTGCCAGAGTCTGTGTCTGGTAATAAATACATTTTAACGTTTCAAGATGATTTTTCGAAGTATATGGCATGTGTTGCGATACCAGATGCCGAAGCAAGCACGATATCGAAAGCATTTTTAACGAAATTACAACTCGCCACAATACACCAAGGGTGTTAATTACAGACAACGGCTCAAATTTTATTTCACGCGTGTTTTCAGATGTATGTAAAATGTTAGGTATTAAAAAGTTACATATACCCTAGAGAGAAGTCATAGGCCTTTGGCAGAATATTTGAGAGGTTTTGCAAAAGAAGACGGGTCAAATTGGGATCAGTGGCTATCGTCCGCTGTGCACGTTCACAATAACACACCGCATATGGCAACAAAGCAAACACCATTCAAAACATTATATTGGTGTGACTCAGAAATCCCAACTAATTTAAGGCGAAAGTGTAGTCCGGTGTATAATGCCGAGGATACTTCAAAAGTTATGAAATATCAAATTCAGAGAGCGCACGAACTGGTAATACAGAACCAGGAGCGTGCAAAAGAAGTATCTAAAAGATATTATGATAATACTTTAAATGCAGTAGAATTTAAAATTGGGGACAGGGTGCTAATGAAGAATCAAGCAAGGAAGAATAAATTTTCACCAATATGGATAGGACCGTATGAAGTTTTAGCAATAAAAACCCCAGTAACTACCGAGATTTCGATAAAGGGGAAAGCAAAGAAAATTCATAACAATTTACTAAAATTGTTTCATGGGAATTAGAAATAGAAAAAGACAGTTAAGGTGCTAGAATTTAAAAAAAAGGAAAAAAAGTTACATATAAACAAAGTTAGGAAAGTAGTGAATATGAAAGCATATTTGTGGCCATAATACGGCAATGAGAAATAAATGGAGTAAAGGAAACTGCTAATTAAAGGAACAGTCAAGAAAAGGATATATAAAAGGCATTTAAATGGAACAATAAGAGAGCCAAGGTATAGCAGGAGAAAAAAAATAAGAAGCGCAGAAAATCTGAAGTAAAAGGCAAATGTGTTGGCATCTTCAAAGTAAAAGACGTTGTTACCGAAATCCCTCGCAAGGATTAAATTCTAGTACAATGCATTCTACTTGTAGATCCTAAAATAGTGCCACTTTATTTAAAATAATTCTGTAAACTTTATTTTGGATTAAAAGTTTAATATAAAGTAATGAAGAGGTTCGCATAAATCGGTATTTTTTTTTTAGTCACAGAAGATAGCAGGAAAAGATAGCAGGATGATAAGGGAACTGTGAAAGATAGTAGCAGAATAATCTGGAGTAACAAGCAATTGTCTTGGAATTTTCAAAGTGAATGGCGTAGTTACGGAAATCCCTGGCAGGGATTTATCCTGGTCACGCATTCTAGTTGGAGACTCCAGGATAGTGCCAACCTATTTGAAAAAGTTAATAAAGAAATTTTGAGAGCATTCCATCAAGATGCGGTAAAACGTGATAAAAACAATCGGAAATTGAAGTTGAAATATATAAAGAAAAGGAATAAAATAAATAAAACAACCTTATTTGAACGAAGTAAACGAAATTCTATTAATTGTTTTTAAAAAAATTGAAAAGTAAAGTAAATAAAAATAAGAAAAGGAAATTTGAATGCATGATTGCGAACACTAAGTTGTTTTGAAAGATAAAAAGAAAGTTTTTTGGTGTAATAAATGCACAAAGGTTGAAATAAATTCAAAGAATAAAATAAAAATCGCATCAAATTCGAAATAAAAAATAAAAATTTGATAATCAAAATTCGAATATAAATAAAAAGTCGCACTTTGCGAAAAAGATTGAGCTTCGATAGATATACATATAATTGAAAACTATCGAATTAAAGCATTTAGATTGAAATGAAAAATTATTATTAAGGTTCATGAATTATTAAGGTTCGTTAAAGTTACATGTAAATTTAAGGAAAAATCTATTATAACTGAAAAAATTATAATATATAAAGATCACTGAAAAGAGCTTATAAAGCATGTACAAATTGTTATAGTTGTGATATAAATCGCAGAATTTAAACAAAACGAGAGGGGAAAAAAAGGGAAAACATTTTGGCGCAAGATTTAAATTTAAAATTGTAAATTAAGTAATTTTGAAATGAAAATATTAAAATAAGACATAAGTATTAATTTTATATAAAAATAAATATGAGGGTTACCTATAGTCTTATATGCATCACCATAGCCGGAGTGCAACGAGCATAGATAACAGGAAAATACTTTGGGTCTAAAGATGCAACGGAATTCTATGACTAAAGCCAAAAGTGGACAAATAAAACCTTATTTTTGCATTCTGATACGAGGTCACGTACAACAAGTAATTATAATGGAGTTTTAACCGGAAAGATGATAGGCAGCAAGAAGAAGCTACAATAAAAAAGGAACGGCATTAGTTTAAAAATGTCAACAGTTCTAAGTCAACGTTAAAAAGACACAGTAAATTGGAACAGAAGTGCAGGTTTGCAGTACATTATTTTAATTAAGTAAAGATGTTAGACGTATCGCAACAATTTGAAATTATGTTTTTTTTAACATTTTCCAAATATATGCTGGCAGTTTTTCTGTGGAGCATAGTGCGAAGGAAGAGAGGAAGCGACTTTATAAGCGAGTAGAATACAACTTTATCACACAACAATAGATCACATTTCTTTCAGCGAGAGAGACAGAAGAAAATAAAAACAAATTAAATTAGAACTCAAAATGTTGATAAAAATACAACAAAATGGCATTCAACATAGATGGCGTTCAACAACTTCAATTATAAGTCGAGATACATGATAAAAGACCACACCGTGGACACAGCAGAACCGACCAAAATGGCACTATTGTACGAAAGAAAAATCCTTTTACCAATGAAAGAAAGAAAACACGCCGTGACATTTTTTCGGCACATTGATGGACAACGGAGGGGGGGGGGAGAAATAAAACAACAGAAAAAACAAGAAGATGAGCAATAGTAATAGACACCACACACCAGGCAGATTTCCAGCGAACCAACGAGAAACGGGATAGCATACAATAATAACATCAAGTTGACAATAAATTCAATTTATCGCAAGCCAATTGTCAATGTATACCATTATAGATTAATAAAATTTAAGATATGATAACTAAACAAAATTAAATTAAATTAAACAAAAAATTTCGAAGAAGAATGAATAAATTTATTAGACAAGCAATACAAGCATACAAACAATAGAATTTAAAGTATATTGACGAAAATTTTAACCTTTTCAAGGTAAAAATTTTCTTTGTGTAAGGGGGAGGAATACTGTGACTCACAACGCGGCTACCCCAAAATGTTATCTGTTTATAAATGGTCAAGTGCCTGCAATGAGAACGGATCTACCACAATTCGGGCGATCAGCTTTCATTACATTGCAGCGCTTTAATTTAAATCAATGCAAAGGCCGGCACATTCAAAACAGAAGCAATTAAAGTAAACACTGACGCCAGTTGGGCGATCAGCTTTCATATCAAGCGCTATTGTAAACACAGTGAAAAGAAACCAACAAGTAGATTACAACTTGCACTGCGGAAAATGCTGACATGCCCTAATTGCGCCAGAGCACGAATAGCTTCAGTGATACCATCCAAAATTACACGCATTGACGAAGCAACCTCACAGCTCATTGATGGAAGGCTGCTCGATGTCTCGCATGTATGTTTTGATAAGTCGGCGTTTGTTGTCGTAGCGTTGTGTGAGAATTTCCCAAGCTATTTGAAAATTGTTTTCCATGACGGACAGATTTCTAAGTAGGGCCTAAGCTTCGCCATGCAAACTGCTTTTAAGATAGTGCAGCTGCTGAACGTCAGCAAGAGATGTGTCATTGATTACGCGTGTTGAAAACATATCTTTAAACGTAAGCCATTCTTGAAAGGAGCCGCTGAATTTTGGCAACTCAATCTTAGGTAGCCTTGACGTTGAAGCATTCATGGAAATCACTGGGCCAGGATTCAGTGTCGAATGATGAAATGTATCGTTGACATGCGGCGTCACCTCATCGATTAAATAAACAGCCTCGATTGCTGTAAATCTGCTATCTGCAACTACCCTTTCCATCTCTTCTTCGTTTTCCGCAGTGAATTCCAACGCTAAAACTTCATCATGCGCTGTAATGAATTTCTGCCAATAGTCTTCAAGCAGCTTTCTTCTTCCAACAAGAAATCCCTTCGTCTGCTTGATTTTTGCAGTCTTATGAGTATTTGCAGAAAACTTCTGAATATATCGTGCAACAGATTCATTCTTCTTTTGCCAAAGCCATTGCAACGCAAGATGTTGAGAAGTTTTCACGTTTCGTTTACTGCAAAGTGAGGTTACGTCACTCAGATCTTTTAGTCAGCTACTTTGATAGTTGAAAATCGTTTTGATAAGTGTTTTTGATGAATCAGGTTCCCCGAAAGGGATGCCAAAAAGTTCAATGACGACAATACAGCTGGCTAGAAAACCTTCTTCAATAAACAGAAATATAATTGTTGTCTTCAATTAAACAAATTTATTGTAAAGCCAGAAGAAAAACGTGTTCGCTTTAAACAGCAACCAAAAAAGAACAAAAACAGAAAAAAGAACTTAAAATACACTTGAGAACGCAACAGCTAGAAGCTGGCGCTCGATTTTTTGCATGCCATGGAGTTTCTTGGCATTTCATTCCACCAGGATCTCCCAATTTTGGTGGAATATGGGAGGCCGGCATTAAAAGCATGAAACACCATTTAAAGCGCACTGTAGGAGAGGCTATTCTAACCTTCAAGTTTTATACCGTGCTTAAACAAGTGGAGGCCGTGCTGAATTCGAGACCGTTATCTGCTCTATCTGACGACCCTACAGATATAGTAGCGCTCACTTCTGGTCATTTTTTGGTGGGTGGCCCTCTCACTGCGGTTCCTGAGCCCAACATTCTTGACATAAACATGAGTCGCCTCTCTAGATGGAAGCAAGTCCAACAAATTCAACAAGACTTTTGGAAGCGCTGGAATCGGGAGTACCTCCTCGAGTTGCAAGTCCGGCCTAAATAGCGTTTGGCGAAGGACAACCTGAAAGTGGGTAACCTGGTTTTAGTTAGAGACGAAAGTTTACCTCCCACGCAATGGGCGTTGGGTCGTGTAGTGGAAGTACATGCTGGTGACGATGACTTCATACTTGTTGCAGCAATCCGTACTCAATCTGGAATACTAAAGCGTGCAATCTCCAAACTAATCGTACTACCGATCGGACGAGGTGGGCGGAAATTATTATTATTATTATGTGCCTTTATTATATTAGTACACTAAGAACTTAGTTCTTTTAAAGTATAAAGCTTAATGACAAATAGTTTTGAATACAATGATTAATTTATAATTTAACTTAAACTAAGATAAGGAACGAAATAGTTATATAAATAACAAATAACATTATATTAATACATAAAATGAAGCAGGAAAAAGATTGGAAAAGAAAGATAAAGAAAAAAAAAATGGAAATAGAGCGCAAAGAGAGAACAGACTTTTTGCTAAGAAATAGGCGACGAAAAATGCCTTAGAATAGCATGTTTGAAAATCGTTTTTGACTGTATCAATTTTAGTTGACTTGGTCATGAATTCCATAAACGAACGGCATTAACAAAAAATAGTCTTGTAGAGTTAAGGTAGTTAAAACTTGGTAGAATTAGCGTTTGGCTTCTTTGCGATCGACTAAACTGCAGTTTTTAAACAGATAAAAAGGTGTTTTAAAATGTATTAGTTTATGTAGAAAATTACAATTTCTGATATTTGAATAACTAACCATGTCATACCCAAGTATACAATTTCTCAAATCAGCTAAATGATCGAATCTACGTAAGCCATAGACATAACGTGTGACATGATTAAAAGCAATTTGTAATTTAAGTTGGGACCGCGAGTCTAGTTTACTATACACAAGTTCAAAATAAGTTATGACAGGAACAATGAGCTGAATTACAAGCTTACGTCTTATAGCAATAGGAGTGTATTCTGCAGACATTCTAAGATTTCGCAAGATGTAATATACTTTGCGGACTACACTGTTGATGTGATCTGTGCACGTGAGGGAGGCATTTACATGAAACCCAAGACATACAACACTATCGACAATTTTTATTGTATTATCATCCATAAACACATCTGGAATGGAGCTAAAGCTTATTTTTTGTTTAGAGATAGGCAGCACATAGAACTTAAGAACATTAAGATGGAGACTATTTTTCATAGCCCATAGACTTATACTATGAAGATCTTCATTAAGTTTACAGACTAGATCTTCCATAAGATTTGTTTGACCAGACAAATAAATTTGAACGTCATCAGCATAGGCGTGCATTGATGAATGGGTGCAGCAGTGAAAAATGTCATTTACAAACATAGAGAAGTGCAGAGGACCAAGAACCGATCCCTGGGGCACACCGCAGCAAACAGCTTTGTAATAAGAAAAATGTGTGCCAACCTTTACCCTTTGTTTCCTATTTGTCAAATAGCTACTTAAAAGACGAGTGGCATTGTCACAGAATCCATACATATATTTTAATTTATGACAGAGAAGTTCATGACAAACAGTGCCGAAAGCTTTAGAAAAATCAAAAAGACACAATAAAGTTAATTGGCCATCATCATAAGGGGACCTTATGTCATCCAAAACTTTAATCGTTGCAGTAGAGCAACTGTCACCAGCACGAAAACCTGATTGGTATGGAGACAAAAGATTTTTTTGACTTAGAAAAGACGATATTTGGTTTGCCATAAGAGATTCACACACTTTGGATAGTGAAGACAAGATGCTTATAGGCCTGAAATCTTTTGGCTCGCAAGCTCCAGTTTTCTTTGCTACCGGCGTTACTACAGCAGATTTCCACAAACAAGGAAAATATGATGTGGTAAAACTATGATTTATAATATGGGTTAGGGAGCTAAGAACATGGGGTAAAATAATCTTTATAAATTTAAAGATTTATGCCATCTTCACCAACTGCGTTCGATTTAATTTTTAAAACAGCTTTTGCTACTTCATATTCCGTTACCATTGAAAACTGAAATGTTTGCTCAACAGGAGAATATGGAATATTAAAAGAGTTAGGAGTGTTATTTTGATTTTCATTGAAGCTGGATAGAAAATATTCATTGAGAGAGTCAGGATAAATTTGGCAGTTAGGTGTCTGCTTATCAACAATGCAGAAATTTTTTAAATTATTCCATAATACCTTAGGTGGAAGAGATGTATTTAATTTAAAAGAGCAATATTTTATTTTAGATTGCCTTATTATAGCAATGGAAGAATTCCTTGCACACCTATAATTTTCCCATTTCTCAGGTGTAGGGTTCTTTCTCCATATAGAGCGCAACTTATTAATAAATGTATCAACTATTCTATCCCACTCTAACTTTGACGTCGCAGAATTTCTATTGCTTTAGCAAATAAATTATAATTTATAGTAATTTATTATCAACTAAATTTTTTTAATAAATAGAACAACTAATTTATCTCACTGTAACTTTGACGTCACAAAATTTATATTGCTTTAGCAGTAGCACAGCTCACTTTCAAATATGGTGTGTTGTTTTCTTGCGTTAAACACTTATAAGCACTTGCCGACAAATAGGTTTTAGCATCAATATTAAGAGCAGAGGCAGCAACAACAAATCAATATGCTCAGTTCTTTAGCATCGACATCTTTGAACCAATGTTGGTTTAAACAACAACAAATTTTGCCGGAGTGTAATTATATGACCACTGTGTTCATCAACTACATTCAAAAATTTCAACAACAACGATTTGAACTTGAAATAAATTGGAGGTCAATGCCCTCGGAACGATAGAAATGGAATTGTATGTAACAAAATTTATAAACACTTATGTTGTCAATTGCTCAACTACATTCATTATTTACTTCAATCCTCTGTGTACATATGTATAGAAGCACTGTTGTCTCTAAACATGCTAGCGGTTTTTACGTTCATACATATATAACTTTCTTCCTTTAATAGCTCCAATGAACAGCACCAAACCAGCAGCCAACAACAACAGCAAACGCCTCCGTCCAAAGCTCCAACAAAGTACTTCCAAAAGACTTTGAACCACCACTTGGTCAACGACAAATTAAGATTTTTAATTCAAGCCTCCTGGCAGGATCGCCAAAATGTTTGTTTGCTATTTTGCAAACACGTTTGTTTAAAAAATTATCAAAATGTTTGTTTGCTATTTTGCAAACACGTTTGTTTTGAAAATGATAAAAAAGTGCATTTTCACTTTTTGTTAAGCCAAATCACTTTTAAACTGCAAACTTGATTTTATTCACCTAGAGTCCAGCTAAATTAAGCAACAATTAAGTAAGATCTGTTCGGGAGTAGTCGATTTTTCAAACCGCGCTCTTAAGATTTTGAAAAAAACGTGTACTTGCGCACTTTAATTTAAAAAAACAAACTCATAATAAATATTCGTGCCTCTTGCGGTCCTTAATTTATTAAAAGTCACCACTTGAACCGTAAGAAAAATAAAATAATCTGCTAATAATTCGTGATATGAACTAAACTTCTGTTCGTTGCTCGGAAAAAGTAAACAAAAAACTAAATAAGTAAATAGCAAAAAAAAAAAAAACACAAATCCAAACACGGGTTTGTTGCTTGGAAAAAAGTAAATAAATAAAATAACTAGCCGAGAACCAATACAAGCCCGTTATTTGTCGTGATGCGGCTTCTCGTCGCGAGCTACAAACTGTGCTACCAAGGTAGATCTAGACAAGAATTAGACTAAACCAAGAAAAAAATAATTAATTGTTCTGTACCACTGCCATTAAACCTGCTAGAGGACCTTCGGGGAATCTGCCTGTCCCAAGCCAGGAAAAAGGGTGAGGGTTTGTTATTGGTTGGGCAGTTCATGGGGCACGGCCCATGAACTGATCTCATAATGAGTTCATTCTTGAGGCACGGCTCTTGAATGTTCATCTGATAATCTGTAAAATAAAAAGGTTTACCTTGATCCTTGGTTGTTGCTGCCAAATTCTTGGAGAAAGCATGGTTTTGATATTAAGTTATCATAACACCGTCATCTGTAATATGCTTTCGATGGACGATCAATCCAACATAACTTGAAGAGCGGGGACAGTCATCCATCAATGTTGAGGAGACCTGAGGGCGGATTCTGAAAAACGCTAAAGCTAAATCTCCACCGCTAAAGCTAAATTAATAGTTTTTAGCGATATTGCTATTCTGAAAAACTCCATCGCTTATTTTCATGCTAAAAATTTAGAGACTGAACGAGCTTTTAACGAAGAATAAAATTAAAGCTGTCATAGCTAAATTTTTAGCGATTGCTGCGATTCTAAACTTTTTTTTAGCGATTTACAGAAACTCTAATTTTATTTTTAGCTATAATTTTAGAGTCCAATATTTTGTTGCCGCTAAGTTAAAAATTAAAAGATTTTTCAATTAAAATCGTAATTTTTGATATATATATATTAAAAAAATGAATGCTTTGTCTCTTTTGAATGTTTTCAAAGAAAAATATACCAATTTAAAGCACTTTTCCGAAAGTTTGCTGTTTGTATTTATCAGTTGTATTAATATTAGGGGTATTCACGTGTCAGTGCACTTGCCTGTGCAGTTAAGGACTTGTGCAGTTGTGCAGTTAGGTTTTCGTGAACAATCCACTAACACTTTTTCCAAGCTGTCAAATTTTTCAATGCACACAAGTGCACAACTGCTCAAATCTTCAAGTTTTAGGCTGCAGTAAAAGCACTTGTGCAGATTTTTGACGCATGTATATTTTGATTTTGTAAAGTGCAGAAGTCCTCAACTGCACTGGCAAGTACACTGAATCGTGAATACCCCTATTGTTATCATAGAACATACTTTTAGAAAAAGGTTATCTCTTAAAACTTTATAAAAATTTATTAAATGGATTGGTTGTTTGCAAATAAGCTAAAATTGTTGTGACACACTCTTATGTGATAATTCTGTATCACGAAGAAGCACACCAACGATAAGAAAGACACTTGAAGCAAAACAATTCTGTATGGAAGAAAGTATTGCTTCTTGGGTCTTTCTTATCATTGGTATGCTTCTACGTTACACGGAATAATGCAGTTAGTTTGCAATTAAGTCATTAATTGACAAAAAATTTTGCACCTAATTTTTAATATGTAAAATGTACTCTGAGAGCAAAATTTTGAATAATTGAATGAAACCTAAGCCTCCAATAAGCCACGACTGTTTTGGTATTTAAAGTTGAACCAGTCAAAATAAATCTTTACTAGTTTTTACATAGTTTTATTCTATGACAACACGAGAATATTTAATGAAAAATCATAAAGTACTCGTGTAAATATACTTAAAAAATTAACCACAAATTTTTAAGTATGTTAACTTAAGTTTATTTAAAATTTTTTCAAGTTACTGAATGTTTTTATTTTGCACTTTTTATTTAGATATTGGTGCAGTTAGTAAACCATTTTAAAAATAGGAAACAAGCTTATTTTAATTATTATATTAATTTAATTAAGGTTCGAAACTTTTCACTCGGATGATAAATTTTTGACAGTCGGAAGTAGAATTTTTGATATCAGTGAGGTGAGTTTTATTGTCAAAACTTCATGTAGCCCCGGGGACTAATAGAAATTTTGACAACCGGCACAAGAATTTTTGAGTGAAGCAAAAGGGTTGTGCTTTACCCTTACAAAATTGTTAGTATCAGTGTTTTGCTGTGTAGTTTTTCTGAAAAAAGTAGTTTTATTTATGTTTCTGTATAAAAAATAGGATTGTGCTTTGCTTTTTGTATTTAGAAAATATTTATTTTTAGACTAAAAATGCAGGCTTGAGGAGAAATTAAAAAGCATGGAGTCACTTCAGTCGTCTTTAATTTATTTTAGCGTCAATAAAAATTACTACAATTATTTTTTAAGATTTTTATAATTAGGCCAGTCTTAGGAGCTAAAGAGTTTAAAATAAATATTTATGTTAAATTTGGAAGTTCATTACTTCTGATATACGCAGTGTATTAAGTTTTTTCTTTACTGCATTCAACTTGCAAAACTAATACATTGAATATACGTGTTCAAGGATGTTTTATGGTTAGCTGGTTGATCGACTGAGTATAAGTCAATATTTTCTTTCGTATTACAGTCGATTGAGCTCAAAATTTGGCAGTAAGTGTATTTCGGGTATGGCAACCTTTAGGTATAGTGCGATTTTTATCCTCGCGTATAGTTTAGGTTAAGGATTTTTAGGTCCAGTTGACAAGAAAACTTTAACACTGATTTTTTTTTTACTACAGTATATTTTATAAGTGGAGTAAAATCTAAACATATAATTTTAAAACATGTTTTCAATTTATTCCATCTCTAAGCTAATTAGATAAAATACATACAACAAAATAATCATGAATAAAAATTTTAATTTTTTTACAATGTGCACAAGTTTCTGTTTCTTTCTTAATGTGTGCACAAGTTTTGGTTTTATAAGTTATTTTACTTAAAACAGTTACATTCCTTGGCTCATAATATTATTTTGAATACAAAGATAATTTGTAGTAGTAGTGGCAGTCAAATGCGTCTTAAAAAACTCGTTCATTCGCTGAGAAGACGTCCAACATTTCTGGATAACATTTTTAGGTTTCATTTGCCACAGCGAAAAATGACAATTTAAACCAAATGGCACACAGCCATAACCAAATCAATTTTTTGACATAAGAATCGCTAAAACAACGCTTCCTGTGGCGAGTAGTAGAAGCAACATTTTTAGCTAGGCGATTTGAAACTCAGAATCGCATTTTAGCGAAATCGCTAAGGAATTGAACGAAGCATTTTTTTAGCATTTAAGCGATAGAGATTTAGCTTTAGCTAGGCGATTTTCAGAATCCGGCCTCTGATCTATCGTTGTTCTGCAGACCTATCTAAGAATAAAGGTTATTATGTAGGAAACATTTAACCTTCGGACCGTTGTATAAGCTAATTGGTATACAACGGCTCATGCTTCTTAGTTTTCTGAATGAGGCTTTTAATTAAGTCTTAATTAGGATAACGACGTTGCATAAGTAGGATTGAGGTTTACCCGGTTTTACTGGGAAACCTATGGTTATTTTTTAACCTAGTCATGTACAATTCGAGTGGCTGAAGGTGTCACAGTCAAATATAAATGTTCTAAGAACTTTTGGTCTGTAAGACGGGATGTTGAAGAGCCTTGTCAGGTGGAGCCTTGAGCCCAGGTATTGACTGTCGTTTGGGTTAGGCCCACGTGGGGTATTCATAACGCTCTGGCTGTGGTTAGGCCAGAAAGGCCGTGTGAGTTACACTTAAGTTGAACTCGGGCTGGTGATTCCCTTAAATTGCTAAGAGAATGATGGTAGATTGAATCTCGCTAATTTCAAACAGTAAATGTTAGGAAGGTAAGCAACTACCGGATCAATATACTGTTACCTTTGGAATTTGAGTACAGGCGACGGGGAAACCTAAATAGTCTGAGTTGTGTCCTAAATAGTCTGATTGAGGAACTTGATAATATGTTGACAGGCCTATGTAGTTGCCGCCTTAGTCTTCGTGTCGAGGAGTGATGACCCTTGATACGAAGTGGATGATTATTGCGGCTAAAAAAGTAATGGGTTATATTATTGGTATTGATTACCGAGATAGCCCAAGGTTGTTAAAATAACCAAGTCATGTACAAATTCGAATAGCTAAAAGTGCCACGGCCATGTATTGCGTCAATCTGACGACAAAATAGATGGGGTTCTGTTGCATGTTGTTAGGGGAACCTTTCAAAGTGGTCTTTCTTGAATTCCGAAGGGGCGTTGGCCGACGCTTCATATTTGTCCCAAGCATTGGAGCACCGTTGAATTAAGCCTTCGCGGCAGGGGTCAATGTTAAAAACATAGTGGCTTTCTGTGCCACTGCCATTGTGATTACGTCGTGCTCTGTGTGTTTCATCTGTGAATCTCTTTGTTCGATTGCACTCTGCTGCTCATATAACCACGTCTATTCTTCAATTTGTTTCGTGTTGATGTCTCCCTCTCCCATGCTGACGCGTCACCAGCGAGACCAGCTTGCTCCGCGAGGAACAGCGCATAAGCCTGAAGGAACACCGAAATCTGGTATCGGCAGCGCTGACCTGCTTGGCGCGCAACTCAGTGCTTTGGAAGAACGTTTGAAATCAAACACAAGATCGGAACTGAGGCTCTCCGAGGAACGTCTACGGCAGCACACAGACAAGCTCTTCAACTCACTCTCGACCGACTTCGCCCACAAGTTCAGTAGCTTAGAGAGAGAAGTTGCGGCCACCCACGCTAAACTCATTGAGAGCGACAATAAAATAATAGCTCTTGAAAATGAGCTTAGTGCTCTTACACTCGCTGCTATAGCTCTCGAATCTCTTAAATAAAGTAATTAACAACAACAACAACATTAACAACACAACCAACAGCACTATTGACTACAACTCTGAAGCTGTTTTGTTTGGGTTGCCGTTCTTGCAGGGAGAAAATTTAAAGAGCAGCTTCAATCTTATCTACTGTTCCATCGATTTCCACTCGCCGCAAATAAAAGATATTTTCGAGTGAAGGTGAAGGCAAACACATTAAACCCATTGGTAATAGTGAAGTTCTACACCACTTACGATCGTAACCGTACTCTGAAGGTTTTTGGGGATTATCGCAGGCGTTCAAAACAAGCGGTAAACCTTCGTAATGCTGGAATGGAATCGGACTGCAATATTTTCATACATGAAAGCCTTCCTGCAGAAACTCGTAAAATTTTACAAGCTGCGATCGCCTACACGCGGGAAAAAACTATCTATAACGCTTTTTCTTATCGTGGATCAGTGTATATCAGATTGCAGAAGGATGGCGATCGAATCAAAATTAATTCTATCGATAAACTGCACAACCACGCAAGTGAAGTCGACGGTGGCGAAGTATTATTCTAAGGATTCCTTTTATTTTTCGTCTCAATGTTCTGTTCATGTAACCTATTTCTTCAATACTGCTTTTAATAATTCTCATTTTTTTCAATATTCTTTTTCTTTTATTTTTCTTCTTCTAATTTAAATACTTGTAGTGCCCTGAATTGTTTAGTTATTTATGTCTGTATTGAATAACACTGTTCTTAGCGCTGAGGAAAATCACAAAGCAATGACTGAAGTTCTCTGCAAGCAACGCTCCGGCCTAAAGATTGTACACTTTAACGCAAGAAGTCTTAATGATTTTAAAATGGATTGTGCTAAATTTGTATTTGAAAAATCTCATGTCAACACAATTTGCGTGTCAGAAACCTGGTTTCATAAAGATATTAGTGATTCTTTTTTTAATATTAAAATTTTCAAACTTTTAAGACATGACAGAATCAATAAAAGAGGCGATGGCGTTGCAATCTATTGCAAAAAACATCTGAATGTAAAATTCATTACCTGATTGGTAATTCAGGTGGTTCTGATGTTAAATTTTTGAATGTTGAAATTTTTAATAACAATACTAAAGTTTTCTCTCGTGTGTCTCCAATCCTAACCGTAACTGCAGCTTAGAGCCGCTTCTCACTGATATCTCTAAACGCGTCATTGATTTCCATCATTTCATTTTATGTGGTGATTTTAACTTAAGCATTCTTGTTAATGACAACCTCTGCGTTAATTTCTTAGATAATTTGACTCAAGTGGGTCTTAATATTGTTAATAAAACTACACCTACGTGGTTTGCTAACAATGTCTGTCCAAGCTTACTGGATATTTTTGTTGTCTCAGATATATCATTAGATTTGTTTTTCGATCAATTATCGTTTGTGTCCGACCATGACCTTATCTTTTGCACTTTAGCCATTAATCTCTCAGTAGCGGCGGCTGCTACCACTTTTTCTTATCGAAATTTCAAGTCAATTGACTATGGATCCCTTTATAATGATTTGTCTCTTATCAATTGGGATGATTGTTGGTTTCTCAGCTCGGTCGATAGCAAACTAAACTTCTTTACAAACAAAATAGTTGATCTTTTTAATAACCATGTTCCCCTATGCACTCGTCGAGTCACAAACACATCTTGCCCCTGGTTTTCGACCTCTGTGAAAATGGCTTTAAAAAAGCAAAACAAAACTTACTGCAGATGGAAGCGTAATCCAACTATATTGAACTGGGAGACGCATAAAATAGCTAGAAATGAAGCTACCTCAGGCGTTAAGTTGTCAAAAAAAACATTTTATCAGTCCAAGCTTAGTCCCTCACTACCTTCGAAACAGCTATGGAAAAATTTAAAAAGTATCGGTATTTCCAATAAAGAGATTGAATCTAATAAAATCGATCCCAATATTCTGAACGATTTCTTTGTTTCAAGCTCGGAATCTGATGAATCTTTGAACTTGGTATATTTCAGCAGATCTGCTTTAGACTCTCAGTCACATTTCAATTTTATCGCGGTTAGTGAACTAGATATCGTGCACGCTATAGCAAAAATCAAATCAAATGCTTCCGGTGAAGATGAAATCTCAATTAAGTTTCTTAAACTCATATTACCCTATGTGCTCAGCCCTCTTGTTCACATAATTAATCACAACTTCACTACCTCGTGCTACCCTGCAATCTAGAAGGTAGCAACTATTATTCCAATTGCTAAAAAAGCCAATGCTCGTGAGCCGGGTGATTTTAGACCCATTAATTTGTTGTCATCAATATCTAAGGTTTGTGAATCTATAATGGCGGAGCAGATCTCCAACCACATATGCACATTCGGTCTTATGTCAGATCATCAGTCTGGTTTTCTTCCTGGCCATAGCTGTTCTACAGCTATGGTTAAAATAATGGATGATGTAAGAATACCATTTGATAAGAGACATGTGAATCTGCTCTGCCTACTAGACTTTTCAAAAGCTTTTGAAACCGTGAACCACAACATACTATGCAAGAAACTCAAGTTTAATTTTGGATTTTTTGATAATTCAGTCCGACTTTTAAATAGTTATTTATGCGGTAGAACACAGAGAGTGAAAGTGGGCACTAGTTTTTCATCATATAGGCATACTTCTAATGGAGTTCCTCAAGGCTCGGTGCTTGGCCCACTTCTATTTTCTATGTTCATCAATGACATATTCACATAACGTAACAATGCATGAATATGCTGACGACCTTCAGCTGTATTTTTCCAGACCTGTAGGGTTAATCGAAGATCTATGTGTCAGAATGAATGAAGATTTGTACACTGTAGCAGAATGGGCTAAAGCTAACCAACTTACGCTCAACCCACAAAAATCGTACGTCTTACCTATCTCTAATATCCCCTTATCAAATTCGATCTTGCCCCAATCTTTCTTAGCAATGTTGAATTAAAAGTTTTTAGTAAGGTTAAAAATCTTGGCTTCCAAATAAATACATCTCTGTCTTGTGTAGATCACATAAACTCTTGCGTGAGTAAGGTCTATTTTGTATTAAGAAACCTGAGAATGACTGCAGCATTTGTTCCCGTAGAAACGAGACGAAAACTATTCTTGCAGCTGCTGATGTCTATAATCACTTACTCGGAAGTCGTTTATAGCAATCTTGATTCACGGTCATCTCACAAGCTCCTAGTTGCTCTGAATAATGCTACCCGCTATGTTTATGGATTGAAGAAGTTTGACCATGTGTCACTTTTCCGCACAAAATTACTTGCTTGCTGCTTTTTTCGTTATCTTGAAACGAAAAATTGCTTATTACTGCATAAGATTATTTACTCGCGCTGCCCACATTACCTTTTTGAAAAACTTCAGTTCTGTAGGTCAGCTCGAAGTATGAACCTCTTGATACCAAGTCATCATTATAAAAACTCTAGCAGGCTTTTTTTCGTCAGTGCAATTAGACTGTGGAATTCTTAACCGAATAACATTAAAGTAGTTTCCAACCACAGAGCCTTCAAGCGTTTAATCTTTGAATACTTCTCATAACTCTTATCTATTATTTTGTTTTCTATCTTCTCCTATCTCTCTTCTGAACTGCTTCTTTTTGAATTGTTAAATATATAATTTTATCATATCTTTTATATCAATAGCCATTCTCACATTATGTTATTATTTTGTTTGTATTTTTAATATTGCTTAAACTTGTTGCATATTATTTTTCTCATTCGCAATTAATTTAATTTCTAGTTCTTAATCAAGTTTAACATAAGTAAAACCAATTGTAATTTAACTTTTTTTGCGGCACTTGTTCTTATATGCCAACATATTTGCTCAATAAATCTAAATCAGTGTCGGGCATATTTTAATTTCCCAAACACACGTGTTTGGAAACAAAATGCTGCTTGAGCGACGTCGTCACATGTACACTATAAGCTTCTTCGTTTGGCTTTCAATCGTGTGCGTTCGGCTGTTGCTTTGCTTTGATTTTTGCTAAGCAAATGACGGATAAAATGCACAGATAAAAATTATGCCTGAAGAATAGGAAAATGATTTGTATTTGTAACGTGCTGTCTAAAACCCAATTTACGCAAGAAAAGTTGAAATTATTGCAACTTCTTTAGCGTAAATTGCGTTTTCTCAACATAACGTTCACAAGCATTAGAGCCTGAACAGAATCAAAAATCGTTGCGATCGACGATTCGTTGTTGTTGGAAAATACCTGCAAAATACGCAGCTCGTTTTCTGCAACGATAAATCGCAGACTTAGAATCTATGCTACTTCAATCGTCGGTCGCAACGATTTTTGATTCTGTTCAGGCTCTATAACTGACGAACGCTATGTTGCTCTTCGTTTTTCTCTGCTTCACACACAAGCAAAGAATATGAAAATATGTGTGTGCCCATCACTGATCTAAATCTAAAATGATTAATGCGTGGTGGTTTGCTTCTTAACAACGAATGACTCAATGTTCGCTCTTACATTTTATTGTTTCAATTCAGTAATGGTAGTTCATAGAGAGTAATTGTTATATGTACGTTGTTATAATATAGCACAAGGTATGACGTAAATAGCCGTAACATACAAAACAATGACATGACATATTTAATCATTGATAATAAAGGGTGTTTTTTATAGAGTGATACAAGTTTAAATCATAATAAAACATAGTAATATATTTTTAATATCAATGCTTTATTGGATAGAAAATTTTATTACATTAATGTATGTAAATATGATTTCGGCCATGTGGCCGCCACGGCTGGCGCGTACAAGGCGCAATCTGGAACACAAATTTTCACAAACTTTTCGCAGCATTTTCGGCCGTATTTCGCCGATAGTTGATTTCCGAATGTTGATTTGAATGTTGGTTTATCGACGTAGATAAGTGACTTTACATAACCCCAAAGAAAATAATCTAATGGGGTTAAATCACACGATCTTGGGGGCCAATTAATTGGGCCATTTCGTGAAATTATTTTTTCGTCAAAAGTTTCCTTGAGTAAATCAATTGTAGCACCCGCTGTGTGGCATGTGGATCCGTCCTGTTGGAACCACATATCAGCAAGATTAATGCCAGCTAATTGAGGTACGAAAAAACTTCGAATGATGTTCCTATACCGTTCACCATTGACAGTAACATTCTGACCATCATCGTTTTTGAAGACATATGGGCCAATGACTCCGCCAGCCCATAAAGCGCACCAAACAGTAATTTTCTGTGGATGTAATGATGTTTCGACAAAAGCTTGTGGATTCTCCTTACTCAAAATACGACAATTCTGTTTATTTACGTACCCATTCAACCAAAAATGGGCTTCATCGGAAAATAAAATTTTCCATGGAAATTCAAAATCAATATCAATTTGTGCTTCAGCCCATTCACCGAATTGGCGGCGCATACGATGGTCGTTTGGCTTTAATGCCTGCACAAGTTGAATCTTGAATGGTTTTAAGCCAAGATCTTTTAATATAATCTTCCATAAAGTGGAAGGACACAACCCCAGTTGCTGAGAACGGCGACGAATTGATTGATTAGAATCATCTTCAATGCTTTCCTGTACAGCGGCTACAGATTCTTCAGTGCGCACTGTTCGGCGTCTCACGGGATGCACATTATCAGTAACAGTAAATGTGGTCCGAAAACGATCTATTGTTCTTCGAATTAGCAGCTCTGCAGGACGATTATGTACGCCATAAAATGGACGAAGTGCACGATAAGTTTGACGAACAGAATCATGATTTTGATTAAAAATTTCCACAATTTGCACGCGTTTCTCTGGCGTAAGTCGATCCATAATGAAATGTCAAAGCAAACTTAACAAAAAGCAACTAATAGCTGTTAAATGGGTGGTCAAATAAAGCAGTGATGCCAACTCAAAGTTGTATCACTATATAAAAAACACCCTTTAGTTATTAATCAATAATAAGAAAATAAAATAACAGCTTAATAACAACATTTTTTCAGTAAATTAATCTCCTCCCACACAAAGTATATCAATCAATACTTTTTTGTTTATTATTCAACAAACTTAATATTACATTTAAGTGACAAACACACAACTACAAGCAAATAGCAAGAAAGGTAGAAGAGTTGTATCAAGACGCAATAAAAGTTCAAGATAAGAAATAGAAGAAATTTAAAAGTAGGATATAAAGGCAAATATGTTATCATCAACAATCCATCAAATGTATATAATTTCATAAATAAACCTAATAAATAACATTCACTCAGGTCCGCAGCAACATCCGCGACAATTTTTTCCAAATCAGTTTCAGAGAGCACAGGTACTGCTTCAGAGTTCTTTTTCGCACGAATTAGCACCGTACCTCGAAAAGAAAAAGCATTGTAAACCAGTTTTTGCCGCTTACAACGTATCGCTGATTGCAACAATTTTCTGGTTTCCATCGTAAGGCTTTCATGGATGTATACATTGTTATCACAATCAAACCCAGCTCCAAGCAGGTTAACAGCTGTTTTTGTTCTCTTTCGAAAGTCACCAAAGGCTTTCAATACACGATACCTATCGTAAGGCGTGAAGAATTTAATAATAAGAACTGAATTGGTATTGTTGCTTTTTGATTTGACACGAAATATGTCTCTTATCTGCGAAGGTAAAAAATCTATCGAGACACGGATTTGATTGAAGATCGATTTCAGGTTCTCTGCTTCACAGTGCGGGATGCCAAATAGGAGAGCATCCGTTGAGACATCAGCTGCTTCTTTTTTGTTGTTGTTAATGTTCGATGCATTCGCCTTTTCAAGTTCGTCGCAACGCTACACAAGTGCTGACAGCTGGTTTTCTATCGCCAAAACTTTATATCGCCAAAACACACTCACTCTGCTTTTAATCGCATCTATTTCACTCTCTTTCTTGTGTGTGAGCTTTTCTTCCAGACAGGAGAGTTCGCTAGAGAGACGCTCATATAGCTTATTAGAGTGAGCCAAGAACAGGTCTTCTAATTGTTTAATTTGAGCTGACACTGTTATTGTGATTAGTTCAAAATTTAATTAATGTTAATAACAAATTATTTATAAAACCATTACTGACCGATGGTTAATCAACATAGTTGACGCTGAATAATGTTATTTTTTTTTTTGGTTTTTTTTTCATTTAGATTCACTTTTGCGCGTGTTATTGTAAAAATTATCAAAGCGCATAAAACTTGCGACTTATCCGCAGCACGGTCGAAAAAAATCCAATTTGTAATTTTGTAGAGAATAAACTCATTTAATCACTTACTCATTAAAACAATTAAATCATCTTGTAAACCAAACTGCGTCTTTTATTTGTGATTCGAATTTATTCACGCTCCAGGCAGAGGATGTCAACACTCAACGTTTGAGCTTTCAGACGCTATACCTCTCAATGGTTGGCGATCGGTATATACCTTGAATCTCTACAACAGATATGCCCTAAAACTTTTTGCCGCCCAAACAATTGCTAAAAACTCTTTTTTTATTGTCGAATACTTTTTTCTGCGCTGTTTAACGACCTGCTTGCAAATGCAATTGGATATTCTCCTACTTCGCCCTGTGAAAAGACTGCTCCTAATGTTTCTCCACTTGCGTCTGTTGTTAGTAGGAATGGCTTCCCAAAATCCGGATATGCTAAAACGGGTGATTAAGTCACAGCTTCTGTTATCTTCCCAAATTCCCAAATTTCAAGCAATTTTCCAAAAGCCGGAATACTTGTGCTAATCTTTCCCCATGGTGCTGTAAATTTTTGCCATAAATTATTACGTCATCTTAATATACGAAACAATCTATTCCTTGTAATCCTGTCAGTATATTATTTATTAATCACTGGAAAGTCGCTGGAGCTCCGTTGAGTCCAAACAGGCATCCTATTGAATTCGTAATGACCAAATGCTGTACTTAATGCTGTTTTCTTTCTGTCTTCTTCGCTCATGAGAACTTGATATATAAAGTTGAAAAATATCTACAGTGCCTTAATTGATCTAATAATTTATCTATCCTTGGTATTGAAAAAACTTGCTTAACTGAAATCTATAACTAATCTCTACTTCTTCTTGCGATCGCTGCCTGCCTTCTTTGGCGTTAATAGAAATGGTGAATGGGGGTTTTTAATTTTTTTTTTTAGATATTTTAATTTTTTATATTATATAATATATCATAACAATATATATTTTTTTTCGTGGCGGTCGTAGCCTAGTGGGTAGAGTGCGAAGCCCCTAAGCTAAAGAACTTCGGTAGCCCGGGTTCAATTCCAGCTCAGACAGAAAGTTTTTTCAATTGAATTAATTTTTCTGTTCGGTCGTCACCTCTCTGCAGACAATGGCAAACCTCAGAGAGTTAAAATTGCCATGTAAAGCTTTTTGAGAACATAAGCCGTTCGGAGTCGGCATTAAACACGTAGGTCCAGTTCTCGGTCATTTGTGATCAAACATTTAATAACACGCACAACACAATTGATCAATAGAAGCTAGGTCAAAGTCCTTACAAGTGCTGAAATGGCTAGCTTATTTTTTTGTTTTTTTTTTTATATTTTTTTCGGGCTAGTGCATTTAAAATTTCTTCCGCCTCATTTCCTCATGCCTGTGAACATTTAGAAGAGCTAACCCATTGAGCCTTTCTTCGCCAGTTTTACTTCTCATGCATGTTTTGAGTCTCCGAAGCGACGAAAACGAGGGTTCGCTTGAAGCAACTGAAACCGGCAACATTGCAGCAATCTTAAGGAATAGGCTTATTGATGGATATATAACGTATGGATATATAAACGTTACAGGTCGATTTGTATGATTCAAGCAGTGCCTACAAATATGGTGTATAAAATATTTGTCAAAATCATCACGTTTTCAACACAATTCAACACAATGGCTTCAATATCAATGCATGATTTTTCATACAAAATTTAAAAAAAGTTTCAAGCAATTTTTTTAACCAAAATATGTTATAGAATAATTTGCTTTAAATATATTTCGTCAAAGTAGGAACAAATTGTTTTCAATATGTCGCCCATTTCATATTAAAGTGTAATATCACATTAAAGTGTAAGTGTAATAGCACTGACCATCTCCGATTTGGCTCAAATTTTGTGCTTCGATTGTTTATCGTTTAGAAAACCAACACCGGAGTTTGAGGTTTTGAAATTTTTTTTCGCGAACCCATAGCCATGCGAATGCCAAAATAGGGTATATTTTGAGACAACGTATCTCAGTCAATTAAATGCGATTTTCGTAAATAGGATGTTATTGAAAATTTTATTTTAGGGAAAAAATATAAAATTTTTGAAAAAAATTGCAGTTACGTAATTCATTATTAATTTAAAAGTTTAATACCATGCCAGCAACAGGCGCTATAATTTTGATATATATTGTGAAAAGACTACAATACGTAGAGACTTCAAAATTGTTTTACGTATATAATATGCGGGTTTTTTCCAACATCCAAATCCGATTTCCATACAACAGAGTCCTGCTATGGATTTAGATTTTGCGAGTTTGTAGTTTAAAACATGACAGCCAGGTGGCGTTAATGAAGTAAGTGATCGGAAAAAGCATTGTTGTTATTTTCATGTTTGCATTCAATGCCATCTAGTTGTCAAATACTTTTCATGAGCAGCAAATCAAAATCCAAATCCAGATTTGGATGCTGGAAAAAACGCAGTAAATATAAATTTTTTTTTAAATACATAATTTGTTTGTTTTTAAACGCATCTTATCCTCGCTAGGTGGCATAAAAAAGTAGTCCTTTTCAGTCGGTGTCAAGATATTTAAGTCCCAATTTATCAGAAACAACAAATCAAAGCACATATTTTGGGCCCCCCCAAAGGTTCCCTGCGTACGCGCCTGTAGGGGTAATTTACTAATCCTTTCATTTACAATTCAGTCGCTTACTCCATATATTGAACCTGACTTCATTTTAAAAACGTTATAAATAGAATATTTTGGTGTATAGTTCCTCGGCACGATGACATCCTCGTTATTTGAATTTAAAATTGTTCCTTACGTTCGTTAAACATTTCTCTTATATAAACTCCAGACACAATGTCCTGTAAATATACCACTACCACCGGAATCTTCTTTTCTTTTTTTATTCTTACTATTTTTTATGGTGCTCGCTTTAATTTGCATTTCCTCACTGTAATTAATTAAGCTTAACTCATTCATTTGTTTCAATGGTCATTAACATTTATACAAGTAGAATGAGTCTACCATTTGTAGCATTCTTGCAAGGAATTTCTATAAACACATCATTATTTTTGGAGATTCCAAAACATTCACCCTGGTTTTTCTCCAGCACTGTCAGATTTTCGTGCCACCCATCACTTGCTCGATTTCCGCACTGAATTTTTCTACTTATTCTAATAGTGTCCATATAATATTTTTTGATGATATCCGCGATTACTTAATTGTTTCCTCCGATTTTGGGCCTATGTTTAATGCATTTCTTCCTGAATGTGGTGTAAAAAAATGTACAATCTTTTCAGATGTTAAATTATCTGTCACTATTCTTTTGTGGTGTTGGAAGTTGTTTGTATGTTGTGTGTCAGGTAGTGTATTTGTGTATTAGAGGCGCACACGCCTTTTTAATCAGCCGCAAGGCTTTTGATCATGTAAGCCACAAAGGCTATTTTTATTAAGCCGCAAAGGCTAATTTTAAATCAAGGCACAAAGGCTTTGTTAAGAATTTTTAAGCCTCAAAGGCTAATCTTAATCCAAGCCACAAAGGCTAAGTTCTGAATAAAAAGGAATTCAATTTGGGCTCTTCGCCTCTTCCTTCCAAATCTAAATCTGTCTTTATTTTAAAATATTTTAGTTTATATACAATTTTTACCAGTATTATTCTTAAATTAATTTACTACTATTTCCAAGACTCCTCCTTTAATTCCAATGATTTTTAGATTTACTTTGAGAAATCAATAATTGACCAATCACTTTTAGTTTATTAACCTTTCCAAATTTTCACCACTAATTAATATTTTAAGCATCATTTATTGGTTCGCTCAAATTCTTGGCCTTGACTTTAAAGTGTCATCGGCACTTATTCAACTTATCGCTTGTTGTTGTTGCTTTGTGTGTTTCTGTGCAATGCACTTGTAACACGAGTCCCGCTGTCGCTGTTGCATTTCAGCTTGTGCGGTATCTAGCGGCACAATCGTAAAGGGGTGCTAAATGCACTTCATGAGAATTTGAGCTACAATTAGTTGTGTTTACTTTGAGGTTTTTTATTCGGTTAAATTTGGAAAAATTTCCATATATGACATATGGATATATATGGATATATGACATATATGGATATATGACAAAATTGTCAACATTATGTTGATATGTTTATTGTTATCATATGTTAGACAATTGAAGTGAAGATCTTTTTGGTGGTTGTTTGTCTTAAATGTGTGTACGTATGTAAGTACACTACACCCTCACCCTTAAGCGAAAATTTACTTGCAAAGATAAATTTTTAAGAAGTTGGAGTTTTGGAAATAATATGTTTATGTGTAATATAATATGATAATTTTTATAGTATCTTTGAATAGTTGTTATTTTACAATAATATTAAATATGTGGTCTTAAGATTATTTATATTTAAATTATTTGTTTAGTGGTAAATAATGGTAATATTAATACTAATATGAAAAACTTATATGATAGTGGCCAATGTTCTAAATTATGATATTAGTGTATTTAATACTAACATTTTGTTTTTAATATTTATATCAGTAGTTCTAAAAATTCATTAAAGTAATTTATAGGGTCTTGGTATTTTGAAATAATTTGTATTATTTATACATAAAATATTTACGTATTTTTAATTTTAGTTATGTGTTTATAAATTTCTTTAACATATTATTATGGAATTTCTTATGTTTATTATTTACATCAATAATGGAGTTCACTCCTTCTCTAAGTATTATTTTATATGGTCCGTGATATGGACTTTGACTTTTCTTTCTACTTTCAAGTTTAACTAATACTAAATCTCCTTCTTGGAAATTGGATATATTTACATTCTTATCATAATTTATTTTTCGTTTATGTTTTAGGGTCTTTATTATTTCTCTTGCTTTATTAATGGAATTTCTAAGTCTTATTTTCAATTCGTTTGCATAGTTTTCTAAATTGTAAATTGGTTTGTTTTCTTTACACTACACCCTCACCCTTAAGCCATTTGAAATGTTTGGTAATTTACCAAAAATGAGTTCGTATGGTGAGTACGATGTATCAACATGTGGTGTTGTATTATATGCGAATGTGTAATATGGAACCCATTTATCCCATTCATAATCATCAGCAAAAGAAGATACTAGTTAAGCAAAGATAACAAGATAGGAAACTTCTGTGGGGAACCCGAAAAGTGGTGAAGTAAAACACACGTACGAGAAAAATTCGTTCACCACGAATTTCTTAGCCCTTATCTGAGTATGTTTTAGCTCAACTGTCAATTTGCTAAAATAGTGAGATGAATAAGTCAGTTGCGAATTATGTTACTTAGCTTTTCCAACACGTTTGTTTTTGATTGGCTTCAAAACGAAAATAAAAATATGTTAAAAGCTTTACTTCATATTAAATACAATTCTATACATAAAAAAACACATTATTTTCTTCCGAAAAGTGCAAAATTATTGCATGGAATGATAGGGTTAACAATAGCAGCTGTGTTAATTTATGAATGAAATAAATGTAGTGTTGCCAATTTTTCTTTTTTAGGCTAACTATTATGAAATCTTCCCAAGATACGTATACCCGACCTATACGCATGCACGATTCACATTCTAAAATCTGCCCGAATCAGCCGGGACAGACAGAATGCACCTACGTACTAAAACATACCACCTATTGGCAATTAGGATTTTCCACTAAGCACATTAATTGGCTTTTCAGCGGAATTTAAAAATTGAATATATATAAACGCGTATTTAAGTATACTTGATTCTATAAAAATAAGCAACATCGAATTAAATAATAGTAATTATCAATTTAAGGTACCCGAAAAACAATCAAAAACACTAAACTCATTTTAACTTGTTTGCGGCCATTGTCCAACCCAAGGACCTACGTGGAAATGAGATAAGTCTTATATCCGCCAAATCAAAATCCCAATTAGTTGGATATGCATTTGAGCCAACGCAGGCGTAAACTTGTATGGAAAAGAGATATACTCTGGCACACCAATCCAGGTGATAGTGTGAGTTCAGTCTAATTTCAAATCAGGAAACCACGTGAGCGCGTAAATCCCAATTTGATTAAAAATTAAAATATTGAATAATTAAAAAGTAAGTTTTAAAAATGATTCAAATTTGATGGTGCTTACTTTATAAACATAATATCGAGACAAAAAAGAGAAACAGAACAATCTCAATTGCCAATATTACATTGTTATAAAATTGCGTTAGGTATAATGGGATGAAGTTAAATTGATTTAATTATTTAAATGTAATATAATTTTCCGTTTTAAGACATCTACCGAATCAGAAAAATTAATCATATTGAAGTTATCATTGAAATCACTGCACATACATCGTAAAGGTTCATGAAGAGCGTAATTAGAACTGTACTGACTCAACTTGAAAAACAGAAAATGTCTAGTTCCTCTCCTTGGGATGTTAAAATTTAGAGCTGAGATGAGATATTCCGAATTAATCTCGCCACGAAGTAATTTATACAGAAACATGACATTAAGCATCATTCTTCTGCTTCTTAGGGAAGGTAGTAAAATAATTTGAAGGCGTATTTCATACGATGGAAGCATAATATTGGGGTTCCAACGACTATGACGTAAAGCAAAAAGTAAAAACTGTTTTTGAACGGATTCTATGGCGTCGATGTAGACATTTTTGTTTGTTATATTTTTCTCTTTGCTGTAAACTTTTTTTAATTTTAATTGCTCAACATTTGTATGTAACACTTCAATAAATCGTTTCTATTTGATATCAGCACGGTTTGGTCGAACTTTTTGTTGACCTACTTAAAAAGCAATGTCCCACATAATATTATATATAATAAAGGGCTGCACAAATGTATTTGCTTCTTTGATTCCATCAAGTACTTTTAGCTAGGCACATCATTTGTAGCAGAATTAAGCAAAGAAAAAGCGTAAAACCGTTGCTTGCTGCTCAAAGAAAAAGTAATGTTTTAACTCTCTCTCTCTCAGATCAAATGCATACGCAACTTGCTCTCATCAATTACAATAATTATCGGTCGCTATCTCGGCAAATGAAAAAAAAACTGTATAGTTCTGTAAATACTGCAAATACTTGCGTATGCTGAAAGCAGAAGTCATTATCAGTTGCTATTGAAAGTAAAGTAAAAATAAAGTAAGAGTTAACTTAAAAAAATGGAAATTAATTAAGTAAGTAAGTATTGAATTATAATTATTATATTATAATTATATTATAATTATATTATAATTATATTATAATTGAATTATAATCCTGTAAATAACAATATTAATAGAGGTTAATATTAATAACGATGTTTTAAAAGTAAAAATTGTGAGCGGCGATTTTAAACTTATTATTTTTTTAAACTAAAATTATCTTTTTACATTTAAACATTAATAATAAATATATATATATTACCACACATAAAGTTAATATTTTTGAAAATTTTTTGTGCTTTCGTTATGCTTTTCTGAATGGTTTTTTGTTATTAATAAAATATATATTTAAATTAAAATATGCAACTGCAAATCCATCTTCTAAATTTCTGAAATAACGTTTCAAGTATTTCAAGTACTTGCCATCTTGTACTCCTCTTGCAAGTTATTTTTATGTACATAACTAATACGCGATAGACAATTTATTATTTGTTTTGCTTTCAACCGGTTTTCCACTTACGCACACTACCTACAATTTTCGCTCACGCCAACGCTATCCACAAATGAGAGTGAGAGAATGAAAGTAATTGCGATCCCCACAAATGTTTTGTACAGCGATTCAAATGTAATTGTGCAGCCCTTTAATATATAAGTATACTGTGTAAACATTTCGAAATTGTTTATATTAACTTACTTTATGGCCCACGCTAATTTCTTATTCCTTTTTTCTTATGTATTTTGGTCTCAATGTCTGAGTTCACACAGAAACAAATGCTTGAATGAATCCAAATTTGTTTGTTTTTTCAGCTAAAAAAATTAACTCTCTGTAAGATCGAAAATTAACTTCGAACATAATCAAAAGTTTGATGATGCTAATGCCCTGGTTATGCTAGGCAAACATGTTTGCTATTTAATTTTGTTCACTTTCTTCTTTTATCAAATATTCGTTTCCTGGTTATGCTATGTTTGTTGAAAGAATATAAAATTCAGTTACAAAAAAAAAAGTTTGGCATGTTTGCTGTTTTAAACAGCAAACAAAAATGTTTGGCGTGAGAGCGAAAAAATGAGCAGGAGAAAAAGTTCATTTCTCATTTTATTCGTAAAACACTAACAACAAAATCAGTTCACCAAACATGTTTGCCTAGCATTACCATGGCATAAGACCTGAATCATTCAGTCAAAGGCAGTAAAAGATAACAAGACAAAGTGATGATCATTTGCTTCTGTTGTGAACAAAGCCAATGATGCCAAAAAAATCAACAGCTACTGCAACGTTGAAAATGTATTTGCAAATTGGTTTGTGTACATGCTAAGCGGTGGTTCCAGAGAGTATAAATTATATAGAGGTCCCAGTTCGACTTCGAATGCTATTTCACTCAAGTTTCGTTATACAAGCGTCCGGAGAATAGAAAAACAAAACAAAAATAATTATGCTTTGCCTCAGCGTTATATAACCCAGAAAATCAAAAGGTTATTTGCAGTCGTGATGTTATTTTCGTTGAAAACGCTAAGGTTAGCGGCGAGCGTAAAGAAAATGCCATCGTCATTATGGACACCATAAAAAAATTACTTGACTGAAAATAAAACCGAAGAGGTTGGTACTGAAGAAGTGGCCGCTAGTGATTTTGCCCTCCATCCATGCTACCAGAGTGAATTTATTGAAGAATCCGACACTAATGAAAACAACTTTGAAGCAAACGCAAATAGTGGTCCTGGCAGACCCAGAATTGTTCGAACTGGAAAACCTGGACGTCCTCGCAAAGAATACAATGTTTTGAACATAATGGAAAAATGCGACATACAAATTCCAAAAGATGTAAATGAAGCTATGAAAAGTTCACACGTAAGTGAGTGGTTGTCTTCAATGCAGATGGAGTACAATGCATTGGTCAATAATCGGACGTGGTCGTTAGTTGATTTACCACCCGGGCAGAAAGCCATAGGGTGCAAGTGGGTTTTTAATATAAAGCAGAATAAAGAAGGAGAAGTCGAGCGCTTTAAAGCTCGTCTTGTGGCTAAAGGGTGTTCCCAGTTATTCGGCGTCAATTACTTTGAGACATTTTCCCCAGTGGTGAGATATTCGACAATTCGTATGGTCATTGCACTGGCTTGTGAACATGAATTATACATGCACCAAATGGATGTTTCAACAGCTTACCTTAATAGCGAATTACACGACATTGTTTATATGAAGCAGCCCGAACATTTTGTTAATGAACAGTTTCCAAATCGTGTTCTACAATTGCATAAATCGTTATATGGACTTAAACAAAGCGGACGCGAATGGAATTCCAAACTTGATGCGGTGCTGGTAATTATTGGATTTAAGCAATGTGTTAGTGAGCCATGCGTGTATACCAGAAATGGGAAAGGTAAATTTAAAATATTAGCTGTTTATGTTGACGACTTGATTTTAGCCTGTTCAGATAAAAATGAATTGATAGAAATTAAATCACAAATCGCTGAAAAATTCGAAGTCGTAGATGGAGGCCAGCTAAAGTACTTTTTAGGAATGGAGATTGAGCGCAATGATGAAACTGGGGCTGTAACTGTTTGTCAGGAGCAATACATTCAGAACCTACTTAAACAAAACTCCATGGAAAGTTGTAAATCTGTATCTACTCCATTGCAGCCGTTGTATCAGATAAATTGCACTAGCGAATCATGTAAGAAAGCAAAACAGAAAGAGTATCAATCTTTAATCGGTGCGCTCATGTATCTGACAATCACAACACGGCCAGACATTTTGCACTCGGTCTGCAAACTCTCACAGCGCAACACAGATCCACATACCGAGCACGAAACGGGCGCTAAGCATATTTTACGGTACCTCAAAGGAACATCTAGCTTAA
This sequence comes from Dichetophora obliterata, assembly GCA_963920525.1. Taxonomy (NCBI): domain Eukaryota; kingdom Metazoa; phylum Arthropoda; class Insecta; order Diptera; family Sciomyzidae; genus Dichetophora; species Dichetophora obliterata. The sequence goes on along the minus strand of OY986437.1, from coordinate 152,719,354 downwards.
AGCTTCATTACTTTAAAACCGGAAAACCAATCGAGTGCTTCGCCGACGCAGATTGGGGTGGAGACGCATCAGATAAAAAATCGTATACGGGCTATTCGTTCAAAGCAGCTGGAAGTATAATATCTTGGGAGTCCCGGAAGCAACATATGGTGGCACTAAGCAGCACAGAAGCCGAATACGTCGCCCTGTCGGCAGCAGCAAAGGAGGCAGCATACATTAACAAATTATTAAATGAAATGGGATTTCGCAGCTGTAAACCAATGATTTTGAATAGCGATAACCAGAGTGCGCAGCACCTAGTTAAAAATCCAAGATTTCACTCACGCAGCAAGCATATAGACATCAAGTATCATCACATCCGTGACATGTATAAAAACAAAGACATCGATCTTAATTACATCTGTACTGGTGACATGCTTGCAGATATTTTGACTAAAAATTTACAAAGAATTAAACATCAAAAATGTACTATTGAAATGGGTTTATATTAACGTTATTTTTGTATCTTATATTACATATATTGTGTTGAGAAGTAGTGTTGTAAATTGAATTTAAATTATGTGGCAACACAACATATTACTTCTTTTTCAGTTTTACTTTTGTATCTTTGTCGCTCTCAACACGATGTCTTTTGTAATAACTTTTCTTTTTCTATTCTTACTTCTAAAATATACGTTGAACTAATCAGTTTATTTTTGGCTTTATTAAATTATTGCAACATTATGCTGCTTGCGTATGCTGATGACATCGATATCATTGGCCATAATACGCGCGAAGTCAGTGCAGCATTTTCCAGATTAGAAAGAGTGTGAATGCAGTGAATGCAGATAAGACGAAATACTTGGTGTCAACAAACAAACAGTCCCAGCGTCTTGGAACCCATGTTACCGTTGACAATACCTCCTTCGAGGTTGTGAAGAACTTCGTTTATCTGGGATCCAGCATTAACTCAACCAACGACATCAGCATTGAGATCAAACGAAGAATAACTCTTGCCAACAGGTGTAACTTTGGGCTCAGTAGGCAATTGAGAAGCAGAGCCCTTTCTCGACGAACGAAAATCACGCTCTATAAATCGCTCATCATGCCCGTCCTACTTTATGCATCACAAACCTGGACGCTGAGCATCTACGGACCAATCTGCGTCAAGGGCGAGTACCGAATACGGTGGAATGATGAACTGTTTGAGCTGTACGCTGACATCGACATAGTCAAGCGCATTAAAATCGAGCGGCTTCGCTGGCTTGGTCATGTTCAGCGCATGGAAGACGATGCTCCAGTGAAGAAAACATTCGATTCGGTAGCCAGCGACGGTCAACGCAGAAGAGAACGACCACATCTTTGTTGGAAAGACCAAGTAGACGACAACCTGACGAAGCTTGGAATTTCCTACTGGCGCCAGCAAGCGAAAGACAGAAATGGCTGGAGCAAATTCTTAGATGAGGCCAAGACCGACATACGGTTGTAGCGCCAACTTTTCCATCAAACGACAGGATGATTAGAAGTAGATCGACTTTCTTGGTACTTTGAAGATCTGGAAGCATTTTTTCATCCCAATGCACTACGAAGAATTTCTCCGTATCGAACTGAAAATTTTTATTCTAGTTCGACACATATAACCTACCTGTGAATTTAACATCGAAAAGTTTGCTATTTTCTTCCGATTTTCATTGCGCCGTTCACGAAGGGACCAGCTATTTATGATGAGATTTTTTTGGATCGAGTCCCATGCCCTTAGCTGTGGCAATAAGAATGTGAATCGCATCACGATCGCTCACTCTATATTTGTTTAAAAGCAGAAAACATTCTTCCGGTAATGCATTAAACGTAGCCTCTTGTTGCTATTCGTTTTCGGAACGTGCGTATGAAGTTTGCCTCAATATCAACGGCTTCGGCTTTGTTTTCGGTTGACTGGAATGGCTGCTTGACGCAAAAAAATTGACACTGCGACGGCCACCAATAATGCACTATCCTGTACTTTCATTCGACAATACATTGTGTTGAAAAAAAAAACATTAGTAGGACTTGTTTGTTCGGTGGCAGCTTGGAGCTCAAAATATGCTAGCATGGGTGCCCAATTAAGTACATATCGCTATCTGTTCGCGTAGTAACTTTTTTGCAGAAATTGATGCCATTTTCATTATATTCTTTTAAGATTTTTCACATTTTTATATTTCACGCTCATCAAAAAGTAACTTTCTATGTCGACAACTTGTGGAAAAGTAACCATAAGTATAAAAATTCTTATAAAATATGCAACAAATTTTTTCCTAATCCTGGTTAGATATTTGAGAAAATTTTTATTTTTTGTTTATTGTTAATTTGTTGACTCAATACAAAGTTCTTGTTGTTTTTGTTGCCTTCTTCAAACTTACTTGATCTAAAAAAATCACAATTAAAAACATGTAAAAATTCAAAGAAGTTTTACCTAATTATTTTTGTGCATTTTTCGAATTAAGGGTGCGTTCTTGTAAAGAGGCCTCCTAAAAGGAAGGCAGATGTGAGTAAGGCTTGTTTGGAGAAAATGTTGGTTATGAAAAATTAAATTATGACCATCTAAGAGGACTTCAAATCAGTTTATTTTCGAATTTTTCCAATTTTTTAGAGATTTTGTATGGGAGCGCCTAAAAAGAGGGAAGATAGGGGGAAGGTATGTTTGGACGAAATGTGCTATGAGCTTCTAAGCGATTTTTCAAAAAAAAAATTATTTTATAGCGGAGCCCCTAGAAATATGACATATAGGGTAAAGCTATGTTAAAAAAATGTTGTAAGTGAAAAAATAATCTTAAGTGCTTTGTTTGTTTGTTTGTTAATAATAGGGCCTCCTAATTCATTTGACCCCTGTTAAGAAAGATGCAGCCCTGTCATAAGATGCAGCCCTATCGTCATCTTTTTCTACTTTGTTCTCCATTCACGCATACGTATTAGAAACAGAACAAAAATAATTGAAGTGTATTTTAAGTTCTTTTTTCTGTTCTTGTTCTTTTTTGGTTGCTGTTTTAAGCGAACACGTTTTTCTTTTGGCTTTACAATAAATTTGTTTAATTGAAGACAACAACTATATTTCTGTTTATTGAAGAAGGTTTTCTAGCCAGCTGTATTGTCATCATTGAACTTTTTGGCATCCCTTGCGGGGAACCTGATTCATCAAAAACACTTATTTTATCAAAACGATTTTCAACTATCAAAGTAGCTGACTAAAAGATCTGAGTGACGTAACCTCACTTTGCAGTAAACGAAACGTGAAAACTTCGCAACATCTTGCGTTGCAATGGCTTTGGCAAAAGAAGAATCTGTTGCACGATATATTCAGAAGTTTTCTGCAAATACTCATAAGACTGCAAAAATCAAACAGAAGAAGGGATTTCTTGTTGGAAGAAGAAAGCTGCTTGAAGACTATTGGCAGAAATTCATTACAGCGCATGATGAAGTTTTAGCTTAAATTTCAGAAATTTGTCGCCGTCAGAGAAGCTGGATTTCGTGACCAAAGCAAAGCTCTGTAGAAACTGCTTCAAAGTTGGCCACAGTCACGATGAGTGCCCATCCGTATACTTATGCAAAGTATGTCAACAAAAACATCACACCATGTTGCACGATAGCCTTCAAGTATACAGCGTAAGTGGAAATTACACATGCACAGCAAAATCCGATTCTAATGGCACAGTTGGGTTAGTTCCTGCAATGTTGCCAACGGCTCAAATTGGACTTCAATCTGACTCCGGACATTTTCTTCAACTCCGAGCGCTACAAAACAGTGGCTCACAGGCGTCTTTTATAAGCGAGTTTGCTGTGCAACAACTACAACTACATCGCCACAGATTTCAAGTTAATGTGACTGGAGTCGGTGGTTCACATGTTGGAAAAGCCACTGGTCTGGTACATTTATTTGTCCCCCTGGACAAAGAGCCTAATTTAAAGATGCTTCACAATAATTTTATGTCTGAGTACTTAGCTCTTGGGCATATGGAGCCCGTTCTAGAGACAACTGAACCGACACCCGTGTGATACATCCTTCATCATAGTGTGTATAAGGAGTCAAGTTCTACAACTAAGTTGAGAACAGTCTTTAATGCTTCCAGAAAGACTAAAGAAGGTGTTTCATTAAATGACTGCCTGCATGTGGGACCCAAGCTACAAAGAGACTTATCATCAATAATTTTAAAGTGGCGAACACACCGAATTGGATTTATGGCCGACATCGAAAAGTGTTACCGGCAAATTTTGGTAGACCAGGAGGATGCTGACATGCAACGCATTATATGGAAAACCGCAGAAAGTTTTCCTGCTGTGAACCGTCTTTTTACAGTCACATATGGCTTGAAATGCTCGCCATATTTGACCATGAAAGTGTTTCAAACGTTAGCCAAAGATGAAGAGTCAAAATTCCCTTAAGCTGCTAAAGTTCTTAGAGAGTCCTTCTACATTGATGATTGCCTTCATGGCTCCGAAACAATTGAGTCTGCCCTTGACCTTCGCAACCAACTTCAACAATTACTGCAGCGCGGAGGTTTTTATCTTAGAAAATGGAGTTCAAATTCTACTGAATTTCTGCAAAGGCTTAATTTTGAACATTGTGAGTCGGACGTCTGTTGTGATCTTAATTTGGTTCGAGAAACTAAAGCTGTAGGGCTCTATTGGTTTTTTCAATCTGATTGTATTGGATACAAAGTTCAGGTAACCCCTCTCTTAGGTCCCCCTCACAAAAAGACAGCAGCTCTCCGATGTTGCGAAAATTACGATCCACCTTGCCTTTTGGCACCAGTTGTTATCACTGGGAAAATTATGTGTCAACAGCTTTGGCTTTTGGCCTGCTCTTGGGACGATCCCATGCCTGAACCGTATCAACAAGATTGGAATAAATTTCGTGCCGAGCTTCAACTGATCGAGAGAATTAAAGTGTCACGATGGATTTTCTCATTTCCGGATGTCAAAAATTATCAGTTGCACGTCTTTGCAGGTGCGTCAACTTCAGAGTATGCAGCCGTTGCATATCTACGAGCAGAAACAGCAGAAGGCAGAATTAAGATCTCAATTCTTATGGCCAAAACTAAGGTAGCACCTTTGAAAAAATAACAGTGCCATGCCTAGAATCAAATGACGCACTGTTAGCCGCAAAAGTAACCAAAAAGTTACTGCATACACTTAATTTTCAATCAATAAAACCGTATTGCTGGTCGGAGTCTAAAACTACGTTAAGTTGGATAAGATCGAATCCTGGTATTCACAAGCAATGCGTGGCCAATCGAATAACGAAGATTCAAGAGATGACATCTATTGATTCATGGCGGTACGTGCCTACGAAAAGCAATCCAGCTGACGTCGCATCTCGTGGTGTGTTTCCATCGCAACTAGCAGAGCTCGATATATGGTGATCTGGGCCCTCGTGGCTACATTTGGTGAAAAATAAGTGGCCATTTCAAGAGCAGTTGCCGAGAGCAGAATTAGTCGAAGTAGCAGCGCTAATGTCAGCGGTTTCTTTAACGGCGGCAACCAATGATTTGGCCAATACTCTTCTTAGCAAGTATTCAAATCGAAACACTCTGTTAGGAGTAACATTGTGGTGTCAGAGGTTTATTTAGATTTTCGCTGCCACATGAAAAAACGTCGTGGATCACATCTATGGAGCGAGAAAACGGTTTGAAATTTTATATAAGGTATGTTCAAAATAGTTACTTTTTTAATGAGGTTTTATGTTTTCAGCAGAGAACACCTATACGCAATAAGAGCAAGTTGTTGAAACTCAACCCTATGATCGACGAAGATGATATTCTTAGGCTCAATGGTCGCCTCTAGAACGCATTGATACCCACCTCTGAGCGATTCCCTATAATATTGCCTAAAGAAAGTTCGCTTACATCGGCTCTTATTGACCAATCTCATGAGGCTACTCTTCATGGAGGTACCCAAGCCACATTAAATTTCCTGCGAAGGCGTTACTGGATTATTGATGCGCGCTCTGTAATCAAAAGGTACATTCATCGGTGCCTTAAATGTTTTCGTCAGAAACGTAGTATCACCAGTCAAATAATGGGAAGTCTCCTCATACATCGCTGCACGGCTGCACCTGTATTCCAACATTGTAGTATAGACTACGGTGGTCCGTACAAGATCCGACCTATAAAAGGACGTGGCTATCGTGGTCATAAAGGATATGTGGCACTCTTTGTGAGTCTTAGTACACGAGCTATACACCTTGAACTTCTTAGTGATATGACAACCGACACTTTTCTTGCTGCTCTGCGACGATTTTTTTCTCAGCGAGGGTACAGTCACGATATCTATAGCGATGCGCAACAACATTTACAAATTTCATTCTAAAGGAAGATTTCTGTGCCTATCGTCAGCAGCTAGAAGCTGGCGCTCGATTTTTTGCATGCCATGGAGTTTCTTGGCATTTCTCCCAATTTCGGTGGAATATGGGAGGCCGAAGCATGAAACACCATTTAAGGCGCACTGTAGGAGAGGCTATTCTAACCTTCGAGGAGTTTTATACCGTGCTTAAACAAGTGGAGGCCGTGCTGAATTCGAGACCATTATCTGCTCTATCTGACGACCCTACAGATATAGAATCGCTCACGCCTGGTCATTTTTTGGTGGGCGGCCCTCTCATTGCGGTTCCTGAGCCCAACATTCTTGACATAAACATGAGTCACCTCTTTATATGGAAGCAAGTCAAACAAATTCAACAAGACTTTTGGAAGCGCTGGAATCGGGAGTACCTCCTCGAGTTGCAAGTCCGGCCTAAATGGCGTTTGGCGAAGGACAACCTGAGGCCGGATTCTGAAAATCGCTTAGCTAAAGCTAAATCTCTATCGCTTAGATGCTAGAAAATGCTTCGTTCAATTCCTTAGCGATTTCGCTAAAATGCGACTCTGAGTTTCAAATCGCCTAGCTAAAAATGTTGCTTCTACTACTCGCCACAGGAAGCGTTGTTTTAGCGATTCTTATGTCAAAAAATTGATTTGGTTATGGCTGTGTGCCATTGGGAAACTTTTCACTAATGGTTCTATAGGAAAGAAAATGTTGATTTGAAATAAATTTCTATCTGTTGTATGTAAATTGTCATTTTTGCTGTGGCAAATGAAACCTGAAAATGTTATCCAGAAATGTTAACCAACAAAGACAAAGAATCACAAGAAACGGCGAGAGTAAAACTGACTACACTGATGGAAAACCATGTAACACGCATACATTTGGACACAAGAGACAAGCTGATCTTAGATACAGTGGGCAAAACTAGACGATTCCTCAAAGAAAATAAAGACATTATAATTGTGAATGCAGACAAGGGAAACAAAACTGTAGCGATGAAAAAAGTGGATTACGACAAGAAAATTAGAATTTTATTAAGAGACATTGCAACATACAAGGAAGTTAAAAGGGACCTAACAACGGCTTTGCAACAGAAAAATAACAATTTAGTCGACATTCTATTCAAAAATAATTTGATCTCGGACTATGAAAAATTAAAGATGACAACAACTACTGCAACGGCACCAAGAATATATGGACTACCAAAGCTGCACAAACCGAACATGCCACTGAGACCAATTTGCTCGTCCATCAACTCTCCAACACACGAACTCAGCAAATATTTAGTGAAAATATTGAATAAGTTAACGGTAACATCTAAGTACAACATAAAAGACGCACTGGACCTAAAGAACAAACTTAATAACATATACATTTCAGACGATGAGAGACTAATATCATTCGACGTAGTATCACTTTTCCCTAGTATCCCAGTTGACTTCGCTATAAAAACAATAGAAAGAAAATGGACAATAATTGAAAAATACACAAATATGACCAAAAAACAATTTTCTGACATTTTATTACTTTGTATAAAAGACGCTAGATATTTAAAATATGACAACAAAATTTATTTACAACTACGAGGCACGGCCATGGGATCACCTGCATCACCAATAGTAGCGGACGTAGTAATGGAAGACCTTTTAGATAAATGTTTAGACGATCTCCCAGTGAAACCAAAATTAGTTACCAAATATGTAGACGACCTTTTTGCGATAGTTAGATATGATCAAATCCAAAACACTTTAAACGCACTAAATTCATACCATAGGAGAATAAAGTTCACTTTAGAAAATGAAACTGACAATAAACTACCTTATCTTGACACATTACTTATGAGAAAAAACAATAAAATAGAAATAAATTGGTATCAAAAACCAACGGCAACAGGACGAATAATTAATTTTCACTCAAAACATCCAAAAAATATAATAATTAATACAGCTAAAAATTTTACAAACCGGGTTTTCGAAATAAGTGACAAAAAATTCCATAAGGACAATGCGATTAAAATTAAAGATATTTTAAAGAAAAACTGCTTTCCGGAATATTTAATTAAAAAAATTGTTAAACTTAAAGAAAGAACAGTAAACGAAAAAACGACGACAAACGACCCCCCTAAAACTTATAAAAGCATGACATATATTCCCGGTTTTTCAGAGAAGTTTAAAATGTCCAACATTTTTAATAAGGACCAGTTTAGAATAGCTTTTAAAACATCAAACACTTTACAAACTCTTTACACGAACACTAAATGTAAACTTGACAAGCAGGACAAATCGAATTTGATATATCAAATTCCGTGCAAAGGTGACGGATCCAATTTATGCGAAAAGGTATATGTTGGAACAACAAAAACTAAATTACGGACGAGAATAGCAGGACATAAGTCAGACTTTAATGCACTGGACAAACCTTTAGAACAAAAAACAGCATTAGCAGCCCATTGTACGAAGTCTGGACACGCTCCTGATTTTGACAAAACAAAAGTTCTGCAACAAGAGAAAAATTATAGGAGACGATACATGCTTGAAATGCTACACATTATTAACGTCCCTAAACAATTGAGATTGAATTTTAAGACTGACACGGACAATTGCGCTCACATCTACAGACACCTAATAAATAAAGAGCAAACAAATAAACAAAACATTATAAGACAAAACTAACAATAATTAGTCATCAAAGTCCGTCGTCAAGTGTTGTTTATTTATGCTAGATGTTCTTATGTTTTTTGTCATATCGTTTCTCAAATGTTTTTTTAAAAAAATCAATGTAAATTCAGTATATTTATTTAATTTTTGTAAGTTCATGTATTTTAAATATTATGTCATGTGATTATATTGTAATTTGTAATTATTGTATATATTTTAGTGTTTTCCCTGATGATGTTTTTCAACGAAAAACGAAATATTGGAATTTAAATTTATATTAAATAAATTAAGAAAAAAATCTGACCTATAGCTCGTTTAACTACCAGTTATCCAGAAATTTTGACGTCTTCTCAGCGAATGAACGAGTTTTTTAAGACGCATTTGACTGCCACTACTACTACAAATTATTTTTGTATTCAAAATGATATTATGAGCTGCAAGGAATGTAACTGTTTTAAGTAAAATAACTTATAAAACCAAAACTTGTGTAAACATTAAAAATTTGTAAAAAAATTAAAATTTTTATTCATGATTATTTTGTTGTATGTATTTTATCTAATTAGCTTAGAGATGGAATAAATTGCAAGCATGTTTTAAAATTATATGTTTAGATTTTACTCCACTTATAAAATATACTGTAGTAAAAAAAGTATCAGTGTTAATGTTTTCTTGTCAACTGGACCTAAAAATCCTTAACCAAAACTATACACGAGAATAAAAATCGCACTATACCTAAAGATTGCCATACCCGAAATACACGTACTGCCAAATTTTTAGCTCAATCGACTGTAATACGAAAGAAAAATTGACTTATACTCAGTCGATCAAGCAGCTAACCATAAAACATCCTTGAACGTCCTTAACTCTTTATCGGCCATATTTATAAATATTTAAAAAGTAAATGCAGTAAAGAAAAACTTAATACATTGCGTATATCAGAAGTAATGAACTTCCAAATTTAACATAAATATTAAATTTAAACTCTTTAGCTCCTAAGACTGGCCTAGTTTTAAAATTCTTAAAAAAGAATTGTAGTAATTTTTATTGAGACTAAAATAAATTAAAGACGACTGAAGTGACTCCATGCTTTTTAATTGCTCCTTAAGCCTGCATTTTTAGCCTTAAAATAAATATTTTCTAAATATTAAAAGCAAAGCAAAATCCTTTTCATTATACGGAAATATAAATAAAACTACTTTTTTCAGAAAAAATACACAGCAAAACACTGATACTAACAATTTTGTAAGGGTAAAGCACAACCCTTTTGCTTCACTCAAAAATTCTTGTGCCGGTTGTAATAACTAAATTGTACACTGAAAATTTCATTACATCCTAAAATTATTTTCCTTAACTTTTGAAACTATGAACTTTAATTTATTACATGAATTATTTTATTATTCATTTACTTAATTTTTACTTAAACATTATACTCATTAATAACATTAACTTTATTGTGAAATATTTTTCATTTACTTTAATTACACATATGCACACCTGTTAAACCATAAATAACTTTAAACCATTATTTGAATTATTGTAAATTAGTTTTCATTTGTCTAATTAATAAATAAATACATTACACCCATACATATAAACATTTATGGAAATTAGAAAATAACTTTAATTCTTTTCAATTTATTGTGACTTATCTATTTGCCTAATTATTAAATCCATTCATTAATTATTAATTATACATTAAATACATATAAGATTAAGTCCAACACACACACACACACACGCAAGCCACACGCAGCTGATACCGAGATCACTCTGGCATAGCAACACAAAAGGTTTTAACATCACGCCATATGCAACCGCTACCGAAGCCGATACGCACATAGCAACAGCAGACAAAACAAAACCAGTTTTAGCGTCATCACGCCACAGTCAGCTGATATCGAGATCACTCTGGCATAGCAACACAAAAGGTTGTAACATCACGCCATATGCAACCGCTACCGAAGCCGATACGCACATAGCAACAGCAGACAAAACAAAACCAGTTTTAGCGTCATCACGCCATAGGCAGCTGGTACTGAGATCATTCTGGCATAGCAACACAAACTAGTCACAGCCAAACAAGTTTTAGTATCACGCTGCATACATACACAACCACACGACACAGTGAGAGCGAGAACTGGTTTCAACATCATAGTGCGGCAAGCAACTACGAGCAAGGCAATAAAAGGCGAGTCGTGGCGTTAACTCAGTCTCTTGTTCAGCGTGCAGTCGAAGGAAACAGACGTGCTGTACTCTTGTTCAGCGTGAAGTTGAAAGCATCGGACGTGCAGTACGAGCAGTAGTCATCGTGCAGTCGAAGTGTTTGGACCTATAGAAATAGCAGTAGTCAGCGTGCAGTCAAAGTGGTTGGATATACACGAGCCGTAACACCGGATTAATCATCGTGCAGTCAAAGGAATCGGACGTTCAACAAACGTGTCTGGGAAGTGGTGAGTGTTACCTGGTGGAATTAGTGTCTGATTTACAGTAGACATATTACGTTGGTCAAGCCTCCTTCTAACGTTAATATTTTGATTTACCCTTAGTATCCTAAACATAGCCGTAGACATATTACGTTGGTCAAGCTTCCTTCTAACGTTAATATTTTGATTTACCCTTAGTATCCTAAACATAGCCGTAGACATATTACGTTGGTCAAGCCTCCTTCTAACGTTAATATTTTGATTTACCCTTAGTATCCTAAACATAGCCGTAGACATATTACGTTGGTCAAGCCTCCTTCTAACGTTAATATTTTGATTTACCCTTAGTACCCTAAACATAGCCGTAGACATATTACGTTGGTCAAGCCTCCTTCTAACGTTAATATTTTGATTTACCCTTAGTACCGTAAACATAGCCGTAGTCATATTAAATTGGTCAAGCCTCCTCCTAGAGTTAATATTTTGATTTACTTAGTACCGTGAACACAGCCGTAAACATATTACGTTGGTCAAGCCTCCTTCTAACGTTAATATTTTGATTTACTCTTATCGTCGAAAACATAGCCGTAGACATATTACGTTGGTCAAGCCTCCTTCTAACGTTAATATTTTGCTTCACTCTTAGCGCCGTAAACAGAGCCGTAGACATATTAGGTTGGTTAAGCCTCCTTCTAACGTTAATATTTTGCTTCACTCTTAGCGTCGTAAACATAGCCGTAAACACAGCCGTAGACATATTACGTTAGTTAATCTTCCTATTTGTAAATAAGGTGAAAGAGTAGCAAACCATATTAGATCATAACCACCCAGGTAACACCACTCAGCGGACAATATCCCAGTCTACACGTTCCACCATCCGGTCGTAACAAACGCCCTACATGTGACCACTTGCCACTCAAAATCGCCAAGCCGTAACGTCGACAACTCCAACCGCACAGGAAGCCCCAGGGAGCGCGCTAACATCGTCTATCTCAACCACGCCAAAGCCCCAGGAAACACGCTAGCGTCGCTCGTCGTCATCGCATCACTTTCTCCGGAACTACGTACATTGTCACACGGAAAAGGCTCCGTCACGTCAAGGGAATCAGACATCAAGAATAAGATTCAGGTCAAAACCTCGGCGCATAGGTGTGTGTGTGTAAGGTCCTATACCATTAAGATATTAGAGTAACGCCAATTTTGAATTGTGAATAAACTAAGGAAATATTAAAGAGAACAAAGCGAAAGGGTCTTTATTTACAAATTTCTGCAACGAACGCTGGACACCGGCGAGTATACCCCAGCTGTAAAAATCCGGAAAACGGAAGTTCGTTACAGTGGCGCCCGAACAGGGACCCTGACGCAGAAAACAGATACAATTCAAACAAACAATAAAATACAATTCAAACAAACCAAAGAGAGAGTTACAAAGATATCAAGATGGTAAGGACTACTTGGATATATTCACTGCGTAAATAAGATCTTACGGCTTACGCACGTGAATTCGGCTTCGATGATGAAGGAACGGTTGACGATCTTCGCAGAAGGTTTGCGAACTTTGCTACCGAACAGGAAGATCCATCCTTCACGTTAAGACTAGAAGAACTGGAACGAAGACATACCAAAGCCCCGTCTCCGAAACCATTAGTGGTGCCAACGCAATTTCAACCAGGACACACTATGTCACAGCTTACGGAGACATCACCGGATTACTACCACGAGGCAACCCCAGTGCAAAGCGGAGGTAACTATGCCACCGTAATCGATAAAGTTCGTAAGTGGCCTATAAAATTCAACGGATGCAGCGATACACTGACTTTCATCGAGTGGGTCGAGGAACTGACGAAGGTGTACGTGTTAAATGCAGATTTCCTCCCAAGAACCATGCCTGAGCTTTTAACAGACCGAGCTCTAGTCTGGCTAAGGAACAACAACGTGCCCTGGCAGAATTGGTTCCAGTTCAAGAAAGATTTTCTCACCTTTCTACCGGCGCGCTTTTTTGAAAAGCTCGAAGACGAAATCCGTGGACGCCATCAAAGGCCGCAAGAGGTCTTTAAGGACTACGTGCTGGATATACAGAACATGTTGCGCCATTCCAATTATACGCCTACCCAGCAGCTAGAAAGAATCTTCCGGAATTGCTGCAGTGAGTACCATCTCTATAGAAAACGTAAAGACTTCGAGCACCTAGGAGAATTAATAGCCCTGGCTGATGAATACGACAGCATTAGAGGTGAGAAAAATTCCGAACGCACGGTATGGCCACGCCCGAGAGAGGAGCGTCACATGCTTGTTACACAAGAAAATTATGAACGGCTAAACCCCGCAACTGCATGCAGACGATGCGGTCAAGATGGTCACTTTCATGCAGCGTGTCGAAACCGCCGGATCTTCTTTTGCTGGGAATGTGGACAGCGTGGACCCCGAACCATTGAGTGCTGTAGACGACGAAATTCGGGAAACGCCACGGGCCTGCGTCAATAAGGAGGATGCACGCAGCCGGAACAAAGAATACCTCCTATAGCCCTCGACTACTAAGACAGGATCATAGCCGAATCATCGCCGCTGTGACTCTTGATGCGACGTGTTTCGAAGCTGTCATAGATACGGGAGCTACTTGCAGCTTCCTAAACACTAACCTGGCCATTGAATTGAAAACACGACACAGCGTTCAAACGATCAACAAAAACGTTATTCTTGCCGACGGCTCTCGTAGAAGGGTAAGTGAGTCGCTGACGCTAAACGTTAAACTGGGCACCGCCCAGTGTAGAGTAAGTTTCCTCATCCTCCCGGAAGTCACGGACGACATACTCTTAGGACTGGATTTTTTAGCTGCCGTCGGAACAACCATCACCTGTGGAGGGCAGACCGTTCAACTCAGCCTAGATAAACTACTAGAGAACAACACGGAATCACGGATAGGAATAATCACCCCAGAAGAACAACCAACCACCCCAGAGGACATCGAGTTATTCCTTCAACAGGAGCTGAAGAAGTTTGAATCACTCCAAGGAGTCTCCCCTACAGCCGAACACAAGCTGGTGGTTACAGACAGCCGACCAATGAAGCAAAGGTACTTCCCGAGGAACCCGGCTATGCAGGAGGTAATTAACAAAGAAGTAGACGAGCTACTACAGAAGGATCTTATTGAACCATCCCATAGTCCCCACAGTGCCCCCATTGTGTTGGCAAAGAAGAAGAATGGCACCTGGAGACTTTGTGTGGACTTTAGTCAGCTGAATTTCGGATGCATACCCCTTACCGCGGATACAACATATTCTCGATCGTCTAAGAGAGGCCAACTATATTAGTAGCCTGGACCTTAAAAATGGGTATTGGCAGATACCAATGGCGGAGGAAAGCAAGGAATTCACAGCCTTTACGGTCCCGGGACGTGGACTCTTCCAGTGGAAGGTTATGGCTTTCGGCTTGCACTCGGCGCCCGCCACTTTTCAACGAGCCCTGGATAAGGTGATTGGACCTGAGATGGAGCCATTTGCCTTCGCATATCTTGACGATATTGTCGTGACGGGTAAGACCAAGAAGGAGCACCTGGACAACCTATCGAAAGTATTTGAAAGACTTCGAGCAGCGAATTTAAAAATAAACCCTGCTAAATGTGAATTTTTCAAAAGTGAAATCAAATACTTAGGTCATGCCGTCAGCGACCAAGGGATTAAAACCGACCCGGATAAGGTGGCAGCCATCGAAACCTTACTACCACCCGACAATGTCCGAAAGCTACGACGCTGCCTAGGAATCGCGTCTTGGTATCGTCGATTTGTGCCGGAGTTTTCATCCATCGTGCAACCACTGACAAGTCTGTTGAAGAAAGGACGCCACTGGAAATGGAACCACGAGCAGCAAGAAGCCTTCGATACCCTTAAGGACCGGCTTACGAAAGCACCAATATTAGCCTGCCCGGATTTCTCTAAAAGATTTACTCTTCAGACAGACGCCAGCGATTACGGGTTGGGAGCCGTTCTGACCCAGGAGGTGAATGGTGCCGAAAAAGTAATAGCCTACGCTAGTCGGAGCCTTAATAATGCGGAAAGAAACTACTCGGCGACGGAGAAAGAATGCTTGGCGATTGTTTGGGGCATTCGGAAAATGCGTCCCTACCTCGAAGGTTACGAGTTTACGGTCCTGACAGATCATCTCGCTCTAAAATGGCTAAACTCAATTGAGAGTCCCTCGGGCCGGATCGCAAGGTGGGCCCTGGAACTTCAACAACACCAATTTGACGTCCAATACCGGAAAGGTAAGCAAAATGTAGTTGCCGATGCTCTCTCTCGTCAACCCCTCCAGATGGTATGTAGAACCACGCTGAACCCGCCCGAAGTACAAACATGCCGTCGGTTAGAGAAGAAAAGAGCCGAAATCCTTAAAAATCCCGAAAAGTTTCCTGACTATGCTGAGGAAGGCGACCAGCTTTATCGACACATCCCACAGCGCGCAAGGAGGTGAAGAATGCATACCCTGGAAGCTATGTGTGCCCTCATTTTTGCGAAGCCAAATCCTCCACGAATGCCATGACCACCCGAGTTCGGGTCACTTTGGGATACGTAAGACGATCGCTAGGATCGAAAGCCGTTACTACTGGCCAAGTATGTCACGCGATGCTTGCCACTACGTCCGTCGATGTGAGTCCTGTCAGAGATTTAAAGCAACTCAACAAGTCCCCGCAGGCAAAATGTTGTCTCAAATAGCAGAAGAGCCGATGGTCACTGGTAAGCGCCGATTTTGTCGGACCACTTCCGCGCTCCAAGCATGGCAACACCATGATTCTGGTCCTGTTGGACAAACTTTCGAAATGGGTCGAGGCTATCCCACTACGCAAGGCAACTAGCGATAGTCTCATCAAAGCGTTTCGAGAACGCATACTTGCTCGATTTGGCGTCCCGAAGATTTTGACCACCGACAACGGTACCCAATTTACTAGCCACAAGGTCAAAAGATTCCTCAAAGACATTGGTACCAAGCAGCAATTCACGGCCCCGTACAAACCCCAGGAAAACCCCACAGAGAGATCGAATCGTACACTGAAGACCATGATTCGAAGCCCAATTCGTCGGAGACAGCCATCAAACTTGGGACGACCTCCTACCTGAACTTTCATTAGCAATCAACTCGGCAAAATCAGATACCACGGGATACAGCCCAGCATTTCTTACTCAATGCCGTGAATTGAGACTACCAGGTAATCTTTTCGACCAATTAACTTTTGGAACAGGTGATGAGCCACAGACACCCACCGGCAGAGAGGAAAAGCTTCAAGAAGTCCATGAGATCGTCCGAAGGCGCATGGAGCGAGCAGCACAGGACCAGGCAAGATTTTACAATTTACGACGTCGGCAGTGGGCCCCTGAGATTGGCCAGTTGGCATGGGTAAGGCAACATCCCCTATCGAGTGCCATCGACAAGTTTGCGGCTAAGCGGGCTCCAAAGTACAACGGCCCATATAAAATTGTCTCCTTCAAATCCCCCGTCATAGTGGAGCTTCATAAACTGGACTCAGGACAAACATGCACAACACACATCAGTGAGATCAAGCCGTTCTATAATAACGAAGAGGCGACCGTACCCCCTCAATGCACCAGAGAGAGAGAAACTCATAACAACGACCACTCTGCAAGTACTCATAGGCTAGAGCAAGGAGAGACCGACCGCACTTATTCATTGCCCGTGGCACACCAACCTAGTCAGTTGATCAGCAGGCGCCAACCGAGCCAGTCTTAAAAATCTCGAGTGCAGCTAGTAAACGAGTAAACAGTAAACTTATTAGAACGAAAAAAAAAACACACCAAACAATAAACAAATAATATTAGCAACGGGACAAAGAGAGAAAGAAAAAAAAATGCAAGCTGCAAACCGCAAACGGAAGGAGTGCGACAGTGACGTACAGGAACAACGGGCAGGAGATATTAAGGTGGGGCGTATCCAAGTCGAGGAAGTATTCACTATTAGCGACGACAAGGATGGTGATGGACAGTCGACGGTAATGCTTACCTATCCGCCGAGACGGGGTGCCATCAGCATAAGGAGTGAAGATGTCGAATGTCTTCAACCGAAACAGTACCTCAACGACATCGTGATTGATTTTTACTTGCAGTGGCTGATCCATCAACGCCCCGAAGACCAGCGCACCAGCACACACATCTTCGCTGCCCACTTTTTCGAGCAGCTAAATCGAGGCGAAAAGCCAGAGACGCCGCAAGAGCAGCATGCCCGAGTGCATAAGTGGGGTAAGAGAGTAGCTTTGGCCGAAAAGGATGTGATTATTATCCCAATTTGCGAAAACCAGCACTGGTACCTGACAGCAGTCCGAATAAGAAGAGAAGGCACCCAGATCACAAATATGGAAATTTTAATTTTTGACTCGCTGGCCTACGCTTCACGCATGCATGCTGCCAACCAGCTGCGCCGTTACCTCGGGTGCGAGCTGTTCCACTCGTGTCTTGTTCTTGACGAACACAACTGCCCTACACTTTGCGTCAAGGTACCGCAGCAGGACAACACCACCGGTTGTGGAGTATTCCTCCTCCACAGCGCCGACAAGTTTTTACAAGAACCACAGCAAGACTTTACCGAGGATCATAGCCAGTGGTATCCTCTGTCGGCAGCGAAGGATAAGCGAAAGGAGATTGCCAAGGTAATTCATTCGCTATGCCAGGCAAAACAACAAAACGTCCACAGCGACAGCGGCGCACAACAGCATAACGCCCAACAACAGCACCTCTACGTCCACTGTGACAGCGGCGTTCAACATTTCTCCGTCCACAGCGACAGCGACGCCCAGCAACAGCACCCCTACGTCCACAGTGACAGCGGCGTTCAACATCTCTACGTCCACAGCGACAGCGACGCCCAACAACAGCACCCCTACGTCCACAGTGACAGCGGCGTTCAACATCTCTCCGTCCACAGCGACAGCGACGCCCAACAACAGCACCTCTACGTCCACAGTGACAGCGGCGCTCAACAACTCTTCTATGTGCACAGCGACAGTGGCACACAATCAAAACAACTGCCAGATCTAGTCAACCACACCGTACATGTTGGCCAGGATAGGCCTAGGGCAATCCCCGATGCTATAGATACGGGTGCTACTGTTCCCGCGTCCGAAACTGAAGACTGCCTGGACTTAGGAGTCCTACTTTCTCCCTGGGAAATGGACAATGACGCCAATTCCGAGGCGCCGACTATGGAGGTACCCCACCAGGTCGATGACTGGACCGATTATTTGGCCTTCGATACTGACAGCCCCCTCGACATCGGCGAACTGGTGGCAAACCACCAAGCCATCAAGCCACAAAAACACAGGGTGGAATATGTCCCACAAGAACTCAACCGGGAGATCGAGGAGTGCAGGCGCACCAGAAAAGGTGTCAACAAGGTCCGGTTTGCACGGGTAATTGATGGTGTCAAATACCAGGTGAATATAAAGAAGACGGGAGAGGTCAGCGTCTTTGCTTTTCCGGGGAAGTAAGAGGGGAGTGTAATAACTAAATTATACACTGAAAATTTCATTACATCTTAAAATTATTTTCCTTAACTTTTGAAACTATGAACTTTAATTTATTACATGAATTATTTTATTATTCATTTACTTAATTTTTACTTAAACATTATACTCATTAATAACATTAACTTTATTGTGAAATATTTTTCATTTACTTTAATTACACATATGCACACCTGTAAAACCATAAATAACTCTAAACCATTATTTGAATTATTGTAAATTAGTTTTCATTTGTCTAATTAATAAATAAATACATTACACCCATACATATAAACATTGTATGCATACATATAAACATATTACAAGCCAGGGTAATGCTCAGCGGCTGTCCGGGGTTCTTTCCAAGAATTAGGGTTGGAGGTTTTGGTGGTGGTCCGCTCGCACTCCTTTTTTAAGGGAGCACTATTCGGCGCGTGGATCGTAGGTGTGGGCTATGGTTCCCTATGGTTCCCTCGGTCCGGTCACGTTGAATTGTCCTCGTCCGATTTGGTCAAAGGAGAGGAGTGCGGTGGTGGGGTTGGCGAGAGTGCAGTTTGCACAGGGATTCGAGTGAGGTATTGTCGTATAGAGATGGGATGGTGCGTGCCAGAATTCGCAGAGATTCGCAGGACGCAACCTTCAAGTTCGAAGTTCTGGTCAGCGCAATGGGTAGGACTAGGATTGAGGAGGTGTGTGTGAAACAAAGTTCGCAGAGACTTGCAGGACGCAACCTTCAAAATCGAAGCTTTGTTCCAGCGCACGGGCTAGGGTTAGGTTTAGGTGTGTGTGTGTGTGAAACAAAGTTCGCAGAGGTTTGCAGGACGCAACCTTCAAATTCGAAGCTTTGTTTCAGCGCACGGGCTAGGATTTGGATATGGTGGGTATATGTGTGTGACAGAGTTCGCAGAGATTTGCAGGACGCAACCTTCAAATTCGAAGCTTCTGGTCAGCGCAATGGTCAGGATTAGGATTGGGAATGATTGGATACCTTACCGTCTTGGTGTCGGTTGTCCGTCCGACCTGTTTCCTGTATTGTTAAACTAATACTTCACTATGTCCAGCGCAAATTAAAAAGACGTCTGCTCCACTTGATGTCTCTCACAAGAATAATTTATTTCAGAATTCAAAATGACTAACTAGTGGCCGGCACCAGCGTCGTGTTACTAATACATATTTATGCTATTGAGATAGCCATACATGTTTCGGTTGCCCGAGTGAGCAACTAAATAAAGATAACAATTTATATTTTAACTTATCAGCTATGTTAGTGTGTGTGTTGCTATTTTTAAGGGGAAATCTTATGTTTATCTTATATACTTAGAATAGATGATACAGGGTGAGTATGTAAATTTATTAGTTCAAGTGTTAAATACTTTGACGCTATATTTAAATTCATAATATGTATTGATATTTTATGTATAATATAACACATGTTTACTTTAAGGTATTTAGTAAAGAAGATGATTTAACTAATGTTAGTTTTAAGACTCTTAAGAATAATAAAAATTATTTGATAACAGATATTGTATGTTTTGTTTTGGCTGTACTTGCGTAGCAGCCGGTTATGTCAACTTGTGCTGTAACTTGTTGTTGTTGTTGCTACTATTGGCTCGTGCCGTAGCTGTTGTCTTGTGTAGTCGGTGCTTTAGTTGATGTTGGTGTTGTTGTTGTTGTTGTAGCTGTTGACTCATAGTTGGTGTAGCTGTTGGCTATTTTTGTTTGTTAAACGGCCGGTTCTATTGTAGCCGCTTATATTAAGGGCCGGTTGCGGTGGGGCCATTTGTTGCAAGGCCGATTTTAGTGAGGTCGTTTATGGTGAGGGCCGGTTGCGTGGGCCGCATAAAACGAACGCCTAAATGTGAGGGCCGGTTTTGACAGTCGTCAAAAGGGGTCCTTACAACATTTATTTATTTATTTATTTATTTATTTATTTATTTATTTATTTATTTATTTATTTATTTATTTATTTATTTATTTATTTCTATTTTAACTATCAACAATCGTTTAACAGTTTGAGTAATAACATATAAATTATAAAAAAAATATGATATAAAACTAATAAAATGTAAACATAATTATATTAAAGAATATTACACTTTTATAAATTAATTTTAAACAATTCTTAATAAATTTTGTTTAAAAGTTTGTCTATTCAGAGTGAGATCTATTTGAGCACTTATGGAATTGAACGCTAAGCACATATTATTAATAGGATCATTACGGCCATAGTTTGTCCTATGATACGGAATGTAAAAAAAATCTCTTTGCCTAAAATATCTCTCAGGCGCATATATTCTTAAAAGAGCGAGGAGTGGCGCGCAGTCTATTTGTGACATAATTATATCGCGAACAAAAATAACAAGAAAAAATTTACGTCTGGAGGCTAAGGTATTAAGACCCAGAAGAGCACACCTAGATACGTACGTTGGCATAAAATTCCAATTTAATTTAAACATTATGTAACGAGTGAAACGTTTTTGTATTTTTTCCAATCGCAAAGAATCTACCTCGTAATATGGATCCCAGATCACACATCTGTGAGGACGTAAGTCGTTTACACTCGTTTGCGTCCACACGTAAGCCGAAGGCGGAGGATTTGAAAAAAATTAAAATTATTTTTTTTGAGTTATATGTACCCTATGATTATTTGTAAACACCGATAGTATCTTATTGAGGATAGTTTAGGCTAGGGAAAATTCCGAATTGCTTAGTAAACAGGCAGCGTGTAAACGATCGCTAGGCGAAAGGATTTTTATCGGCTACCAACACTGCACTAAGTTGAGTACCACCGCCATCATGTATAGCAAAACCTACCTACACCAAACCAACCACACTGACACGGTGACTAAAAACTTAGCTGGCTACATGTTCGACCAGCGCAAGAAAATTCATTCTTGCTGCGGCCGCCACTTAGGTAAGTCATCAACTTTGTTTTAACTCTAACTCTTGCGCTAAGGCAGTTGCCTAGTACACCAGGGATATTTTTTTTTTAAGAAAATTTTTCTAAGTCTTTTCGACATGAAAAATTTCTAAGTCTTTTTTAAGTAAAATTTTTCTAAGTCTTTTGGACACGAAAAATTTCTAAGTCTTTCGCTAGGGCCGTTGCCTAGTATGCCGGGAACATTTTTTTTCACGAAATTTTTCTAAGTCTTTTCGACTCGAAATTTTTCTAAGTCTTTTTTTTAGTGAAATTTTTCCAAGTCTTTTGGACACAAAAATTTTCTAAGTCTTTCGCTAAGGCAGTTGCCTAGTACGCCAGGAACATTTTTTTCACGAAATTTTTCTAAGTCTTTTCGACTCGAAATTTTTCTAAGTCTTTTTTAGGTAAAATTTTTCTAAGTCTTTTAGTCAAGAAAAATTTCTAAGTCTTTCGCTAAGGCAGTTGCCTAGTACGCCAGGGACATTTTTTTTAAGAACATTTTTTTCACGAAATTTTTCTAAGTCTGTTCGACATGTAAATTTTCTAAGTCTTTTTTTTAAGTAAAATTTTTCTAAGTCTTTTGGACACGAAAAATTTCTAAGTCTTTCGGTAGGGCCGTTGCCTAGTATGCCGGGAACAATTTTTTTCACGAAATTTTTCTAAGTCTTTTCGACTCGAAATTTTTGGAAGTCTTTTTTTTTAGTGAAATTTTTCTAAGTCTTTTGGACACAAAAATTTTCTAAGCCTTTCGCTAAGGCAGTTGCCTAGTACGCCAGGAACATTTTTTTCACGAAATTTTTCTAAGTCTTTTCGACTCGAAATTTTTCTAAGTCTTTTTTAAGTAAAATTTTTCTAAGTCTTTTGGACACGAAAAATTTCTAAGTCTTTCGCTAGGGCCGTTGCCTAGTACGCCAGGAACATTTTTTTTTTACGAAATTTTTCTAAGTCTTTTCGACATGAAAATTTTCTAAGTCTTTTTTAGGTAAAATTTTTCTAAGTCTTTTAGTCAAGAAAAATTTCTAAGTCTTTCGCTAAGGCAGTTGCCTAGTACGCCAGGAACATTTTTTTTAAGAAAATTTTTCTAAGTCTGTTCGACATGAAAATTTTCTAAGTCTTTTTTTTAAGTAAAATTTTTCTAAGTCTTTGAGTCAAGAAAAATTTCTAAGTCTTTCGCTAAGGCAGTTGCCTAGTACGCCAGGGACATTTTTTTAAGAAAATTTTTCTAAGTCTTTTCGACATGAAAATTTTCTAAGTCTTTTTTTAGGTAAAATTTTTCTAAGTCTTTGAGTCAAGAAAAATTTCTAAGTCTTTCGCTAAGGCAGTTGCCTAGTACGCCAGGGACATTTTTTTTAAGAAAATTTTTCTAAGTCTTTTCGACATGAAAATTTTCTAAGTCTTTTTTTTAAGTAAAATTTTTCTAAGTCTTTGAGTCAAGAAAAATTTCTAAGTCTTTCGCTAAGGCAGTTGCCTAGTACGCCAGGGACATTTTTTTAAGAAAATTTTTCTAAGTCTTTTCGACATGAAAATTTTCTAAGTCTTTTTTTTAAGTAAAATTTTTCTAAGCCTTTGAGTCAAGAAAAATTTCTAAGTCTTTCGCTAAGGCAGTTGCCTAGTACGCCAGGGACATTTTTTTTTAAGAAAATTTTTCTAAGTCTTTGCGACATGAAAATTTTCTAAGTCTTATTTTAAGAAAATTTTTCTAAGTCTTTGCGACATGAAAATTTTCTAAGTCTTATTTTAAGAAAATTTTTCTAAGTCTTTTCGATATGAAAATTTTCTAAGTCTTATTTTTAAGAAAATTTTTCTAAGTCTTTTAGTTAAGAAAAATTTCTAAGTCTTTCGTAATGGCCGTCGCCTAGTACATCGAGAATTCTTTTTTCCCTTCGAGACTTTCGGGTACCGTTACGCCGCGTGGTCGGCACGCTAGAACATAGGTTGCGCTCGTCAAATCACGCCACTCGATCAGCAGAACGGGACTTGAGTAAATAAACGTTACACCGCCTGGCACGTGCCGAGTTGTTTTCTTTGGTTGGAGGAAGAGAAACAAGACAAACAAGCCCGTCGACGCGTTCCCACAAC
Organism: Dichetophora obliterata; assembly: GCA_963920525.1. Taxonomy (NCBI): domain Eukaryota; kingdom Metazoa; phylum Arthropoda; class Insecta; order Diptera; family Sciomyzidae; genus Dichetophora; species Dichetophora obliterata. The sequence goes on along the minus strand of OY986437.1, from coordinate 152,695,459 downwards.
GCAGCTGCCCACCCACTGATGAATGCGTTTCCGAGATGTCCTTAGGTTATTTTTTTTATATCTCGACTGCGCCGCGCTCGGTAACTTGCTACATCAAACAAACCCGTCGACGCGTTCTCGCCACATAGTTATCCACCCACTGTTGAATGCGTTTCCGAGATGTCTCTAGGTTATTTTTTTTATATCTCGGCTACGCCGCGCGCGGTAACTTGCTACATTTTAATTTAGGTTATTTCAATTCCCGATAGTTTTAGTTAGCCCCGTGCTGTGAGATGTCTTTAGGTGAATTTTTTTTAACTCTCGCAGCCATAGTTTTAAGATCAATTTGGTTTTGTTAAACATCAATGATTTCTTTTTAAGTTTCTTTTGATTATTCTGATATCTACAGTAAACCATAAAGTAATTTTAAGACACGGTAATTCTAAGATGTAACAAAATTTCGCTTATAGCAATAAACGAAACATTGTATGTTTGAATAAAAAACTTAAGCGTGAGTTTTTTTTTGCTTGATTTCTACAGCGGGGCTTTGTTTTGTGAGACACGAACCCTGGACACCGGCGAGTGATACCTCGGCCGGAAAGGTTCGTCACAATGGCGCCCGAGCAGGGACTACATGTCTACTAAGAAAGCCATCCGCTGCGAATGAGAAAAATTGTTTTTTTTATATTCTTTTTTCTGGAATATATATATCATACTTGAAAGTCATTCGACGCACACGTTGCTAGAAAGCCACCCGCTGCGCAGGCGAGAATTCTTAATTGAATGAAAATACATTGTATTTTAAGGGAAAAAAACCCTACAGTAATAATTATATTCTTTTGAAACTAATAAAACCCTTGGGCATTTATAATAATTTTACACACATAATAAATAGAATTTAATCATTACAGATAAGTATCTCAAGGTCTTTTGCTAAGCCATGTTAACCGTCACCTGGATTTACTACCTGAAAAAGGAGGACCTCCTGCAGTATGCCAACGAGTTTGGATTCGACCCCGCTGGCACCGTCGACGAATTGCGGAAGCGTTTCATTGGGTTCATCAACGATCAGGAATACAAAGATGAACAGCTTGAACGCCTGACTGATCTTCAGGCTAAACACCGGCGAGCCGCATCGCCAATACCATCCGCTGATGACACTACGGCAAAACCAGCACCGCCGACCGCCGCTGCACGGCATGTCCCAACCGGTCCGATGCCTGTCCAGTGGCCGGCCCTTCCCTCCTCCGCAAATGCTGTCCTGCGCACCGTAGACCCGTACTTGGCAGTCATAGAACAAGTAAGGAAGTGGTCACTCAAATTTGACGGAAGAAGAGACCCCGTAGCATTCATCGAACGAGTCGAGGAATTGGCCGAGGTCTACAGCATCAACATGAGCTATCTACCACGAACGATGCCCGAACTCCTCACCGATCGCGCACTCATCTGGTATAGGAACAACAACGAGCACTGGGCCACATGGCAGCCGTTCAAAGGCAAATTCTTGAAGTTCTTCCTACCGCCCAGGTACCTAGAACGCATCGATGATGACATCAGACGCAGGCTCCAGAAACCACGAGAACCATTTAAGCATTTTGTGGTCGATCTCCAAAACTTAATGCGACACGCCGGCTACAGCGAAGAACAGAAGCTAGAGCGAATCTTCCGAAACGCTCATCCGGATTATCAATGGTATATCCGTAGAAAGGATTTTTCGACTTTAGAGGAATTGGTCGACATGGCCGATGACCTGGAGACTATCCACCCCAACGAGCCAGACCGACCCCAGCGTAGTAACGCACGGCCAGAACAACATCGCATGATGCAACAGCACGACCGGCGGGCCGAGGCACGAACGCGGCAGCCGCCTCAAGGCGAGTTAAGTCGATCGGAAGGTGAGATTAACCCCAGAACGGCATGTTATAACTGCGGTGAAGACGGGCACGTGAGGCAATCATGCAGAAAGCCCCAGAAACTATTTTGTTGGGTCTGCGGGCGCCGTAATAGTCTTACGATTCAGTGTTGCAGGAAGCCATCGGAAAATACCGTGGAGGGTCGCCTAGATCGAGGTGGGGCAGATCCTCCGGCAGAAGAGTCACGGACTCACTAACTCACCTCTACCAAGATTCCAACCATATCTTCGCCGTCATCAACATCAACGCAGTGTCAGCCCTAGCGACCATCGACACGGGTGCCACGCGAAGTTTCCTCAGCCAAGCTTTTGTCGACGGGATTCATACGGAGTGCAGGTTTATACCGACCGAGACGGTGGTCACGCTCGCCGATGGGTCTGCAAAACAATTACGACACGCAGTAGAAGTTCGAGTGCAGATGGGTAACATAGACCGCCAATTCCAGTTCCTGGTAATGCCTGATGCTACCGACGAGGTCATTCTCGGAATGGACTTTCTAACGGAGACTGGCGCCACCTTTAGTTGCGGCGGAGCGACCATAACCTTGAGTAAGTCAACCCCCCAAAAAAATATTTCACACCGTTGCAGACAGATCGCCGGATGCAATGCTGGGGAGAGCGAACGCACCTCGAAGTTCCTGGAAGAGGAGCTTAGAAAGTTTGAAGCCCTCCAGGGTGTGACGAACATCACCGAACACCGGATTATCATGGCAGACGAACGACCACTGAAACAACGCTACTTTCCGCGAAACCCGGCCATGCAAGCGATCATCAGTGAGGTAGATAAATTGCTGGACAAAGGGTGCATCGAGCCATCACATAGCCCACATAGCGCACCTATCGTCCTAGTGAAGAAGAAGACTGGAACGTGGCGATTATGTGTTGACTATCGGATGCTGAATAGCCACTCGATTCCTGACGCTTACCCTCTGCCACGGATAACCCACATTTTGGACAGATTGCGCGACGCCAAGTACATAAGTAGCATTGACCTCAAAGATGGCTACTGGCAAATCCCCATGGAGGCTGAGAGCCGGAAGTACACCGCATTTACTGTGCCCGGACGAGGTTTGTTTCAATGGCGAGTCATGCCATTTGGTTTACATTCGGCCCCCGCTACATTCCAACGTGCCCTCGATCAAGTGATAGGACCCGAGCTCGAGCCCTTTGCTTTTGCGTACTTGGATGACATCGTGGTGACTGGCAGAACATTCGACGAACACTTGAAGAATCTCAAAGAAGTCTTCCGCCGTCTACAAGCGGCAAATATCCGGATAAACGCAGAGAAATGCGAGTTTTTCAAAAGGAAGATCAAGTATTTGGGACATGTGGTCAGCTCCGAAGGAATTCACACTGATCCCGACAAGATCGCCGCTATACGAGATCTCGAACCTCCTCAAAATGTCCGAGGAGTGCGACGCTTTCTCGGCATAGCGTCGTGGTATCGTCGGTTCATTGCGGATTTCGCTGCTGTCGTCCGACCACTGACGTCACTTCTCAAAAAAGGGAAACATTGGAAGTGGGACGAACCCCAGCAACAGGCTTTTGAAGAACTTAAGAGGAAATTAACCGAAGCACCCGTACTAACCTGCCCAGACTTCGAACAAACGTTTTATCTACAGACAGATGCCAGCGACACGGGCCTGGGTGTGGTATTAACCCAAAATATTGACGGGTCCGAGCACGTGATAGCGTATGCCAGTCGCCATTTGACTGAGCCGGAACAGAACTACTCCGCAACTGAGAAAGAATGCCTAGCAATCATTTGGGGCATTCGGAAAATGCGCCCTTATCTCGAGGGCTATAAGTTCGTGGTCATCACTGATCATTTATCATTGAAGTGGCTCAATTCAATTGAGAGTCCATCGGGACGCGTCGCTAGGTGGGCACTAGAGCTGCAACAATTTAATTTCACTGTACAATACCGTAAGGGCAGACAGAACGTGGTGGCAGACGCATTGTCCCGGCAACCCAATGAGGCCCTACAACGGCTTACGGTGGAACCGAGTAGCACACAAGAGTGCGCCTGGCTGAAGAAGAAAATGGAGGAGGTCACCCAAGACCCCAGCAAGTATTCGGACTTCATCATCATCGACGGACAGCTGTTTCGACACCTCCCGCGAAATGCGAGTGATGAAGACTGTGAGCCTTGGAAATTATGCGTGGCAAAACCTCAGCGAGCCCGGGTCCTGAATGAGAACCACGATAGTCCCAGTGCTGGCCACCTCGGAATACGAAAGACGATTGCTCGGATAGCAAATCGATATTACTGGCCGGGAATGTTCCGGGAAATAAGCCAATATGTCCGGAAGTGGGAGTCCTGTCAAAAATATAAGGTCAGTCAGCAAGCGCAGGCCGGAGAGATGCTAACCAGAATACCCGAGGAACCGTGGTCGGTGGTGTGTGCCGATTTTGTTGGTCCCTTGCCTCGCTCAAAGCACGGGAATAGTATGCTGCTAGTGTTCTTCGACAAATTTTCCAAGTGGACAGAGCTGGTGCCACTGCGGAAAGCCACGTCAGAGAGCTTGCTGAAAGGATTTCGAGAACGGATTTTAGCGAGGTATGGAGTGCCGAAAATCCTCATCACGGACAACGGGACCCAGTTTACCAGTCGGGCATTCCAGCGATACTTAGAGGAAATTGGGGTGCGGCAACAGCTAACTGCACCATACACGCCCCAAGAGAATCCCACGGAACGGGCTAACCGCGCCATAAAAACAATGATCGCCCAATTTGCAAATAACAACCACAAGTTATGGGACGAACAACTACCGGAGATTTCTCTTGCCATAAACACTAGCGTCTTGGAGACAACTGGATATAGCCCGGCATTCTTGACGCAAGGACGCAAGCCACGCCTTCCTCGGGCTCTCTACGACGAAGTCACCAGCGGTACAGGAATACGGCCGATAACACCGCCCGAGCGCGCTACGCTACTGCAGGAAATCTTAACAATAGTACGACACAACCTGACACGAGCATCAAAAGACCAGGCCCGCCACTATAATTTACGCCGGAGGAACTGGAAGCCTACAGTTGGACAACAAGTCATGGTCCGACAACACCCACTGTCGAAAGCGATCGACGATTTTAACGCTAAGCTCGCACCTAAATATGACGGGCCCTTCACGGTAACGGGGTTCCCATTGGGGGTAATTGTGCGATTGCAGAAACCGGGAGAAACAAACGAGCGAACCGCCCATCTGGGCGAACTAAAACCTTTTTATTCACATTAAATTTTTATTAACTCTAAGCGTAGACAACCCACTAATCTTTTTTTTTTCTTATCTTCCAAACTAGCTACACCAGCGATGAAGATGTCTGATCAGAAGAACGAAAACGTCCTAAGCACGGAAGCACTGCAGCGGAAATGTGACCCCACCCGGGTCGTTTAACACTCATCCTGGGTTCAAACTGGCTGGAGACGCCCTCCAACACCGGGCCCCTACGGTTAGCACCATACCGGCGTAGTCCGGGCCACGAGCGCCCACACCCCGCTGATGTACCACACCAGGCCAACACAATACGGCATAGAAACATGCAGGCGACAGTACAAAAACCTGGTGCCCAAACCCCAACCGGCCACCCTGTCCAGGCCACACGTAGATGCGAAAGTGCAAACACTACCACAAGGTGCACTTGCCAAACCACGCATTATCATCACAGAGTAGCAGAGTTCGGGACCAGAAAGAAGACCCCCCTGCTCACCGTAACCCAGAACGTACTCCCACCTAAGCAGGCATGGGGGAACCACATCGAAATGCTACGCCAGCTTCTCATGCATGCGGATCGAGCGGGACGCCGACGGAATGCCGACTAGCGTCCGATCCCACGCAGTAGATCAACCAGTCGACCGTATCCGGACAACACACGGTCTCACGCAGCACGATGCAGTATACCTACCCCAAGCCGCCTTCTGTCGCCACCCGGAGCGGAGAGGAAGTGTGAGGACGTAAGTCGTTTACACTCGTTTGCGTCCACACGTAAGCCGAAGGCGGAGGATTTGAAAAAAATTAAAATTATTTTTTTTGAGTTATATGTACCCTATGATTATTTGTAAACACCGATAGTATCTTATTGAGGATAGTTTAGGCTAGGGAAAATTCCGAATTGCTTAGTAAACAGGCAGTGTGTAAACGATCGCTAGGCGAAAGGATTTTTATCGGCTACCAACACTGCACTAAGTTGAGTACCACCGCCATCATGTATAGCAAAACCTACCTACACCAAACCCACCACACTGACACGGTGACTAAAAACTTAGCTGGCTACATGTTCGACCAGCGCAAGAAAATTCATTCTTGCTGCGGCCGCCACTTAGGTAAGTCATCAACTTTGTTTTAACTCTAACTCTTGCGCTAAGGCAGTTGCCTAGTACGCCAGGGATATTTTTTTTTTAAGAAAATTTTTCTAAGTCTTTTCGACATGAAAAATTTCTAAGTCTTTTTTAAGTAAAATTTTTCTAAGTCTTTTGGACACAAAAATTTTCTAAGTCTTTCGCTAAGGCAGTTGCCTAGTACGCCAGGAACATTTTTTTCACGAAATTTTTCTAAGTTTTTTTTTAAGTAAAATTTTTCTAAGTCTTTCGCTAGGGCCGTTGCCTAGTACGCCAGGAACATTTTTTTCACGAAATTTTTCTAAGTCTTTTCGACTCGAAATTTTTCTAAGTCTTTTTTTTTAGTGAAATTTTTCTAAGTCTTTTGGACACAAAAATTTTCTAAGTCTTTCGCTAAGGCAGTTGCCTAGTACGCCAGGAACATTTTTTTCACGAAATTTTTCTAAGTTTTTTCTTAAGTAAAATTTTTCTAAGTCTTTTGGACACGAAAAATTTCTAAGTCTTTCGCTAGGGCCGTTGCCTAGTACGCCAGGAACATTTTTTTTCACGAAATTTTTCTAAGTCTTTTCGACTCGAAATTTTTGGAAGTCTTTTTTTTTAGTGAAATTTTTCTAAGTCTTTTGGACACAAAAATTTTCTAAGCCTTTCGCTAAGGCAGTTGCCTAGTACGCCAGGAACATTTTTTTCACGAAATTTTTCTAAGTCTTTTCGACTCGAAATTTTTCTAAGTCTTTTTTAAGTAAAATTTTTCTAAGTCTTTTGGACACGAAAAATTTCTAAGTCTTTCGCTAGGGCCGTTGCCTAGTACGCCAGGAACATTTTTTTTTTACGAAATTTTTCTAAGTCTTTTCGACATGAAAATTTTCTAAGTCTTTTTTAGGTAAAATTTTTCTAAGTCTATTAGTCAAGAAAAATTTCTAAGTCTTTCGCTAAGGCAGTTGCCTAGTACGCCAGGGACATTTTTTTAAGAAAATTTTTCTAAGTCTTTGCGACATGAAAATTTTCTAAGTCTTATTTTAAGAAAATTTTTCTAAGTCTTTGCGACATGAAAATTTTCTAAGTCTTATTTTAAGAAAATTTTTCTAAGTCTTTTCGATATGAAAATTTTCTAAGTCTTATTTTTAAGAAAATTTTTCTAAGTCTTTTAGTAAAGAAAAATTTCTAAGTCTTTCGTAATAGCCGTCGCCTAGTACATCGAGAATTCTTTTTTCCCTTCGAGACTTTCGGGTACCGTTACGCCGCGTGGTCGGCACGCTAGAACATAGGTTGCGCTCGTCAAATCACGCCACTCGATCAGCAGAACGGGACTTGAGTAAATAAACGTTACACCGCCTGGCACGTGCCGAGTTGTTTTCTTTGGTTGGAGGAAGAGAAACAAGACAAACAAGCCCGTCGACGCGTTCCCACAACGCAGCTGCCCACCCACTGATGAATGCGTTTCCGAGATGTCCTTAGGTTATTTTTTTTATATCTCGACTGCGCCGCGCTCGGTAACTTGCTACATCAAACAAACCCGTCGATGCGTTCTCGCCACATAGTTATCCACCCACTGTTGAACGCGTTTCCGAGATGTCTCTAGGTTATTTTTTTTATATCTCGGCTACGCCGCGCGCGGTAACTTGCTACATTTTAATTTAGGTTATTTCAATTCCCGATAGTTTTAGTTAGCCCCGTGCTGTGAGATGTCTTTAGGTGAATTTTTTTTAACTCTCGCAGCCATAGTTTTAAGATCAATTTGGTTTTGTTAAACATCAATGATTTCTTTTTAAGTTTCTTTTGATTATTCTGATATCTACAGTAAACCATAAAGTAATTTTAAGACACGGTAATTCTAAGATGTAACTAAATTTCGCTTATAGCAATAAACGAAACATTGTATGTTTGAATAAAAAACTTAAGCGTGAGTTTTTTTTTGCTTGATTTCTACAGCGGGGCTTTGTTTTGTGAGACACGAACCCTGGACACCGGCGAGTGATACCTCGGCCGGAAAGGTTCGTCACACATCCATATTCCAAGATAGACCTTACTAAAGATAAAAATAACGTTCTAAGGGTATATGGATCCTTAAATTCCTTCGAATTACGCCTCAAAAAACCCATCATTGCATTAGCCTTAGTAATTATGCAATCGTAATGGTTGGAAAAAGAAATTTTTCTTTCAAATAGAATTCCCAGATCAGATGTAGACTCGACACGTGAAAGACTACTATTTGCGATTGAGTAATTAAAAAAATTTGGTTCTTTTTTCATATAAAAAGACATAATGTTGCATTTGGCAACATTTAAATAAAGTCTATTAACTGAACACCATTTAATCATATTGTTTAAATCACTTTGAAGAAGTCGATGGTCGGAAGTTGAAGAAACCGAATTAAACAGTTTAACATCATCAGCATACATCAAACAGTAAGTATGCTGTAAAAAGTTTGGGAGATCGTTGATGAACAAGACAAACAGTAGAGGTCCAAGGTGGCTTCCTTGGGGCACTCCAGAATGGTTAGTAATAGATTTGGAGTAGCAGTTACCAATACGAACAACTTGATACCTATCAGAAAGGTAATTCCTCAGCCAGGATAACAAAGAGGAATGAAACCCCATTAGGGAAAGTTTTTTAACCATAATGGAGTGCTGAACTCTATCAAAGGCTTTGGCGAAATCAGTAAAAATGACGTCAATTTGATTGCCTTTTTCCATTTCAGTTTTAATGAAGTGAGAGAACAGTGTTAGGTTTGTAGAAGTAGATTTACCACTGACAAAACCATGTTGGAATTCAGAGATAGAGTTTTTAATTCTAGCATAAATGTGTTTTTTGACAATTGACTTAAATAATTTAGGGATCAAGGGCAATTTTGATATCGGTCGATAGTTCGCTATATTTTGCCTAGAGCCAGACTTATGGATAGGGACTATAATGGATTCTTTCCAAATATTCAAAAGCTGCCCTGTCTTTAAAGATAAATTAAATAAAAGCGCTAATGGCTGGGCTAGCACAGCTGCGCAGTTTTTTAGAAATATTGGGGGAACGTTATCAGGACCAGTTCCTTTATTAATGTCTAGAGTGAGCAAATCTTGTAAGACATCATCATCAGAAAGAACTAATGAACCCATATCAATAATAGGGTTGTCATTATAATAAAAAGGGCAGTTCACGTCATCTCCGTCGTCTAATAAAAAATTCGATTGAAAATAATCAGCAAAAAGATTTATGGAAATTAGAAAATAACTTTAATTCTTTTCAATTTATTGTGACTTATCTATTTGCCTAATTATTAAATACATACATTAATTATTACTTACTTACTTACTTAGTTGGCGCTACAACCGTATGTCGGTCTTGGCCTCATCTAAGAATTTGCGCCAGCCATTTCTGTCTTTCGCTTGCTGGCGCCAGTTGGAAATTCCAAGCTTCGTCAGGTTGTCCTCTACTTGGTCTTTCCAACGAAGATGCGGTCGTCCTCTTCTGCGTTGACCGCCGCTGGGTACCGAATCGAATGTTTTCTTCACTGGAGCATCGTCTTTCATGCGCTGAACATGACCAAGCCAGCGAAGCCGCTCGATTTTAATGCGCTTGACTATGTCGATGTCAGCGTACAGCTCATACAGTTCATCATTCCACCGTATTCGGTACTCGCCATTGACGCAGATTGGTCCGTAGATCTTACGAAGAATCTTTCTCTCGAATGCTCCTAAAGTCTTTTCATCTAAACTGCTCAGCGTCCAGGTTTGTGATGCGTAAAGTAGGACGGGCATGATGAGCGATTTATAGAGCGTGATTTTCGTTCGTCGAGAGAGGGCTCTGCTTCTTAATTGCCTACTGAGCCCAAAGTAACACCTGTTGGCAAGAGTTATTCTTCGTTTGATCTCAATGCTGATGTCGTTGGTTGAATTAATGCTGGATCCCAGATAGACGAAGTTCTTCACAACCTCGAAGGAGGTATTGTCAACGGTAACGTGGGTTCCAAGACGCTGGGACTGTTTGTTTGTTGACACTAAGTATTTCGTCTTATCTGCATTCACTGCCAGACCCATTCGACTTGACTCTCTTTCTAATCTGGAAAATGCTGCACTGACTTCGCGCGTATTATGGCCAATGATATCGATGTCATCAGCATACGCAAGCAGCATAACACTCTTGTAGAATATTGTGCCACTACGTCTCAGATCAGCAGCTCGGATGATCTTTTCCATCATTAGGTTGAAAAAGTCGCACGATAAGGAATCACCTTGTCTGAAACCTCGTTTGGTAATAAATGATGGGGAGAGGTCCTTCCCGATTTTAACTGCGCTGCTGGTGTTGCTCAGTGTCATCCTGCAAAGTCGTATTAGTTTTGCAGGAATACCAAATTCAGACATGGTGGAGTACAGGTGCTTCCTTATTGGGCTGTCGAAGGCGGCTTTGTAGTCGACAAAAAGATGGTGGGTGTCGACTTGTTTTTCTTGAGTCTTCTCCAAGATTTGTCGTAGCGTGAAAATCTGGTCGATGGTGGACTTTCCAGGTCTGAAGCCACACTGATAAGGTCCGATCAGTTCGTTTACAATGGGCTTCAATCTTTCACATAAAACGCTCGACAGGACCTTATATGCGATATTAAGAAGGCTTATCCCACGGTAATTGGCACAGATAGTGGGATCGCCTTTCTTGTGGATTGGGCAGAGCACACTGAGATTCCAATCGTTCGGAATGCATTCTTCCGACCATATTCTGCATAGAAGCTCGTGAATGCATTTAAGTAGAGCTTCGCCTCCGTTCTTAAACAGCTCAGCAGGTAAGCCATCAGCTCCCGCGGCTTTGTTATTTTTAAGCCGAGCTATAGCTGTCAGAACTTCATCATAGTCGGGCAGCGGAACCTCGACGCTGTCATCCGCAATTGGGGTTTCCGGAATATCATCTCTATTGGCGGGATTGTTGTCAGCGTCGCCATTTAGAAGCTTAGAGAAGTGTTCCCTCCATAACGTCAGTGTACTCTGGACATCTGTCACTAGATTCCCGTTTTCATCCTTGCAGGAAGAGGCCCCGGTTTTAAAACCATCGGCAAGGCGTCTTATTTTTTCGAAAAATTTTCGGGCCTCATTCCTGTCACCATACATCTCAATCTTCTCCTGCTCGCGCTTTTCTGCCTCTCTTTTTTTCCGCCTAAAAATATGTCTCTCTTCCCTCCTCTTTTCTTTGTATCGCTCCTTATCAGCGCGCGTTACAACCGACTGCAGGGTGGCTTTGTAGGCGGCGTCTTTCTCTGCAGTGACGTCGTGACACTCCTGGTCGTACCACTGGTTTCGGCGAGGGCGTTGGTAGCCAATCACCTCTTCAGCAGCCGCACGCATGGAGTTGGAAATGTGTGTCCACTGCGCGCATATATCATCGATTGGAGGAGTGCTTTGAAGCAGGAGTGAGAGTCGAGTGGCGAAAGCATCGGCTGTCTGTTTCGATTGCAGCTTGTCGACGTCTAGCTTTCTCTGTGTAGGGTTGCGTGTATTTTTAGCTGCGCACAGACGTGTACGGATCTTGGCTGCAACAAGATAGTGATCCGAGTCAATGTTTGCACCACGGATCGTGCGTACATCCAATACACTGGAAGAGTGCCTTCCGTCGATCAAAACGTGATCAATTTGATTTTTTGTTTTTTGATCAGGGGACATCCAGGTGGCTTTATGAATATTGAGATGCTTGAATCTAGTACTACTTACGACCATGTTTCGTGCTGCGGCGAAGTCAATCAGCCTCATTCCGTTATCGGAGGTGTTGTCGTGGAGTTTGAACTTTCCGACTGTTGGACCAAAAATATTTTCCTTGCCCACCTTAGCGTTGAAGTCACCAAGCACGATTTTTACGTCGTGGCGGGGGCAGCGCTCGTAAGCATTTTCAAGGCGCTCATAGAAAATTTCCTTGATCTCATCGTCCTTGTCTTCTGTCGGAGCGTGCGCACATATTAGGCTTATATTGAAGAATCTAACCTTGATGCGGATTATGGCAAGTCGTTCGTTCACAGGTGTGAATCGCAGGACGTGGGGCCGTAGTCTCTTGCCAACTACAAATCCGCATCCAAACTCGTGCTTCTCCGCATGGCCGCTGTAGTAGATATCACAGGGTGCATGCCGAATGCAACCCTGTCCCTTCCATCGCATTTCTTGGATAGCAGTGATATCAGCTTTGTACCTTTCCAAGACATCAGTCAGTTGGATAGATGCACCTTCCCAATTAAGGGTTCGGACATTCCAGGTGCATATCCGTAAATCATTATCAGTTTTTCGTTTGCGGTAGTCGTCATCAGATTTGGGGATCATTTTTCTTCTATTCTTATATGCTTTCATTGAAATTGGTTTTTACGGGTGGGCTTCAAACCCGACGCACAACCTATTTTAAGCCTAGGGAGGCCCGCCGCTCAGATTAGCCGCCAAACTAACGGTTGTCAGTTTTGACGTTGCCCAGGAAACACCACGTGGAGGTTTGAGTCGACTTGAGACGATTTCACAAAGATTATGCTGGCCTCGCCAGGTTGAGACAGTCAGACATGTTACATTGTTCCATCGCCCCCAGTTTCCCTTTTCCCACATTAATTATTAAATATACATTAAATACATATAAGATTAAGTCCAACACACACACACACACACGCACGCCACACGCAGCTGATACCGAGATCACTCTGGCATAGCATCACAAAAGGTTTTAACATCACGCCATATGCAACCGCTACCGAAGCCGATACGCACATAGCAACAGCAGACAAAACAAAACCAGTTTTAGCGTCATCACGCCACAGTCAGCTGATATCGAGATCACTCTGGCATAGCAACACAAAAGGTTGTAACATCACGCCATATGCAACCGCTACCTAAGCCGATACGCACATAGCAACAGCAGACAAAACAAAACCAGTTTTAGCGTCATCACGCCATAGGCAGCTGGTACCGAGATCATTCTGGCATAGCAACACCAACTAGTCTCAGCCAAACAAGTTTTAGTATCACGCCGCATACATACACAACCACACGACACAGTGAGAGCGAGAAATGGTTTCAACATCATAGTGCGGCAAGCAACTACGAGCAAGGCAATAAAATGCGAGTCGTGGCGTTAACTCAGTCTCTTGTTCAGCGTGCAGTCGAAGGAAACAGACGTGCTGTACTCTTGTTCAGCGTGAAGTTGAAGGCATCGGACGTGCAGTACGAGCAGTAGTCATCGTGCAGTCGAAGTGTTTGGACCTATAGAAATAGCAGTAGTCAGCGTGCAGTCAAAGTGGTTGGATATACACGAGCCGTAACACCGGATTAATCATCGTGCAGTCAAAGGAATTGGACGTTCAACAAACGTGTCTGGGAAGTGGTGAGTGTTACCTGGTGGAATTAGTGTCTGATTTACAGTAGACATATTACGTTGGTCAAGCCTCCTTCTAACGTTAATATTTTGATTTACCCTTAGTACCCTAAACATAGCCGTAGACATATTACGTTGGTCAAGCCTCCTTCTAACGTTAATATTTTGATTTACCCTTAGTATCCTAAACATAGCCGTAGACATATTACGTTGGTCAAGCCTCCTTCTAACGTTAATATTTTGATTTACCCTTAGTACCCTAAACATAGCCGTAGACATATTACGTTGGTCAAGCCTCCTTCTAACGTTAATATTTTGATTTACCCTTAGTATCCTAAACATAGCCGTAGACATATTACGTTGGTCAAGCCTCATTCTAACGTTAATATTTTGATTTACCCTTAGTACCGTAAACATAGCCGTAGTCATATTAAATTGGTCAAGCCTCCTCCTAGAGTTAATATTTTGATTTACTTAGTACCGTGAACACAGCCGTAAACATATTACGTTGGTCAAGCCTCCTTCTAACGTTAATATTTTGATTTACTCTTAGCGCCGTTAACAGAGCCGTAGACATATTACGTTGGTTAAGCCTCCTTCTAACGTTAATATTTTGCTTCACTCTTAGCGTCGTAAACACAGCCGTAGACATATTACGTAAGTTAATCTTCCTTTTCGTAAATAAGGTGAAAGAGTAGCAAACCATATTAGATCATAACCACCCAGGTAACATCACTCAGCGGACAATATCCCAGTCTACACGTTCCACCATCCGGTCGTAAAAAACGCCCTACATGTGACCACTTGCCACTCAAAATCGCCAAGTCGTAACGTCGACAACTCCAACCGCACAGGAAGCCCCAGGGAGCGCGCTAACATCGTCTATCTCAACCACGCCACAGCCCCAGAAAACACGCTAGCGTCGCTCGTCGTCATCGCATCACTTTCTCCGGAACTACGTACATTGTCACAAGGATCAGGCTCCGTCACGTCATCTTCTCAAGGGCATCAGACATCAAGAATAAGATTCAGGTCAAAACCTCGGCGCATAGGTGTGTATGTGTAAGGTCCTATACCATTAAGATATTAGAGTAACGCCAATTTTTAATTGTGAATAAACTAAGGAAATATTAAAGAGAACAAAGCGAAAGGGTCTTTATTTACAAATTTCTGCAACGAACGCTGGACACCGGCGAGTATACCCCAGCTGTAAAAATCCGGAAAACGGAAGTTCGTTACACGGTTGTCAAAATTTCTACTTGTCCCCGTGGCTACATGAAGTTTTGACAATAAAACTCACCTCACTAATATCAAAAATTCTACTTCCGACTGTCAAAAATTCATCATCCGAGTGAAAAGTTTTCGAAAACTTTTTAAAGTTTCTTTCGAACCTTAATTAAATTAATATAATAATTAAAATAAGCTTGTTTCTTATTTTTAAAATGGTTTTCTAACTGCACCAATATCTAAATAAAAAGTGCAAAATAAAATCATTCAGTTATTTGAAAAAATTTTAAAAATTTTGTGGTTTATTTTTTAAGTATATTTACAAGAGTACTTTATGATTTTTCATTAAATGTTCTTGAGTTGTCATGGAATAAAACTATTGTAAGGACCCCTTTTGACGACGGTCAAAACCGGCCCTCACAATGAGGCTTTCACTATACGCGGCCCACGCAACCGGCCCTCACCATGAACGGCCCCACTGAAATCGGCCTTGCAACAAACGGCCCACCGCAACCGGCCCTTAACATAAGCGGCGGCAAGAGAACCGGCCGTTTAACAAGCAACAGTAGACAACAGCTATAACAACAACAACAACATTAATATCAACATCAACTACAGCGCCTACTACATAAGTCAACAGCTACGGCACGAGCTAGTAATAACGACAACAACAACATCAACATCAACCACAGCGTCTTCTACTCAAGACAATAGCTACGGCACGAGCCAGTAGCCACAACAACAACAAGTTACAGCACAAGTCGTCATAATCTACATGGCAACCGGCGATAACGAAGAGACGCCCCAATACAGGCAAACACACCAAACAACTACAACAAGCCCTGCCGCATCACGCCATGCACGGTATTTGATTTTATATATAAGAAAATATTCAAAGTTTAGCTGCTACGTAGGTACAGCTTAAACAAAACATACATCAAGTTATTTTTATTATTTCTAACACTAAGATGCTAAAAACTAACATTTGTAAATCATCTTCTTTATCTTAAACTAAATATACATTATAATATACAGAAATTATCAACACATATTATAAGCTAAAATATAGCATTAAAGTATTTAACACTTAAGTAACGAATTAACATACTCACCCTGTATTACAAACTCTAAGTATATAAGCGAAACAGAAGGTTTCCCCTTAAAATAGCAACACACACACTAACATAGATAATAAGCGAAAACATGAATTATTATTTTTATTTAGTTGCTCGCTCGGGCAACGGAAACATGTATTGCTATCTCAATAAGAATACATATGTATTTGTAACACGACGCTGGTGCCGGCCACTAGTTAGTCATTTTTGAATTCTGAAATAAAAGATTCTTGTGAGAGACATCAAGCGGAGCAGACGTCTTTTTAATTAGCGCTGGACATAGTGAAGTATTAGTTTAACTATACAGGAAACAGGTCGGACGGACAACCAACACCAAGACGGTAAGGTATCCCATCATTCCCAATCCTAATCCTGACCATTGCGCTGACCAGAACATCGAATTTGAAGGTTGCGTCCTGCAAACCTCTGCGATTTCTGTCACGCACACATCCAGCTCTCTACGAAGCCACTCCGTAAGATATCCCAACTTGACCTTCGTGTTGTAGCAGAACTTCGAATTTGAAGGTTGCGTCCTGCAAACCTCTGCGAACTCTGTCACACACATAAACCCACCATATCCAAATCCTAGCCCGTGCGCTGAAACAAAGCTTCGAATTTGAAGGTTGCGTCCTGCAAACCTCTGCGAACTTTGTTTCACACACACACACACCTAAACCTAACCCTAGCCCGTGCGCTGGAACAAAGCTTCGATTTTGAAGGTTGCGTCCTGCAAATCTCTGCGAACTTTGTTTCACACACACCTCCTCAATCCTAATCCTACCCATTGCGCTGACCAGAACTTCGAACTTGAAGGTTGCGTCCTGCGAATCTCTGCGAATTCTGGCACGCACCATCCCATCTCTATACGAGAATACCTCACTCGAATCCCTGTGCAAACTGCACTCTCGCCAACCCCACCACCGAACTCCTCTCCTTTGACCAAATCGGACGAGGACAATTCAACGTGACCGGACCGACCACAAACATCGTCGCCAGTCACCAAGGGAACCAGAGCCCACACCTACGATCCGCGCGCCGAATAGTGCTCCCTTAAAAAAGGAGTGCGAGCGGACCATCACCAAAACCTCCAACCCTAATTCTTGGAAAGAACCCCGGACAGCCGCTGAGCATTACCCTGGCTGGAAAGTGTTGTAGCGCCGGAGGTTCGTTACAAGTGGCGCCCGAGCAGGGACTCTGCAAGAAAACACTACGCAAGCAGAGTCCAAGAAGAAAACCCAGGACCACCAGTCTTCACACAAAACGAAGGCCACAAACGTGATCCTCATCAACCGTCTCAAGACGGACACTTAAAGACACTTCTGAGGAAGACGCAGCGAACTCAACGCTCCAAAACTTCATCAGAAACATTTCGTCGAACTCGTGTGACACACCCGAGTATAACCAACTGCAACAAAGAAAAGTTATCATCGTACAACGTACATAATCATCTTGAACCAAAAAATTAAAATAAAAGATAGCGGGATGCTACAAACCATCACACAACATTCTAATCAACTTTAACAAAATTAAAATAAAAGATAGCGGGATGCTACATATCATCATCAAACATTTTTAATCAACTTTAACCAAAAAAAAATTAAAAATAAAAGATAGCGGGATGCTACACATCATCATCAAACATTTTTAATCAACTTTAACTAAAATAAAAGATAGCGGGATGCTACAACTCATCATTCAACATTCGTAAAATCATCTTTAACCAAACAAAACCTAAATAGAAAATCGGTACGCTACACTCATCATACTGGCACGCCGAACACGAGGTTCAAACAAAACAAGAACCATCTCAACACACCAAAGCAACTTCTTCTACAATACGCAAACGCATTCATCGAACTCATCGGGTAAACGAGCACAACCAACTCCGAACCAACAGCAGCTTTAAGGCTCACTCTCGGTCGTCAACTCATTTGACCGACACCACGATTCATCACACAAACTCATCGAACTTGTTTGACGCAAACAAGCACATAGACCCGGCCAACGTCACACCGAAACCGGCTAACTAAATTGCGGAAGCACAATCGACATTTTCGCAAACCAACGATCTCACCGCCCTACAATGATCCGTACTTCCTGGATCCACCATCTACGAAAGGACGATCTCAACGCGTACAATAAGGAGTTCAACCTGGATGACACCGGTACCGTCGAAGAGCAACGCAAGAAATTTGCGGCGTTCGTACATGAAGGCGCGTACCCAGACGGAGTTGTAAACCGGCTCCAAGAACTTGAAGCCAAGCATACGCGAGCCACATCTCCCGGGATCGGGATAACAGTCGACACTCCAGCAGACGCCAAACGATCGAGGACACCTGCACCTGAGCAACTTACCATCCATATGGCACCTCAGTCTGAAGGTCCGATCTACCGATCAGCTCAACCTGCTGTTATCGACCAGGTAAGGAAGTGGTCGCTCAAGTTCGATGGCAACCAAGACCCCATCGGATTTGTTGAGCAAATAGAAGAGCTGGCCGAAGTGTATGGCATCCAGTTACACTTCATACCCCGCACTATGCCCGAACTGTTAAGAGGCAAAGCTGCAATTTGGTACCGTAACAACAAAAAGCCATGGGACGAATGGTCACAGTTCAAGACAGACTTTCTGAAATTTTTCCTGCCACCACGGTACGTAGAACAATTGGAGGACGATGTGCGACGACGATTTCAACGGCCACAGGAGAAATTTAAAGACTACCTCCTAGCCGTCCAAAACATGATGCGCCATCTTGACTATACGCCAGGTCAAGAGGTGGAACGAGTGTATCGAGGCATGCGTACTGAGTACCAACTCTACATACGCCGCAGAGATTTTTCGTCACTAGAGCAACTCACCAGCCTAGCCGAAGAATACGAAGGCATCAGTAATAAGCGCACTCAACAACCGGTAAGCGCTCAATCGCCAGCAAACCAACGACAGCCATATTTGTACCCAGCCCAACCACGAGAAGAGCAGTACCAGCCACCGAGGCAACATCAGGACACCAGGGTTAGCGCACTCGCCTGTCGCCAGTGTGCACAAGAGGGTCATTCTTCTGACCGATGCACTAACCGCAGAGTCATGTTCTGCTGGGACTGCGGCAAGCGAAATATCCGCACCATCCAATGCTGTCGACGAAATTCGGGAAACGCTTACGGATCACGCCCACAGTAGGGGCAGGCGTGATCAACTCTCCCAACAGCCCCACTCAGACAAATCGTAGTAATCAAAAACCGCCTACGAGCCCAGCAACGTCACAACCAACCCAAGCTCCAGTCTTCTCTACATCCATAAGAACGGTACCAACACCAAAACCATCATCGATGTCTTATGGAAATTATTGTCCACCTTTAACACGGCCATCGGAAATTACTCCGAAAGCAGCCCCAGCTGTTATTGACTTAGAAACCCCAAAACGAGTCGCAGGAAACCGCATAACCCCCCTTCAGTTTCGAATGCAAATGTTCGAGGAATTACGGCAGCAACTCCAACTAAAGTACCAACAGGAAGCTAAAGAAGTAGCCCGCAGCGAGCCACGAAAAGAGCCGGCACCACCAAAACAGCCGCCCACTACAAAACCGACCGCTCGAAGAGCTAAGAAATCTGCTACACCGACCTCACGACAAAAACGAGCGCCGGAAAGTTGCGATTATCCACAACTTCTCCCAACTCTCACGAAGTGGCAGATGCCGCCCTGTACCTGCTGCCTACCTAAGCCACAACAATCCGAACCCACTTCGAAGCCACCGGCACCCCGAATCGAGCCTGAAGTTCCGCCACTCGACGCAAAAGCTCCCATGGACGCTTTCCACACACGAACGACGGATTCGGGAAAAGCTCGACAACAAGACATTTTGGAAAGCCAACAGGAAAACGAACAGATGCTATACAGCAAACCGCAAACAATTCAAACAACTCTCGCTGCATCGGAACCAGCGGCCACGGTGATGCCCACCACGCCTAGCACCAACGAGCCGACAACTATTGTAGCACCATCGCAACAGCCAACAAGCAAAGTTGTAACAACGCCAGAAGGTAAGGAGCTAGATGAACCAAAGACGCAGCCAACGCCAACTCTTCAGCAACCAGAAGTGTCAGACAAGCAAAGCGAAGAAAATGATCCGCAAAACGAAGAGACGTCACTAAATACGGACGTAGCAGTTACTGAAGATACGCCACCAGTGTCAAACCAGCTGCCCAAAATTGAAGAAGCAGCAGCCGAACCGGCCATCGCCAAAACCATTGAATCTGCGACCACTTCAACTACTAGTGATCAGTCTACAGAGTCCAGCAGCGCAGAAAGCAAAACCTTCGATACAAATTCTACTGCAAGTCCCACACACGCGTTGCAAAAATCTATAGAAGCAGCTACCAAGGCTATAGATACAGCAGAGGCCACAGAATCAACGATCTCAACCACATCTTCAAAAGATAAACAGCAGAACGATGATGACATCATAGGCCGGCCGATACTTCAGACAGAGCTTCACACGCCACCCACTGGCCAACCATCGCCACACACACGCCCGCCAGAAATCCAAGCGTGCGTAATTCGAAGTGATGACGAATCACTTACACCAAGTACACAGGATAACCTTGAAGGTCCACTAGCACCAGACAAGCAGAAAACACATGAACTATCAACGCCGTTCAAGCTATCGGACCAGGAAGAGCTGTCACCTAACCCACACAATCGCGAAGGGCCACCAGCGCCTGACAAGCAGAGAAGTCACGAAGGGCCACCAGCTCCAGATAGGCAGGCCAAACACATACGGCCAACAGCACCATATTTCCAACCACATCCTAAAAGGCCACCAGCGCCACGCAACAATAATATCAAAATACCTACACAACTACTTCCGATGTTCATGATCTTACTACTAGTGCTACCGCTCCCGCATGCAGTTTTCATACCAAACGTCTCATACGTCACAGGAAAGTCTTGGAAAACGCAGCCACCTGACCCAGATGATGACTGGTCAGCTGCAACTACAGGATCCGTCACTTCCTCAACTAAAACAGTGAGTCAACAACGTCCTAAAGCAAAGACTTACGCACAACACGGGATATGGGACCCAGGAATCCCGCCGCAGAGCAGTACACATCAGCGAAGTTTTCTCCGACAACGAATCCCGCTACATGTTTTAAGTCACCGCGGCCCTAATCCGCGTCAACAACTGGAAGCCACCGCGGCCCTAATCCGCGTCAACAACTGGAAGCTACCGCGGCCCTAATCCGCGTCAACAACTGGAAGCCACCGCGGCCCTAATCCGCGTCAACAAATGGAAGCCACCGCGGCCCTAATCCGCGTCAACAACTGGAAGCCACCGCGGCCCTAACCCGCGTCAACAACTGGAAGCCACCGCGGCCCTAATCCGCGTCAACAACTGGAAGCCACCGCGGCCCTAATCCGCGTCAACAACTGGAAGATACCGCGGCCCTAATCCGCGTCAACAACTGGAATATACCGCGGCCCTAACCCGCGTCAACAACTGGAAGCCACCGCGGCCCTAATCCGCGTCAACAACTGGAAGCCACCGCGGCCCTAATCCGCGTCAACAAATGGAAGCCACCGCGGCCCTAACCGCGTCAAAACAACTGGAAGCCGCAAACCAACTGCGTCATCAATTAGTCACTACACAACAACGACTGCACCCAAGCCGCATCGCTACACAGATCCTGCATCACAAAATGCAACCGCAGCACCGCCTGCGACATCAAAAGGGACCCGCAGCACCATCTGCGATACCAACTGGGACCTGCAGCACGTATCTGCACTAAAAACTACCCCAACTACCTGAAACGACAGCTACGTGCACCTGCAGCCAGGTCACCATAAAGCATCGCACGAAAGGCAACGTAGTAACACCAAACACACAAGGTAATTTACTACAACTACGGAAAACCCCATCATCATGGCCACGCACAGTGCCATCAAGATGTCACAGCACAGCAGGAAGTGTGACGTCACGGTTCATCACACTAGGCCATCACACCACAAGTCCCTGCCGTCAACAAGATATGGTTACAATCATGCCAACCGCGTAGCCATCAAAAAGAAAAATCTTCAAGTGCCACAAGTCAAGATTTTGCCACTCTTCAACTGGCCATCAAGTGCCCAGAAGCAACGCCAGCCACCTACAGGGCACACCTGCAGTAAGCATCAAATGCCGTAAATCACGATCGCCACACCAAAATGCGACCGTCACAAAAATTCATCAACCAAAAAATGACGCAACAAACAATGCCCACTACACAGCAAACGCCAAACTCAAATTGGCCACAAACGTTCAGCAAAGGTCAACCGCTACAGACGACCTCACAGTTAAAATATGGTCAACAGGTGATAATTACCCATCAAACCGTCAATCTGCGTCAAACACAACAGCATCGTTGGAAACACCCCTTCTCTTATTTCATACAACGAGAAAAACTGCGACATCAACGCGACCACAGCCCAGCAGGAATTCTGGACGTCGCCACAACTCCACTACACCTCGCCAGACGCCACGAATATGCCGTCACCCATGGACGACGACATAGCCGCCTTCGAGGTAGTACCCATGCAGCTCGCAGACACAGACTCTTCGCCAACAGACGTCAAGACAGCAGCCAGCCTCTGGCCATCTCATCAACTCGACGACAGACACATGGTATCATCGTTCATGCCAAACCCAGATATCCAGCAAACGATAAACATACTGGAGCAACTATGCGTCAACCCGCGCGAACAGCCAGACGACGAAATACACCGCCTACAGCCAACATATTACGCCGGCTGGGATCTAGAACCGGCCCCATACTTCGTCGAGCCAGCGGCCCAACTATTCAACGACGATTCAGGTCGCTACCACGACACGGACGACGAAAGCCGCCCTGGATCCTGCATTGGTTGGCTCATCCAGCCTGAAGAGCCCGCTCTCACAACAGGAGACCCATCGCAGGTCGAACACGCGACCGTGGCCACATTTAGCACCACAGAGCCCACCGACATACAAGATGTCGGAAAAGTACCAACACTCCCAATCGAAAGCCACCACGGAATCAACCCAGCTTGGCCAGCCAAACTGCAACAGCGAATTCGCAACGCTCAAGCACGGCATAAGCCTGGGACCAGGAAGGTCATCAGCACGCTCATCGAGAACGTCCGCTATCGGATACGTTTAGGACGATCCGGTAGAGCAATAGCGCTTTCTCCCCGGGACTAACAGGGGGGT
Organism: Dichetophora obliterata; assembly: GCA_963920525.1. Taxonomy (NCBI): domain Eukaryota; kingdom Metazoa; phylum Arthropoda; class Insecta; order Diptera; family Sciomyzidae; genus Dichetophora; species Dichetophora obliterata. The sequence goes on along the minus strand of OY986437.1, from coordinate 152,672,358 downwards.
GTAAGGACCCCTTTTGACGACGGTCAAAACCGGCCCTCACAATGAGGCTTTCACTATACGCGGCCCACGCAACCGGCCCTCACCATGAACGGCCCCACTGAAATCGGCCTTGCAACAAACGGCCCACCGCAACCGGCCCTTAACATAAGCGGCGGCAAGAGAACCGGCCGTTTAACAAGCAACAGTAGACAACAGCTATAACAACAACAACAACATTAATATCAACATCAACTACAGCGCCTACTACATAAGTCAACAGCTACGGCACGAGCTAGTAATAACGACAACAACAACATCAACATCAACCACAGCGTCTTCTACTCAAGACAATAGCTACGGCACGAGCCAGTAGCCACAACAACAACAAGTTACAGCACAAGTCGTCATAATCTACATGGCAACCGGCGATAACGAAGAGACGCCCCAATACAGGCAAACACACCAAACAACTACAACAAGCCCTGCCGCATCACGCCATGCACGGTATTTGATTTTATATATAAGAAAATATTCAAAGTTTAGCTGCTACGTAGGTACAGCTTAAACAAAACATACATCAAGTTATTTTTATTATTTCTAACACTAAGATGCTAAAAACTAACATTTGTAAATCATCTTCTTTATCTTAAACTAAATATACATTATAATATACAGAAATTATCAACACATATTATAAGCTAAAATATAGCATTAAAGTATTTAACACTTAAGTAACGAATTAACATACTCACCCTGTATTACAAACTCTAAGTATATAAGCGAAACAGAAGGTTTCCCCTTAAAATAGCAACACACACACTAACATAGATAATAAGCGAAAACATGAATTATTATTTTTATTTAGTTGCTCGCTCGGGCAACGGAAACATGTATTGCTATCTCAATAAGAATACATATGTATTTGTAACACGACGCTGGTGCCGGCCACTAGTTAGTCATTTTTGAATTCTGAAATAAAAGATTCTTGTGAGAGACATCAAGCGGAGCAGACGTCTTTTTAATTAGCGCTGGACATAGTGAAGTATTAGTTTAACTATACAGGAAACAGGTCGGACGGACAACCAACACCAAGACGGTAAGGTATCCCATCATTCCCAATCCTAATCCTGACCATTGCGCTGACCAGAACATCGAATTTGAAGGTTGCGTCCTGCAAACCTCTGCGATTTCTGTCACGCACACATCCAGCTCTCTACGAAGCCACTCCGTAAGATATCCCAACTTGACCTTCGTGTTGTAGCAGAACTTCGAATTTGAAGGTTGCGTCCTGCAAACCTCTGCGAACTCTGTCACACACATAAACCCACCATATCCAAATCCTAGCCCGTGCGCTGAAACAAAGCTTCGAATTTGAAGGTTGCGTCCTGCAAACCTCTGCGAACTTTGTTTCACACACACACACACACCTAAACCTAACCCTAGCCCGTGCGCTGGAACAAAGCTTCGATTTTGAAGGTTGCGTCCTGCAAATCTCTGCGAACTTTGTTTCACACACACCTCCTCAATCCTAATCCTACCCATTGAGCTGACCAGAACTTCGAACTTGAAGGTTGCGTCCTGCGAATCTCTGCGAATTCTGGCACGCACCATCCCATCTCTATACGAGAATACCTCACTCGAATCCCTGTGCAAACTGCACTCTCGCCAACCCCACCACCGAACTCCTCTCCTTTGACCAAATCGGACGAGGACAATTCAACGTGACCGGACCGACCACAAACATCGTCGCCAGTCACCAAGGGAACCAGAGCCCACACCTACGATCCGCGCGCCGAATAGTGCTCCCTTAAAAAAGGAGTGCGAGCGGACCATCACCAAAACCTCCAACCCTAATTCCTGGAAAGAACCCCGGACAGCCGCTGAGCATTACCCTGGCTGGAAAGTGTTGTAGCGCCGGAGGTTCGTTACACTATTAATAAAACTAGTAAGGATTTATTTTGACTGGTTCGACTTTAAATACGAAAACAGTCGTGGCTTAGGTTTCATTCAAATCTTCAAAATTTTGCACTCAGAAAACATTTTACATATTAAAAGTTAGGTGCAAAATTTCTTGTCACTTAATGACTTAATTTCAAACTGCATTATTCCGTATAACGTAGAAGCACACCAATGATAAGAAAGACACAAGAAGCCATACTTTCTTCCATATCAAGTGTCTTTCTTATCGTTGGTGTGCTCCTTCGTGATACAGAATTATCACATAAGAGTGTGTCACAACAATTTAAGCTTATTTGTAAACTACCAATTCATTTAATAAATTTTTATAAATTTTTAAGAGATGAAACCTTTTTCTAAAAGCATATTATATGATAACAAAAGGGGTATTCACGATTCAGTTGAGGACTTCTGCACTTTACAAAATCAAAATACACGTGTGTCAAAAATCTGCACAAGTGCTTTTCTACTGCAGCCTAAGACTTGAAGATTTGAGCAGTTGTGCACTTGTGTGCACTGAAAAATTTGACAGCTTGGAAAAAGTGTTAGTGGTTTGTTCACGAAAACCTAACTGCATAACTGCACAAGTCCTCAACTGCACAGGCAAGTGCACTGAAACGTGAATTCCCCTAATATTAATACGCTGATAAAAACAAACAGCAAGTTTTCGGAAAAGTGCTTTTAATTTGTATATTTTTCTTTGAAAACATTCATAAGAGACAAAGCATTAATTTTTCTTAATATGTATATTGATTACGATTTTAATTGAAAAATCTTTTAATTTTTAACTTTGCGGCAACAAAATATTGGACTCTAAAATTATAGCTAAAAATAAAATTAGAGTTTCTGTAAATCGCTAAAAAAAAGTTAAGAATCGCAGCAATTGCTAAAAATTTAGCTATGACAGCTTAAATTTTATTCTTCGTTAAAGGCTCGTTCAGTCTCTAAATTTTTAGTATAAAAATAAGCGATGGAGTTTTTCAGAATACCAATATCGCTAAAAACTATAAATTAAAGTTTAGAGGTGGAGATTTAGCTTAAGCGTTTTTCCGAATACGCCCTCTGAAAGTGGGTAACATGGTTTTAGTTAGAGACGAACGTTTATCACCCACGCAATGGGCGTTGGGTCGTGTAGTGGAAGTCCATGCTGGTGACGATGACCATCTACGCGTTGCAACAATCGGTACTCAATCTGGAATACTCAAGCGTGCAATCTCCAAACTAATCGTACTACCGATCGATAATGAACATACTGGCGCATGCGGTGGGCGGATCCAGGAGGATCCAAACATGTCGTCCCGATCGGACGAGGTGGGCGGAAATGTTGAGAAAGATGCAGCCCTGTCATAAGATGCAGCCCTGTCGTCATCTTTTTCTACTTTGTTCTCCATTCACGCATACGTATTAGAAACAGAGCAAAAATAGTTGAAGTGTATTTTAAGTTCTTTTTTCTGTTCTTGTTCTTTTTTGGTTGCTGTTTTAAGCGAACACTTTTTCTTCTGGCTTTACAATAAATTTGTTTAATTGAAGACAACAATTACATTTCAGTTTATTGAAGAAGGTTTTCTAGCCAGCCGTATTGTCATCGTTGAACATTTTGGCATCCCTTGCGGGGAACCTGATTCATCAAAAACACTTATTTTATCAAAACGATTTTCAACTATCAAAGGAGCTGACTAAAAGATCTGAGTGACGTAACCTCACTTTGCAGTAAACGAAACGTGAAAACTTCGCAACATCTTGCGTTGCAATGGCTTTGGCAAAAGAAGAATCTGTTGCACGATATATTCAGAAGTTTTCTGCAAATACTCATAAGACTGCAAAAATCAAACAGAAGAAGGGATTTCTTGTTGGAAGAAGAAAGCTGCTTGAAGACTATTGGCAGAAATTCATTACAGCGCATGATGAAGTTTTAGCTTAAATTTCAGAAATTTGTCGCCGTCAGAGAAGCTGGATTTCGTGACCAAAGCAAAGCTCTGTAGAAACTGCTTCAAAGTTGGCCACAGTCACGATGAGTGCCCATCCGTATACTTTTGCAAAGTATGTCAACAAAAACATCACACCATGTTGCACGATAGCCTTCAAGTATACAGCGTAAGTGGAAATCACACATGCACAGCAAAATCCGATTCTAATGGCACAGTTGGGTTAGTTCCTGCAATGTTGCCAACGGCTCAAATTGGACTTCAATTTGACTCCGGACATTTTCTTCAACTCCGAGCGCTACAAAACAGTGGCTCACAGGCGTCTTTTATAAGCGAGTTTGCTGTGCAACAACTACAACTACATCGCCACAGATTTCAAGTTAATGTGACTGGAGTCGGTGGTTCACATGTTGGAAAAGCCACTGGTCTGGTACATTTATTTGTCCCCCTGGACAAAGAGCCTAATTTAAAGATGCTTCACAATAATTTTATGTCTGAGTACTTAGCTCTTGGGCATATGGAGCCCGTTCTAGAGACAACTGAACCGACACCCGTGTGATACATCCCTCATCATAGTGTGTATAAGGAGTCAAGTTCTACAACTAAGTTGAGAACAGTCTTTAATGCTTCCAGAAAGACTAAAGAAGGTGTTTCATTAAATGACTGCCTGCATGTGGGACCCAAGCTACAAAGAGACTTATCATCAATAATTTTAAAGTGGCGAACACACCGAATTGGATTTATGGCCGACATCGAAAAGTGTTACCGGCAAATTTTGGTAGACCAGGAGGATGCTGACATGCAACGCATTATATGGAAAACCGCAGAAAGTTTTCCTGCTGTGAACCGTCTTTTTACAGTCACATATGGCTTGAAATGCTCGCCATATTTGACCATGAAAGTGTTTCAAACGTTAGCCAAAGATGAAGAGTCAAAATTCCCTTAAGCTGCTAAAGTTCTTAGAGAGTCCTTCTACATTGATGATTGCCTTCATGGCTCCGAAACAATTGAGTCTGCCCTTGACCTTCGCAACCAACTTCAACAATTACTGCAGCGCGGAGGTTTTTATCTTAGAAAATGGAGTTCAAATTCTACTGAATTTCTGCAAAGGCTTAATTTTGAACATTGTGAGTCGGACGTCTGTTGTGATCTTAATTTGGTTCGAGAAACTAAAGCTGTAGGGCTCTATTGGTTTTTTCAATCTGATTGTATTGGATACAAAGTTCAGGTAACCCCTCTCTTAGGTCCCCCTCACAAAAAGACAGCAGCTCTCCGATGTTGCGAAAATTACGATCCACCTTGCCTTTTGGCACCAGTTGTTATCACTGGGAAAATTATGTGTCAACAGCTTTGGCTTTTGGCCTGCTCTTGGGACGATCCCATGCCTGAACCGTATCAACAAGATTGGAATAAATTTCGTGCCGAGCTTCAACTGATCGAGAGAATTAAAGTGTCACGATGGATTTTCTCATTTCCGGATGTCAAAAATTATCAGTTGCACGTCTTTGCAGGTGCGTCAACTTCAGAGTATGCAGCCGTTGCATATCTACGAGCAGAAACAGCAGAAGGCAGAATTAAGATCTCAATTCTTACGGCCAAAACTAAGGTAGCACCTTTGAAAAAATAACAGTGCCATGCCTAGAATCAAATGACGCACTGTTAGCCGCAAAAGTAACCAAAAAGTTACTGCATACACTTAATTTTCAATCAATAAAACCGTATTGCTGGTCGGAGTCTAAAACTACGTTAAGTTGGATAAGATCGAATCCTGGTATTCACAAGCAATGCGTGGCCAATCGAATAACGAAGATTCAAGAGATGACATCTATTGATTCATGGCGGTACGTGCCTACGAAAAGCAATCCAGCTGACGTCGCATCTCGTGGTGTGTTTCCATCGCAACTAGCAGAGCTCGATATATGGTGATCTGGGCCCTCGTGGCTACATTTGGTGAAAAATAAGTGGCCATTTCAAGAGCAGTTGCCGAGAGCAGAATTAGTCGAAGTAGCAGCGCTAATGTCAGCGGTTTCTTCAACGGCGGCAACCAATGATTTGGCCAATACTCTTCTTAGCAAGTATTCAAATCGAAACACTCTGTTAGGAGTAACATTGTGGTGTCAGAGGTTTATTGCGACTAGATTTTCGCTGCCACATGAAAAAACGTCGTGGATCACATCTATGGAGCGAGAAAACGGTTTGAAGTTTTATATAAGGTATGTTCAAAATAGTTACTTTTTTAATGAGGTTTTATGTTTTCAGCAGAGAACACCTATACGCAATAAGAGCAAGTTGTTGAAACTCAACCCTATGATCGACGAAGATGATATTCTTAGGCTCAATGGCCGCCTCAAGAACGCATTGATACCCACCTCTGAGCGATTCCCTATAATATTGCCTAAAGAGAGTCCGCTTACATCGGCTCTTATTGCCCAAGCTCATGAGGCTACTCTTCATGGAGGTACCCAAGCCACATTAAATTTCCTGCGAAGCCGTTACTGGATTATTGATGTGCGCACTGTAATCAAAAGGTACATTCATCGGTGCCTTAAATGTTTTCGTCAGAAACGTAGTATCACCAGTCAAATAATGGGAAGTCTCCCCAAACATCGCTGCACGGCTGCACCTGTATTCCAACATTGTAGTATAGACTACGGTGGTCCGTACAAGATCCGACCTATAAAAGGACGTGGCTATCGTGGTCATAAAGGATATGTGGCACTCTTTGTGTGTCTTAGTACACGAGCTATATACCTTGAACTTGTTAGTGATTCACACTTTTCTTGCTGCTCTGCGACGATTTTTTCTCAGCGAGGGTACAGTCACGATATCTATAGCGATGCGCAACAACATTTACAAATTTCATTCTAAAGGAAGATTTCTGTGCCTATCGTCAGCAGCTAGAAGCTGGCGCTCGATTTTTTGCATGCCATGGAGTTTCTTGGCATTTCATTCCACCAGGATCTCCCAATTTCGGTGGAATATGGGAGGCCGGCATTAAAAGCATGAAAAACCATTTAAAGCGCACTGTAGGAGAGGCTATTCTAACCTTCGAGGAGTTTTATACCGTACTTAAACAAGTGGAGGCCGTGCTGAATTCGAGACCGTTATCTGCTCTATCTGACGACCCTACAGATATAGTAGCGCTCACGCCTGGTCATTTTTTGGTGGACGGCCCTCTCACTGCGGTTCCTGAGCCCAACATTCTTGACATAAACATGAGTCGCCTCTCTAGATGGAAGCAAGTCCAACAAATTCAACAAGACTTTTGGAAGCGCTGGAATCGGGAGTACCTCCTCGAGTTGCAAGTCCGGCCTAAATGGCGTTTGGCGAAGGACAACCTGAAAGTGGGTAACCTGGTTTTAGTAAGAGACGAACGTTTATAACCCACGCAATGGGCGTTGGGTCGTGTAGTGGAAGTCCATGCTGGTGACGATGACCACATAAGCGTTGCATTAATCCGTACTCAATCTGGAATACTCAAGAGTGCAATCTCCAAACTAATCGTACTACCGATCGAAGATGAACATACTGGCGCATGCGGTGGGCGAATCCAGGAGGATCCAAACATGTCGTCCCGATCGGACGAGGTGGGCGGAAATGTTGAGAAAGATGCAGCCCTGTCATAAGATGCAGCCCTGTCGTCATCTTTTTCTACTTTGTTCTCCATTCACGCATACGTATTAGAAACAGAGCAAAAATAGTTGAAGTGTATTTTAAGTTCTTTTTTCTGTTCTTGTTCTTTTTTGGTTGCTGTTTTAAGCGAACACTTTTTTCTTCTGGCTTTACAATAAATTTGTTTAATTGAAGACAAAAATTACATTTCAGTTTATTGAAGAAGGTTTTCTAGCCAGCTGTATTGTCATCGTTGAACATTTTGGCATCCCTTGCGGGGAACCTGATTCATCAAAAACACTTATTTTATCAAAACGATTTTCAACTATCAAAGGAGCTGACTAAAAGATCTGAGTGACGTAACCTCACTTTGCAGTAAACGAAACGTGAAAACTTCGCAACATCTTGCGTTGCAATGGCTTTGGCAAAAGAAGAATCTGTTGCACGATATATTCAGAAGTTTTCTGCAAATACTCATAAGACTGCAAAAATCAAACAGAAGAAGGAATTTCTTGTTGGAAGAAGAAAGCTGCTTGAAGACTATTGGCAGAAATTCATTACAGCGCATGATGAAGTTTAATAGGCTTATTACGGTTCACAGCAATAAACTGCTGTGTCTTCTTACGAGTAGACACAACAGTCAAGAAGACACAACAGTTTCGAGCTATTATGGTTCACAACAATACGTTGTTGTCACGTTTGATTGTGGAACGTATGTAGAATTCGTTACTTGACTGGTCCAGAGTTGCTTCTGAGAAAAGAAAAACGCACTCTTTAAAAAGTATTTTTTAAATAGCAAATAGTAATATCTTGATAAGAATTTTTTTGCGATATGAAAAGGAAATATTGTGAGCCCATATTTAAACCCGTTAATTTCAACTGGCGTTAAAAAATAGAATTAAACCTAGTATAATGAAATAGCTGGATTTTAAAATGTTTTTAAGTACAAGGAAGCATTTTTTTACTAATATTATAATGGTGTTGAAAAAAAATCCCGCTTTCCTCTCTTTTTTGGCCGAGAACTGCACAAGCCTTCTTGAAGTCTATTTCAAGTACTTGCTTGAAATACAAGTTCAAGCTAGCTTGAGCTTGATAATTTTGAATCAAGTATAGCTTGTAATTGCATATAAATAAGCCCACGACAACTTGCGACTTGCAAGTATGCTAGCTTACAAGCGAACGGCACAAAGTTTCAAATAAAGGACATATGAAAAGACATATTATTAGGTGGCAACCCTATTATTTCAAAATTTTATAATTTTGAAATTCTGACAACGGATTCGGATTCAGCGACCCATTTTTGGTGTACCATTTTTTTTGCCAGCCCCGAATTCATAAAAATACGAAAAATTAAGGTGGCAACCCTATCCAACATCTTGAATTTTAAAATTCTGAGTTAAGATTTGAAATCAGCGACCCCTTAACGCTGATAAATTACGTTTAAAACTCTTGAAAAGATATATTATTAGGTGGCAACCCTATTATTTCAAAATGTTATAATTTTGAAATTCTGACAACGGATTCGAATTCAGCGACCCATTTTTGGTATACAATTTTTTTTGCCAGCCCCGAATTCATAAAAATACAAAAAATTAAAGTGGCAACCCTATCCACCATCTTGAATTTTAAAATTCTGACTTTAGATTCGAAATCAGCGACCCCTTAACACTGATAAATGGTGTTTAAAACTCTTAAAATACATTTTATTAGGTGGAAATACTGTGGTAAAAATTTAGGTGTCAACCCTAACCTCCATCTTAAATTTTAAAACTGTGACATTATATTCGAAATCAAATCCGTTGCCAGAATTTCAAAATTACAAGAATTCGCAAAAATAAAAAAATCTAAGTGGCAACCCTAGCCGCCAACTTAAATTTTAAAGTTTGACATCATGTTCGAAATAAGTTACCCCTAAAACTTCCAACCACGAAGTCCACAGAATCCTTTAAAGTCCTATTACGCTATTTTCATAATTAATAAAGAAAAACGCAGTTTTAAATAAAATTTTCATTTTTAATCTATTTCGTTTCTTCAACACAACACCAAATTAGCTGTCTTCAAAATTTGGCAGATAATAAGACAATAAAGCACAACTGCTGTATTGCATAGTAAGTGTATTGAAGACACAGCATTGTTGACAGACAACAGTGGAATGTGTTCAGTTGCTTTGTTGTCTATCGTAATAGCAATTTACACATTGAAGACAGCAATTACTGTTGTGTTGTGAACCGTAATAGGGCTATTAGCTTAAATTTCAGAAATTTGTTGCCGTCAGAGAAGCTGGATTTCGTGACCAAAGCAAAGCTCTGTAGAAACTGCTTCAAAGTTGGCCACAGTCACGATGAGTGACCGCAGAAGGTTTTCCTGCTGTGAACCGTCTTTTTACAGTCACATATGGCTTGAAATGCTCGCCATATTTGACCATGAAAGTGTTTCAAACGTTAGCCAAAGATGAAGAGTCAAAATTCCCTTAAGCTGCTAAAGTTCTTAGAGAGTCCTTCTACATTGATGATTGCCTTCATGGCTCCGAAACAATTGAGTCTGTCCTTGACCTTCGCAACCAACTTCAAAAATTACTTACTGCAGCGCGGAGTGTTTTATCTTAAAAAAGGGAGTTCAAATTCTACTGAATTTCTGCAAAAGCTTAATTTTGATCATTGTGAGTCGGACGTCTGTTGTGATCTTAATTTGGATCGAGAAACTAAAGCTCTAGGGTTCTATTGGTTTTGTCAATCTGATTGTATTGGATACAAAGTTCAGGAAACCCCTCTCTCAGGTCCCTCTCACAAAAAGTCAGCAGCTCTCCGATGTTGCGAAAATTTACGATCAACCTTGCCTTTTGGCACCAGTTGTTATTACTGGGAAAATTATGTGTCAACAGCTTTGGCTTTTGGGCTGCTCTTGGGACGATCCCATGCCTGAATCGTATCAACAAGATTGGAATAAATTTAAGTTTCCGATCGAGAGAATTAAAGTTTCACGATGGATTTTCTCATTTCCGGATGTCAAAAATTATCAGTTGCACGTCTTTGCAGGAGCGTCAACTTCAGCGTATGCAGCCGTTGCATATCTACGAGCAGAAACAGCAGAAGGCAGATTAAAAATCCTAATTCTTACGGCCAAAACTAAGGTAGCACCTTTGAAAAAAATAACAGTGCCATGCCTAGAATTAAATGGCGCACTGTTAGCCGCAAAAGTAACCAAAAAGTTACTGCATGCACTTAAATTTTCAATCAATAAAACCGTATTGCTGGTCGGACTCTAAAACTGCATTAAGTTGGATAAGATCGAATCCTGGTATTCACAAGCAATACGTGGCCAATCGAATAACGAAGATTCAAGAGATGACATCTATTGATTCATGGCGGTACGTGCCTACGAAAAGCAATCCAGCTGACGTCGCATCTCGTGGTGTGTTTCCATCGCAACTAGCAGAGCTCGATATATGGTGGTATGGGCCCTCGTGGCTACATTTGGTGAAAAATAAGTGGCCATTTCAAGAGCAGTTGCCGAGAGCAGAATTAGTCGAAGTAGTAGCGCTAATGTCAGCTGTTTCTTCAACGGCGGCAACCAATGATTTGGCCAATACTCTTATTAGCAAATATTCAAATCTAAAGACTCTGTTAGAAGTACCTTCGTGGTGTCAGAGGTTTATTGCGACTAGATTTTCGCTGCCACATGAAAAAACGTCATGGATCACATCTATGAAGCGAGAAAATGCTTTGAAGTTTTATATAAGGTATGTTCAAAATAGTAACTTTTTCAATGAGGTTTTAGGTCTTCAGCAGAGAACACCTATACGCAATAAGAGCAAGTTGTTGAAACTCCACCCTATGATCGACGAAGATGATATTCTTAGGCTCAATGGCCGCCTCAAGAACGCATTGATACCCACCTCTGAGCGATTCCCTATAATATTGCCTAAAGAGAGTCCGCTTACATCGGCTCTTATTGCCCAAGCTCATGAGGCTACTCTTCATGGAGGTACCCAAGCCACATTAAATTTCCTGCGAAGCCGTTACTGGATTATTGATGTGCGCACTGTAATCAAAAGGTACATTCATCGGTGCCTTAAATGTTTTCGTCAGAAACGTAGTATCACCAGTCAAATAATGGGAAGTCTCCCCAAACATCGCTGCACGGCTGCACCTGTATTCCAACATTGTAGTATAGACTACGGTGGTCCGTACAAGATCCGACCTATAAAAGGACGTGGCTATCGTGGTCATAAAGGATATGTGGCACTCTTTGTGTGTCTTAGTACACGAGCTATATACCTTGAACTTGTTAGTGATTCACACTTTTCTTGCTGCTCTGCGACGATTTTTTCTCAGCGAGGGTACAGTCACGATATCTATAGCGATGCGCAACAACATTTACAAATTTCATTCTAAAGGAAGATTTCTGTGCCTATCGTCAGCAGCTAGAAGCTGGCGCTCGATTTTTTGCATGCCATGGAGTTTCTTGGCATTTCATTCCACCAGGATCTCCCAATTTCGGTGGAATATGGGAGGCCGGCATTAAAAGCATGAAAAACCATTTAAAGCGCACTGTAGGAGAGGCTATTCTAACCTTCGAGGAGTTTTATACCGTACTTAAACAAGTGGAGGCCGTGCTGAATTCGAGACCGTTATCTGCTCTATCTGACGACCCTACAGATATAGTAGCGCTCACGCCTGGTCATTTTTTGGTGGACGGCCCTCTCACTGCGGTTCCTGAGCCCAACATTCTTGACATAAACATGAGTCGCCTCTCTAGATGGAAGCAAGTCCAACAAATTCAACAAGACTTTTGGAAGCGCTGGAATCGGGAGTACCTCCTCGAGTTGCAAGTCCGGCCTAAATGGCGTTTGGCGAAGGACAACCTGAAAGTGGGTAACCTGGTTTTAGTAAGAGACGAACGTTTATAACCCACGCAATGGGCGTTGGGTCGTGTAGTGGAAGTCCATGCTGGTGACGATGACCACATAAGCGTTGCAACAATCCGTACTCAATCTGGAATACTCAAGAGTGCAATCTCCAAACTAATCGTACTACCGATCGAAGATGAACATACTGGCGCATGCGGTGGGCGAATCCAGGAGGATCCAAACATGTCGTCCCGATCGGACGAGGTGGGCGGAAATGTTGAGAAAGATGCAGCCCTGTCATAAGATGCAGCCCTGTCGTCATCTTTTTCTACTTTGTTCTCCATTCACGCATACGTATTAGAAACAGAGCAAAAATAGTTGAAGTGTATTTTAAGTTCTTTTTTCTGTTCTTGTTCTTTTTTGGTTGCTGTTTTAAGCGAACACTTTTTTCTTCTGGCTTTACAATAAATTTGTTTAATTGAAGACAAAAATTACATTTCAGTTTATTGAAGAAGGTTTTCTAGCCAGCTGTATTGTCATCGTTGAACATTTTGGCATCCCTTGCGGGGAACCTGATTCATCAAAAACACTTATTTTATCAAAACGATTTTCAACTATCAAAGGAGCTGACTAAAAGATCTGAGTGACGTAACCTCACTTTGCAGTAAACGAAACGTGAAAACTTCGCAACATCTTGCGTTGCAATGGCTTTGGCAAAAGAAGAATCTGTTGCACGATATATTCAGAAGTTTTCTGCAAATACTCATAAGACTGCAAAAATCAAACAGAAGAAGGGATTTCTTGTTGGAAGAAGAAAGCTGCTTGAAGACTATTGGCAGAAATTCATTACAGCGCATGATGAAGTTTAATAGGCTTATTACGGTTCACAGCAATAAACTGCTGTGTCTTCTTACGAGTAGACACAACAGTCAAGAAGACACAACAGTTTCGAGCTATTATGGTTCACAACAATACGTTGTTGTCACGTTTGATTGTGAAACGTATGTAGAATTCGTTACTTGACTGGTCCAGAGTTGCTTCTGAGAAAAGAAAAACGCACTCTTTAAAAAGTATTTTTTAAATAGCAAATAGTAATATCTTGATAAGAATTTTTTTGCGATATGAAAAGGAAATATTGTGAGCCCATATTTAAACCCGTTAATTTCAACTGGCGTTAAAAAATAGAATTAAATCTAGTATAATGAAATAGCTGGATTTTAAAATGTTTTTAAGTACAAGGAAGCATTTTTTTACTAATATTATAATGGTGTTGAAAAAAAATCCCGCTTTCCTCTCTTTTTTGGCCGAGAACTGCACAAGCCTTCTTGAAGTCTATTTCAAGTACTTGCTTGAAATACAAGTTCAAGCTAGCTTGAGCTTGATAATTTTGAATCAAGTATAGCTTGTAATTGAATATAAATAAGCCCACGACAACTTGCGACTTGCAAGTATGCTAGCTTACAAGCGAACGGCACAAAGTTTCAAATAAAGGACATATGAAAAGACATATTATTAGGTGGCAACCCTATTATTTCAAAATTTTATAATTTTGAAATTCTGACAACGGATTCGGATTCAGCGACCCATTTTTGGTGTACCATTTTTTTTGCCAGCCCCGAATTCATAAAAATACGAAAAATTAAGGTGGCAACCCTATCCAACATCTTGAATTTTAAAATTCTGAGTTAAGATTTGAAATCAGCGACCCCTTAACGCTGATAAATTACGTTTAAAACTCTTGAAAAGATATATTATTATGTGGCAACCCTATTATTTCAAAATGTTATAATTTTGAAATTCTGACAACGGATTCGAATTCAGCGACCCATTTTTGGTATACAATTTTTTTTGCCAGTCCCGAATTCATAAAAATACAAAAAATTAAAGTGGCAACCCTATCCACCATCTTGAATTTTAAAATTCTGACTTTAGATTCGAAATCAGCGACCCCTTAACACTGATAAATGGTGTTTAAAACTCTTAAAATACATTTTATTAGGTGGAAATACTGTGGTAAAAATTTAGGTGTCAACCCTAACCTCCATCTTAAATTTTAAAACTGTGACATTATATTCGAAATCAAATCCGTTGCCAGAATTTCAAAATTACAAGAATTCGCAAAAATAAAAAAATCTAAGTGGCAACTCTAGCCGCCAACTTAAATTTTAAAGTTTGACATCATCTTCGAAATAAGTTACCCCTAAAACTTCCAACCACGAAGTCCACAGAATCCTTTAAAGTCCTATTACGCTATTTTCATAATTAATAAAGAAAAACGCAGTTTTAAATAAAATTTTCATTTTTAATCTATTTCGTTTCTTCAACACAACACCAAATTAGCTGTCTTCAAAATTTGGCAGATAATAAGACAATAAAGCACAACTGCTGTATTGCATAGTAAATGTATTGAAGACACAGCATTGTTGACAGACAACAGTGGAATGTGTTCAGTTGCTTTGTTGTCTATCGTAATAGCAATTTACACATTGAAGACAGCAATTACTGTTGTGTTGTGAACCGTAATAGGGCTATTAGCTTAAATTTCAGAAATTTGTTGCCGTCAGAGAAGCTGGATTTCGTGACCAAAGCAAAGCTCTGTAGAAACTGCTTCAAAGTTGGCCACAGTCACGATGAGTGACCGCAGAAGGTTTTCCTGCTGTGAACCGTCTTTTTACAGTCACATATGGCTTGAAATGCTCGCCATATTTGACCATGAAAGTGTTTCAAACGTTAGCCAAAGATGAAGAGTCAAAATTCCCTTAAGCTGCTAAAGTTCTTAGAGAGTCCTTCTACATTGATGATTGCCTTCATGGCTCCGAAACAATTGAGTCTGTCCTTGACCTTCGCAACCAACTTCAAAAATTACTTACTGCAGCGCGGAGTTTTTTATCTTAAAAAAGGGAGTTCAAATTCTACTGAATTTCTGCAAAAGCTTAATTTTGATCATTGTGAGTCGGACGTCTGTTGTGATCTTAATTTGGATCGAGAAACTAAAGCTCTAGGGTTCTATTGGTTTTGTCAATCTGATTGTATTGGATACAAAGTTCAGGAAACCCCTCTCTCAGGTCCCTCTCACAAAAAGTCAGCAGCTCTCCGATGTTGCGAAAATTTACGATCAACCTTGCCTTTTGGCACCAGTTGTTATCACTGGGAAAATTATGTGTCAACAGCTTTGGCTTTTGGGCTGCTCTTGGGACGATCCCATGCCTGAACCGTATCAACAAGATTGGAATAAATTTAAGTTTCCGATCGAGAGAATTAAAGTTTCACGATGGATTTTCTCATTTCCGGATGTCAAAAATTATCAGTTGCACGTCTTTGCAGGTGCGTCAACTTCAGCGTATGCAGCCGTTGCATATCTATTATATGCATATCTAATAAGCAATACGTGGCCAATCGAATAACGAAGATTCAAGAGATGACATCTATTGATTCATGGCGGTATGTGCCTACGCAACTAGCAGAGCTCGATATATGGTGGTATGGGCCCTCGTGGCTACATTTGGTGAAAAATAAGTGGCCATTTCAAGAGCAGTTGCCGAGAGCAGAATTAGTCGAAGTAGTAGCGCTAATGTCAGCTGTTTCTTCAACGGCGGCAACCAATGATTTGGCCAATACTCTTATTAGCAAATATTCAAATCTAAAGACTCTGTTAGGAGTACCTTCGTGGTGTCAGAGGTTTATTGCGACTAAATTTTCGCTGCCACATGAAAAAACGTCATGGAACACATCTATGAAGCGAGAAAATGCTTTGAAGTTTTATATAAGGTATGTTCAAAATAGTAACTTTTTTAATGAGGTTTTAGGTCTTCAGCAGAGAACACCTATACGCAATAAGAGCAAGTTGTTGAAACTCCACCCTATGATCGACGAAGATGATATTCTTAGGCTCAATGGCCGCCTCAAGAACGCATTGATACCCACCTCTGAGCGATTCCCTATAATATTGCCTTAAGAGAGTCCGCTTACATCGGCTCTTATTGCCCAAGCTTATGAGGCTACTCTTCATGGAGGTACCCAAGCCACATTAAATTTCCTGCGAAGCCGTTACTGGATTATTGATGTGCGCACTGTAATCAAAAGGTACATTCATCGGTGCCTTAAATGTTTTCGTCAGAAACGTAGTATCACCAGTCAAATAATGGGAAGTCTCCCCAAACATCGCTGCACGGCTGCACCTGTATTCCAACATTGTAGTATAGACTACGGTGGTCCGTACAAGATCCGACCTATAAAAGGACGTGGCTATCGTGGTCATAAAGGATATGTGGCACTCTTTGTGTGTCTTAGTACACGAGCTATATACCTTGAACTTGTTAGTGATTCACACTTTTCTTGCTGCTCTGCGACGATTTTTTCTCAGCGAGGGTACAGTCACGATATCTATAGCGATGCGCAACAACATTTACAAATTTAATACTAAAGGAAGATTTCTGTGCCTATCGTCAGCAGCTAGAAGCTGGCGCTCGATTTTTTGCATGCCATGGAGTTTCTTGGCATTTCATTCCACCAGGATCTCCCAATTTCGGTGGAATATGGGAGGCCGGCATTAAAAGCATGAAAAACCATTTAAAGCGCACTGTAGGAGAGGCTATTCTAACCTTCGAGGAGTTTTATACCGTACTTAAACAAGTGGAGGCCGTGCTGAATTCGAGACCGTTATCTGCTCTATCTGACGTCCCTACAGATATAGTAGCGCTCATGCCTGGTCATTTTTTGGTGGACGGCCCTCTCACTGCGGTTCCTGAGCCCAACATTCTTGACATAAACATGAGTCGCCTCTCTAGATGGAAGCAAGTCCAACAAATTCAACAAGACTTTTGGAAGCGCTGGAATCGGGAGTACCTCCTCGAGTTGCAAGTCCGGCCTAAATGGCGTTTGGCGAAGGACAACCTGAAAGTGGGTAACCTGGTTTTAGTAAGAGACAAACGTTTATCACCCACGCAATGGGCGTTGGGTCGTGTAGTGGAAGTCCATGCTGGTGACGATGACCACATAAGCGTTGCAACAATCCGTACTCAATCTGGAATACTCAAGAGTGCAATCTCCAAACTAATCGTACTACCGATCGAAGATGAACATACTGGCGCATGCGGTGGGCGAATCCAGGAGGATCCAAACATGTCGTAACGATCGGACGAGGTGGGCGGAAATGTTGAGAAAGATGCAGCCCTGTCATAAGACAACAATTACATTTCAGTTTATTGAAGAAGGTTTTCTAGCCAGCTGTATTGTCATCGTTGAACATTTTGGCATCCCTGAGGGGAACCTGATTCCTAAAAAACACTTATTTTATCAAAACGATTTTCAACTATCAAAGTAGCTGACTAAAAGATCTGAGTGACGTAACCTCACTTTACAGTAAACGAAACGTGAAAACTTCTCAACATCTTGCGTTGCAATGGCTTTGGCAAAAGAAGAATCTGTTGCACGATATATTCAGAAGTTTCTGCAAATGCCCATAAGTCTGCAAAAATCAAACAGACGAAGGGATTTCTTGTTGAAGAAGAAAGCTGCTTGAAGACTATTGGCAGAAATTCATTACAACGCATGATGAAGTTTTAGCGTTGGAATTCACTGCGGAAAACGAAGAAGAGATGAAAAGGGTAGTTGCAGAAAGCAGATTTACAGCAATCGAGGCTGCTTATTGCAAAGCACTAGGCGAATTGAATGATTTAATCGATGAGGTGACGCCGCATGGCAACGATACAATTCATCATTCGACACTGAATCCTGGCCCAGTGATTCCCATGAATGCTTCAACGTCAAGGCTACCTAAGATTGAGCTGCCAAAATTCAGCTGCTCCTTTCAAGAATGGCTTACGTTCAAAGATATGTTTTCAACACGCGTAATCAATGACACATCTCTTGCTGACGTTCAGAGGCTGCTCTATCTAAAAAGCAGTTTTCATGGCGAAGCTTAGGCCCTACTTAGAAATCTGTCCGTCATGGAAAACAATTTTCAAATAGCTTGGGAAATTCTCACACAACGCTACGACAACAAACGCCGACTTATCAAAACATTCATGCGAGACATAGTCTCACTTCCAGCAATGAGCTGTGAGGCTGTTTCGTCAATGCGTGCAATTTTGGATGGTACCACTGAAGCTATTCGTGCTCTGGCGCAATTAGGGCGTCCGACTACTTACTGGAATGACTGGCTTATTTTTAGGGCTACTGAGAAGTTGGACCCAGTCACCGTCAAGGAATGGGAAATGTCACTAGAATCTCCAAATGAGATTCCAACGTATCGCGATTTGATCAAGTTTTTTGAGAATCGCTTTTAAGGTCTCGATACCATGGTCATTCCTGCCCGACCTAAGTCAAACTACGGAAACTCGAAACAATTGCAATCAATACAGATTCGAAGCCATCAAACTAACATTATTAGGTGCCCAAGCTGTGCATGCAAACATATTCTAATGTTCTGCTTAAATTTCAGAAATTTGTCGCCGTCAGAGAACCTGGATTTCGTGGTCAAAGCAAAGCTCTGTAGAAACTGCTTCAAAGTTGGCCACAGTAACGATGAGTGCCCATCCGTATACTTATGCAAAGTATGTCAACAAAAACATCACACCATGTTGCACGATAGCCTTCAAGTATACAGCGTAAGTGGAAATCACACATGCACAGCAAAATCCGATTCTAATGGCACAGTTGGGTTAGTTCCTGTAATGTTGCCAACGGCTCAAATTGGACTTCAATCTGACTCCAGACATTTTCTTCAACTCCGAGCGCTTCTAGACAGCGGCTCACAGGCGTCTTCTATAAGCGAGTTTGCTGTGCAACAACTACAACTAAATCGCCACAGATTTCAAGTTCCTGTGACTGGAAAGCATTTAAAGATGCTTTACAACAATTTTATGTCTGAGTTCTTAGCTCTTGGGCAAATGGAGCCCGTTCTAGAGACAACTGAACCGACACCCGTGTGCTACATCCCTCATCATAGTGTGTATAAGGAGTCAAGTTCTACAACGAAGTTGAGAACAGTCTTTAATGCTTCCAGAAAGACTAAAGAAGGTGTTTCATTAAATGACTGCCTGCATGTGGGACCCAACCCACATTTAATTTTAAAGTGGCGAACACACCGAATTGGATTTATGGCCGACATCGAAAAGTGTTACCGACAAATTTTGGTAGATCAGGAGATGCTGACATGCAGCGCATTATATGGAAAACCGCAGAAGGTTTTTCTGCTGTGTACCGTCTATACAGTCACATATGGCTTGAATTGCTCGTCATATTTGACCATGAAAGTGTTTCAAACGTTAGCCAAAGATGAAGAGTCAAAATTCCCTGAAGCTGCTAAAGTTCTTAGAGAGTCCTTCTACATTGATGATTGCCTTCATGGCTCCGAAACAATTGAGTCTGCCCTTGGCTTTCGCAACCAACTTCAACAATTACTGCAGCGCGGAGGTTTTTATCTTAAAAAATGGAGTTCAAATTCTACTGAATTTCTGCAAAGGCTTAATTTTGAACATTGTGAGTCGGACGTCTGTTGTGATCTTAATTTGGATCGAGAAACTAAAGCTGTAGGGCTCTATTGGTTTTGTCAATCTGATTGTATTGGATACAAAGTTCAGGTAACCCCTCTCTCAGGTCCCCTCACAAAAAGACAGCAGCTCTCCGATGTTGCGAAAATTACGATCCACCTTGCCTTTTGGCACCAGTTGTTATCACTGGGAAAATTATGTGTCAACAGCTTTGGCTTTTGGGCTGCTCTTGGGACGATCCCATGCCTGAACCGTATCAACAAGATTGGAATAAATTTGAATTTCCGATCGAGAGAATAAAAGTTTCACGATGGATTTTCTCATCTCCGGATGTCAAAAATTATCAGTTGCACGTCTTTGCAGACGCGTATACTTCAGAGTATGCAGCCGTTGCATATCTACGAGCAGAAACAGCAGAAGGCAGAATTAAAATCCTAATTCTTACGGCCAAAAGTAAGGTAGCTTCTTTGAAAAAAATAACAGTGCCATGCCTAGAATTAAATGGCGCACTGTTAGGCGAAAAAGTAACCAAAAATTTACTGCTTGCTCTTAATTTTCAATCAATAAAACCGTATTGCTGGTCGGACTCTAAAACTGCGTTAAGTTGGATAAGATCGAATCCTGGTACTCACAAGCAATACGTGGCCAATCGAATAACGAAGATTCAAGAGATGGCATCTATTGATTCATGGCGGTACGTGCCTACGAAAAGCAATCCAGCTGACGTTGCATCTCGTGGTGTGTTTCCATCGCAACTAGCAGAGCTCGATATATGGTGGTCTGGGCCCTCGTGGCTACATTTGGAGAAAAATAAGTGGCCATTGCAAGAGCAGTTGCCGAGGGCAGAATTAGTCGAAGTAGCAGCGCTAATGTCAGCGGTTTCTTCAACGGCGGCAACCAATGATTTGGCCAATACTCTTATTAGCAAGTATTCAAATCGAAACACTCTGTTAGGAGTAACATCGTGGTGTCAGAGGTTTATTGCGATTAGATTTTCGCTGCCACATGAAAAAACGTCATGGATCACATCTATGGAGCGAGAAAACGGTTTGAAGTTTTATATAAGGTATGTTCAAAATAGTAACTTTTTTAATGAGGTTTTATGTCTTCAGCAGAGAACACCTATACGCAATAAGAGCAAGTTGTTGAAACTCCACCCTATGATCGACGAAGATGATATTCTTAGGCTCAATGGCCGCCTCAAGAACGCATTGATACCCACCTCTGAGCGATTCCCTATAATATTGCCTAAAGAGAGTCCGCTTACATCGGCTCTTATTGCCCAAGTTCATGAGGCTACTCTTCATGGAGGTACCCAAGCCACATTAAATTTCCTGCAAAGGCGTTACTGGATTATTGATGCGCGCTCTGAAATCAAAAGGTACATTCATCGGTGCCTTAAATGTTTTCGTCAGAAACGTAGTATCACCAGTCAAATAATGGGAAGTCTCCCCATACATCGCTGCACGGCTGCACTTGTATTATGTATATGTCCAACAAATTCAACAAGACTTTTGGAAGCGCTGGAATCGGGAGTACCTCCGCGAGTTGCATGTCCGGTCTAAATGGCGTTTGGCGAAGGACAACCTGAAAGTGGGTAACCTGGTTTTAGTTAGAGACGAACGTTTACCACCCACGCAATGGGCGTTGGGTCGTGTAGTGGAAGTCCATGCTGGTGACGATGACCACATACGCGTTGCAACAATCCGTACTCAATCTGTAATTCTCAAGCGTGCAATCTCCAAACTAATCGTACTACCGATCGAAGATGAACATACTGGCGCATGCGGTGGGCGGATCCAGGAGGATCCAAACATGTCGTCCCGATCGGACTAGGTGGGCGGAAATGTTGAGAAAGATGCAGCCCTATCGTCATCTTTTTCTACTTTGTTCTCCATTCACGCATACGTATTAGAAACAGAGCAAAAATAGTTGAAGTGTTAGGTTAGGTTAAACCGGATGCCTTCGTGAAGGCTCACATAGACCAATTCAGGTCCTTAGTGGTACTGGTAGCGAACAAAAGGAACCTTTGTGTTTGTTTTAAAAGTCTTTAAAGATTTGCGTTGAGTTCGCAAACCTTAGGAGGGATTCTAGAGACACCCTGGCTACATCTTTAAGCGTTGGGAATGTCGATGAGCCTAGGTATTTTAGTCTCGATCTAAGTAGGGCGGGGCATGTGCATAGTAGGTGCTCCAGGGTCTCCACTGTGCCCGGTTCCTTGCACTTCCTGCAGTTGTCATCCGTGGTGATGCCAAGCTTCCTCGCGTGGTCTGCCGTCATGCAATGACCAGTGAGCATACCCACTAGTGTCCTGCAATCTTTGCGCGGGCGTGCCAAGATGAACAGAGTTCGTTTTTCGCATTGTGCATTGCACATGATTTTCGAGATTTTGCACGATGTCGTATCTCTCCAACTACGATTCACTGCTAGTGTGGCTCTTCTTTCGAGGTTCCTGTACAACTCTTGTAGCGGAGTAAGTACATGTTCTGAGAGTTCTGAGTACCCCCGTAGGCATTTTGGAGCCGTCGGTAAATATGTTGACCGCCTGCTGTGCTTGTTCCATATCTTTGCACCAGTCATTTGGTCCCAGAAGAGTTCGTGTTTTGGAATTGACTATCGTGCGAGGCACCATGTAGTCCGTGCTACTAGGTAGATCCTTTCCGATTGTACAATGTCCAAAATTTTGAATGTGCATGTTGCCTGCTGCCGTTAGGCGTTGTGCCGTTTTCCGGCTTTTAGTTTTGCGTGTATGTCCAGGGGGTCCATACTTAGAATGGTTTCAAGCGCTTTAGTTGGAGTTGACTTCAGTGCCCCCGTGATGCATAGCGCTGCCTGCCGCTGAGTTTTCTCCAAGTGCCTGAGGAATGTTGATTTGTTCACAGCCGGCCACCACACAATAATCCCATAGATTAGAATAGGACGCACTACCGTTACATAGATCCAGTGCATCAGAAAGGGTGATAGACCCCAAGTACTGCCTAGCATCTTTTTGGATGTGTAAAGTGCAATGGTGGATTTCTTCACCCTTTCTTCCACGTTGGTTTTCCATGACAGCTTGCTGTCCAGGACGACTCCTAGATATTTTGTGTGAGTTTTCGGTATGAGACGTATATCGTTCAATTTCGGTGGTATCCACTGTGGTATCTTGTACCTTTTCGTGAACAGAACCAGATCCGTTTGCTCTGCATTAATACTAAGACCGACTGAATTTGACCATCTTAGTACATCTTTGAGTGTGCTCTCCATTATGGAGCTTACTGTTGATAGACATTTCCCTATTATAATAATGCTTATATCGGCAGTTATCCTTGGGGCACTACCTGCGAACTTTTCGAGTAGTTCATTAACTACAAGATTCCATAGTAGTGGCGAGAGGACCCCTCCCTGGGGTGTCCCTCTGCGAGCTTCCCTTAACATGGATTTAGTGCTCCACTCAGCCCGCACCTTTCTGCAGCTTAGCAACTTGTTTAACCAAAGGTTTATTGCCGGTGGTGCCTCTATTGCACGTAATCCACTAAGGATTGCGGTGGTTGAAACATTGTTGAATGCACCTAAGATTTCTAGAAACGCCCCGAGTGCGTATTCCTTGTGGTGGAGTGCTTTTTCTTTCTATGGTTACTACTAGGGAATGTAGTGCCGTTTCAACCGATTTCCCTTTCGTGTATGCGTGCTGGTTGGTTGATAACTGGATTGAATTGTTTGTTAGGTGCAAGTCAATCAGTTTCTCGAGCGTTTTGAGTACAAAGGAGGTCAGACTTATTGGCCTGTAGTCTCTCGGACAGGGATGGCTGCTCTTACCTGCCTTCGGTAAGAATACAACCCTCGCTGTCCTCCAAGCCACAGGTACATAGTTTAGCCTGATGCATCCGTTAAACATATTCTTCAGCCATGGGAAGACTCGCGATTCAGCTGTTTGCAAAATGGCAGGAACTATACCGTCTGGTCCCGGAGATTTGTATACCGAGAACGAGTTTATAGCCCATACGATTCTGGCCGACGTTATAAAGTCGTGTGGAACCTGTAGCGGGGTTGTCCTGTGCCCTCGTATTGTAGCAGTGCTTGGAGCTTCGGTACAGCCAGGAAAATGCGCCTTTAAAAGCACCTCGAGTGATTCCTGCCTGCTCTCCGTCCACTGGCCATTGTCTTTGCGTAGCTGGCTCTGAATGGAGCGCTGCTTTGAGAGTAGCTTCCTGAGCCTTGCTGTGTCCGCAGTTTTTTCTATGTTTGAGCAGAAGTTCTTCCACGAGTGTCTTTTTGCTCTGCGTACGTTTGTTTTAAAAAGTTTGAGCCTACATTTGTATTCCCCCCAAATTTCCTCTTGGTCAGCTATTTTAGCTAGTTTAAAGAAATCTTTTAGGTCGCATCTTTGCTCTGTAAGATTCGGACTCCACCATGGTGGTCTGATCTTACACTATGTTCGCGTGGGCTTACAAGAGGCATGATAGGCCTTGAGAAGATGGGCCGAGAGAATCTTCAGGGACCTTTCAATGCCCTCTTCCGTATTAATTTGTTTAGAAGCTGGTAATTTGGTCTCAATGATGCTTCTGAAGCGGTTCCAGTTAGTGTTTCTGGGGCTTCTAAAGATCTTTTGAGCTGGAGTGTAGTTTAAGCTTATACTAAAGCTAATATAATTGTGGTCCGAGAAGGAGGGCTGTGCTAGCACCCTCCAATTTGTGACCAGAGTGTTGTTGTCGAATTTGTGTCAGAGTTGAAGTGTATTTTAAGTTCTTTTTTCTGTTCTTGTTCTTTTTTGGTTGCTGTTTTAAGCGAACACGTTTTTTTTCTGGCTTTACAATAAATTTGTTTAATTGAAGACAACAATTACATTTCTTTTTATTGAAGAAGGTTTTCTAGCCAGCTGTATTGTCATCGTTGAGCAACCCCTCTAAAAGCCACTCAGAGCAAGCTGTGAACCGTAAGCCAGTCCTAAGTGGAGTTTCGCAAGGCTCGATTCTTGGACCGCTACTATTCTCCATTTTAATTAATGACATCTTTACTATCTGCAGACATTAATCTATGCATGCTTATGCTAATGATATTCAACTTTATCTTTCGAGTAGTGTTGAACTTGTAGATAACCTCTCTGGTAGACTGAGTGAAGATCTAAGTAACCTCTCCGCACAGCTGGTTTCACGGCCAAACGGCAAAGATCTGCAGATGAGGTCATTGCGAGCTGCTCGAAGCGCAGTAAAGTCGGGGGGAGCTTCGAGAACTCTCCAAAAGAACAACAGGTGGCCATTATTGATGAGATGGACCAGGAAGGAAAGTTCACGGGGGACAAATGGCTGCTTGTGGAAAATTAAATCCTGAAAGCGATGATGGCTAGCGTCGGACACGGAGATCCCGAAGATTACAAGTTCGACGGTGCTGGCTGGAAACAAGGAGTGAAAGTCGTCGGATGTGGATTGAAATACTCCCTGGAGTTCCTGACCAAAACCATCGCCAATATTGGTGAAATTTGGAAGGGAGCTTCACTAAAGGTGATCTCAAAATCCACGCTTCCGCTCTGCACAAGGTATCGGTGTGGATACCACCTCCTGCTTCGCATGAGGTTGTATCCATACAGAAACTATTGGCAGTGCAGAATAAAGACGCCAAAATTCAAGAAAGGAAAGCTGGTTAGGTCGCAGAAAAGTCACTACAGTGAAGGGAAAATTCTTCTCTTTTCTGTAGGCGCTGCCTCCACAGGCTGGCTAAAGAGCAGTCAGACATTCCTGGTCATCGGTTGTGACGCAAACGCCCATCACTTGCAATGGGGCAGCATGAACATCAACAAAAGAGGTGAGTCTATTTTCGAATTTATCATTACCACAGACCTTATTCTATGTAATAGGGGCAATAGGCCAACTTTTCAGAATGGAGTCAGGAAAAATACAAAAATATAGGGAGGTTTCACAAAAGGAGTCGTTTTTTGACCACTTTAGGATCCTCTTTACCATCGACTACGATCCTCACATAAGGAAACGATTTAGGAACCCATTAAAAACAAACTCGGATTGGTATTCAGTCTGGTTAAGCAGAAATATTGCAGACCTAGACACAGAATATCTCCCAAATGACGCATCCATTGACAATGCAGTCGAGTTCATAACGGGAAAAATGAACCAGGATTTCAAGAAGTTCTGCCCAAAGTTTCGAGGTCGCAAAGCTAAAACAGCGAGTTGGTGGACCTTAAAAAGAGGCTACCAGAGGTCAGAAAATTTCATCGGAAAGCAATGTTAAGCAGGCTTGAGCAAGACGACAAAATACCGATCCATGTTAAATGCCTATCCAACGGAAGTAAGAATAGCTAAGCGAATATCTTGGAAAAATTTCTGCGAGTCCATTGAGGATACCAGTGAAGCCAGTGAGTCCATTGAGGATACCTTACAGGAACTCCCCAACATTATTACAAGGTCAAAAGTAGAATCTGCAGGGCCTGATGGAATCCTGTCGGCCATGATGCAACATGCCCTTCCCAGAATCATGCCTTGGCTTATAGCAATCTTCACCGGTTGTTTCAAGACAGGATATGTTCCAAAAATCTGGAGAGAAGTGCGAGTTGTTTTCATTCCAAAAGCTGGGAAACCGATAGACTCAGTGCCAATAGTGCCAAAGGATTACAGGCCTATTAGTCGCTCATCGTTCATGATGAAAACGCTAAAGAGAATAATAGATCTTCAAATAAGAGAATCCTTGAACGATACCAATCTTTGCAGTGTTCAACACACCTACCTTAAAGGTAAATTAGTGGAAACGGCACTGCGTGAGATGGTTTCAGTCATAGAAAGAACCCTTCATCACAAAGAATATACTTTAGCTACTTTTTTGGACTTTTTTCGAAGGCGCATTTAACAATGTGAATACAGATTCCATAAAGAATGCTCAAGCAGACAAAGGAGTCAACAGTAAAATAACTCAGTAGATTTATAAAATGCTCAACAGACGTATAAGCTCACAAATGAGAATGAGCGTGGTGAGGAAAGAAGTCACAAGAGGCACACCGCAGGGAGGAGTCATATCCCCCATTCTGTGGCTGATTGTGGTTGACAAAATTCTCACTACACTCAAAACTGGTGGAACAAAATTGGTAGCCTATGCCGATGACGTCGCCATCCTAATATGTGGGAAATACCTGCAAAGAGTTGAATGAGTTGAACTAATGACTGGGGCATTGAATGAGCTATCGCGGTGGGCAGAATCGAATGGACTGAGTGTAAACCCAACAAAGACCAAACTCGTTCTGTTCACAAGAAGAAGGAAAATAGAAAGTTTCACATTACCAAAAATGAACGCAGTAACTCTGAAGCTTTCCACGGAAGCTTAATACCTTATAATTATCCTTGATCAAGCTAAGCTGGAAACGCAACACAAAAGAAAGAAGGAAAAAAGCACTGCGCAAATGAACGCAGTAACTCTGAAGCTTTCCACGGAAGCTAAATATCTTGGAATTATCCTTGATAACAAGCTGAGCTGGAAACGCAACACAAAAGAAAGAAGGAAAAAAGCACTATGCTCTCTTTACGCATGTCAGAGAGTCTGTGGCAGGAAATGCGGTCTGCGATATTCTTACCTATGGCTCTCTTGTATGGTGGACGATAGCGCACAAAAAGAGCTACCTTAACTCCCTAACAGGAGTCCAAGGGTCAGCATGCATAGGGATAACTGGAGCCATTAATCAACGCCACAAGCGGATCTGGAAATGATGCTAAATCTTCTCCTCAGAGAAGAGGTTCTTAAGTGTTCGGCGACCAAAAGCGCGATTCGCCTCAACGAATCACAAGCGTGGAGAAACAACACTTTCGGACATGCATCTTTTCTGAATCTCTTTGAAACCAAATAATCAAAAAGAGCAACCGACTATATCACACCCAGTGTGAGATTCGGCACACCACATCCATCCCCAACAGACAAGAATGGGAAGAAACGGCCATAGAATTCAATGGAAATCTCCAATTATATACTGATGGTTCCAAAATGGAAAACGGAACTGGATCAGGTTTATATTGCGAAACTCTACAAATCAAAGAGTCCTACAAACTCCCCGACTACTTAAGCGTTTTTCAAGCAGAAATATACGCTATCGAAAAAAGCTGCACAGGGCATTAATAGGAAAAATCTTACCCCCACAGTGTAGTAATTTTTGTGGATAGCCAAGCGGCCATAAAATCGCTGAATAGTAAAACGACGAACGGTACAAAACTGTAAACTGGCACTGAACAGAATCTGCAATACCCACAGCGTCACTCTCTGCTGGGTTCCCGGACATAGCAAAATCGAAGGGAATGACGCAGCGGATGAACTGGCTAGGCGTGGAGTAACCGCAAGTACTAATACAGCTAATACAGATATGCTTATTCTAATAGGCGTCGTCAAAAGGAGTATAGACCTTAAAGCCAGAGATAATGCTAACACTAACTGGGCCTCCAGAGGTGACTGCAACATATCTGGAAGGCTCTGGCCGGACCTAAATGAGAAGAAAACTGAAAGCCTTCTGCTTTTGACCAAACGAGAAATCCGGATTCTTGTGGGAGTTCTAACAGGTCATTTCCCTATTGGGGTAATGGCCAATAGAAGGAACATAACAGCCCCAGACTTCTGTCGGAGCTGCAAAGATCCGGCAGAAACAATAACTCACCTTCTATGCGAATATCCAAGTCTACAGAATCGTCGACTCCGATATATGGGGAACAGATTTTTCAAAGACCTGGAAAATTTAGCGAGCACACCACTGATAGACATCTGGAGGTTCATAAAAAGCACAGGCTGCTTTGAGGAATAATCGAAATAATTATGGTTACTATGGAACTACGATGAAAATAGGTAACGGTGCACAACCCTATTTACCTAACCTAACCTAACATATTTAACTGGGCTTGTAGCAATGGTCTTCAACTCAATGCAGCCAAATCTTATATTTTACCCATCTGTAAGAATAAAAATATCCTTGATGTCATCCCTGAGTTATACATTGGTACTACCAAAGTTGTGTCGAAAATTGTTAATCTTAGTTTTTGTATGAATTCATCCGTGACTTTTATCGATAATGTAAATATTGCAGTCCAAAAAGTTTATTACATTCTTCGAAATCGAAGAATATTCGCAAATTGTTGTACTTTTAAGTTAAGGAAACTACTAGTGAAGCAGTTTTGCCGGTAATAACCTACTCCGAGTTCGTATACAGCAAACTTGACTCATTATCATTGCTTAAACTTAATATCGCTTATAATTATGCAACACGTTTTGTGTATGGATTAAATAAATTTGACCATCCGTCAAGCTTTAGAAATACTATACTCGGTTGTAGCTTGTCATAGATTGAGAGAAATCTCTCGGACTGAAACTTTTAGGCAACCTACTTTCACCCACTTTTCTTCTCCTTAATTCTTAAATACTGTTTGCTATTTTCATTTTGTATTTATTTTTTCCCCTTTTCTATCTAAGTGTTAAGATTATTTAATTTATTCTGCAAACAGTTTTTGGTTTAATGTTATTTTAAGGTTTCAAACTATTTTCATTATTTGTTTTTAAATTATTTTCTGTAATAATCTAAGATTATTTGTAAACTTGTGACGAACCTTTCCGGCCGAGGTATCACTCGCCGGTGTCCAGGGTTCGTGTCTCACAAAACAAAGCCCCGCTGTAGGAATCAAAAAAAAAACTCACGCTTAAGTTTTTATTCAAACATACAATGTTTCGTTTATTGCTATTAGCGAAATTTTTGTTAAATCTTAAAGTTACTGTGTCTTAAAATTACTTTCTGGTTTATTGTAGATATCAGAATAATCAAAAGAAACTTAAAAAGAAATCATTGATGTTTAACAAAACCAAATTGATCTTAAAACTATGGCTGCGAGGGTTAAAAACAATTCACCTAAAGACATCTCACAGCACGGGGCTAACTAAAACTATCGGGAATTGAAATAACCTAAATTAAAATGTAGCAAGTTACCGCGCGCGGCGCAGCCGAGATATAAAAACAATAACCTAGAGACATCTCGGAAACGCATTCAACAGTGAGTGGATAACTATGTTGCGGGAACGCGTCGACGGGTTTGTTTGATGTAGCAAGTTACCGAGCGCGGCGCAGCCGAGATATAAAAAAAATAACCTAAAGACATCTCGGAAACGCATTCATCAGTGGGTGGACAGCTGCGTTGTGGGAACGCGTCGATGGGTTTGTTGTCTTGTTTCTCTTCCTCCAACCAAAGAAAACAACTCGGCATGTGCCAGGCGGTGTAGCGTTTATTTACTCAAGTCCCTTTCTGCCGGTCGAGTGGCGTGATTTGACGAGCGCAACCTATGTTCTAGCGTGCCGACCACGCGGCATAACGGTACCCGAAAGTCTCGAAGGGAAAAATAGAATTCTCGATGTACTAGGCGACGGCCATGGCGAAAGACTTAGAAAAATTTTCTTAAGAATAAGACTTAGAAAATTTCCATGTCGAAAACACTTAGAAAAATTTTCTTAAAAAAAAGACTTAGAAAATTTTCGTGTCGAAAAGACTTAGAAAAATTTTCTTAAAAATAAGACTTAGAAAATTTTTATGTCGAAAAGACTTAGAAAAATTTTCTTAAAAATAAAACTTAGAAAATTTTCATGTCGAAAAGACTTAGAAAAATTTTCTTAAAAAAAATGTCCCTGGCGTACTAGGCAACGGCCTTTACTTAAAAAAAAAGACTTGGAAAGTTTTCGAGTCGAAAAGACTTAGAAAAATTTCGAGAGAAAAAAAATGTTCCTGGCGTACTAGGCAACGGCCCTAGCGAAAGACTTATAGGCTTATTACGGTTCACAGCAGTAAACTGCTGTGTCTTCTTACGAGTAGACACAACAGTCAAGAAGACACAACAGTTTCGAACTATTATGGTTCACAAAAATACGTTGTTGTCACGTTTGATTGTGGAACGTATGTAGAATTCGTTGCTTGACTGGTCCAGGGTTGCTTCGGAGTAAAGTAAAAACGTACTCTTTAAAAACTATTTTTTAAATAGCAAAAAGTACTATCTTGATAAAAAATTTTTTGCGATATGAAAAGGAAATATTGTCAGCCCATATTTAAACTCGTTAATTTCAACTGGCGTTAAAAATAGGATTAAATCTAGTATAATGAAATAGCTGGATCTTAAAATGTTTTTAATTACAAGGAAGCATTTTTTTACTAAGAATATAATGGTGTTGAAAAAAAACCCGCTTCTCCTCCTTTTGGCCGGGAACACGGACCCTTTTTATAGTAGCAACCAGAGAACTGCACAAGTCTACTTGAAGTCTATTTCAAGTACTTGCTTGAAATACAATTTCAAGCTAGCTTGAGCTTGATAATTTTGAATCAAGTATAGCTTGTAATTGAATATAAATAAGCCCACGACAACTTGCGACTTACAAGTATGCTAGCTTACAAGCGAATGTCACGAAGTTTAAAGTAAAGGACATATGAAAAAACATATTATTAGGTGGCAATCCTATTATTTCAAAATTTTATAATTTTGAAATTCTGACAACGGATTCAGATTCAGCGACCCATTTTGGTGTTCCGAATTCATAAAAATACGAAAAGTTAAGGTGGCAACCCTATCCACCATCTTGAATTTTAAAATTTTTGACTTTAGATTCGAAATCAGCGAACCCTTAACACTGATAAATGACGTTTAAAAATCTTAAAAAGACATATTATTAGGTGGTAGCCCTATTATTTCAAAATTTTATAATTTGGAAATTCTGACAACGGATTCGGATTCAGCGACCCATTTTTGGTGTACCATTTTTTTGGCCAGCCCTGAAATCATTAAACTACAACAAATTAAGGTGGCAACCCTATCTACCATCTTGAATTTTAAAATTCTGACCTTAGATTCGAAATCAGCGACCCCTTAACACTGATAAATGATGTTTAAAACTCTTAAAAATACATTTCATTAGGTGGCAATACTGTGGTAAAAATTTAGGTGTCAAGCCTAACCTCCATCTTAAATTTTAAAACTGTAACCAAATCCGTCAGAATTTCAAAATTACAAGAATTCGCAAAAATAAAAAAATCTAGGTGGCATCATCATTTTCGAAATCATTTACCCCTAAAACTTCCAACCACGTAGTCCATAGTATCCTTAAAAGTCCTATTACGCTTAAGCTCTCTCTAAACAAGCTCATTGAATTTTTTTGGATACTTGCTTCAATTGGATACTTGCCTTCAATTTCAAGCTTTTCAAGCTTTTTGCCGAAGGCATCAAGCTTTCCTTTACTTGAAACTTTGTGCCGTTCGCTTGTAAGCTAGAATACTTGCAAGCTGTCGTTAGCTTATTTATATTCAATTACAAGCTATACTTGATTCAAAATTATCAAGCTCAAGCTAGCTTGAACTTGTATTTCAAGCAAGTACTTGAAATAAACTTCAAGTAGGCTTGTGCAGTTTTCTGATGCCAATAGCATAACTATAATTTAAGAATTATGGCAAATTTAAAATAATCTTGTTTTTAGTTTAAAACCCCTCTACCGGCATTTCTTAACTAATAAAATAAAATAGCACTTCTTTCTATCATAAATATTCCAAAATAACAAAAAGGTAGCATCGCAAAAATTTTCTTACACTCAAAATAAAAACGTACTCTAATTAGTACGTTTCGATGCAACTATGAACTGGTCACTGTCAAAATAAAAAAGTAAACAAACAAACAATTTCGATTTCAATTGCTTAATTCAATATAATTCTGTTCACAAGGAGACGTATTATCAATTTTCTGTGAAATTTTCATAATTAATAAAGAAAAACGCAATTTTAAATAAAATTTTCATTTTTAATCTATTTAGTTTCTTCAACACAACACCAAATTTGCTGTCTTCAAAATTTGGCAAATAACAAGACAATAAAGCACAACTGCTGTGTTGCGTAGTAAGTGTGTTGAAGACACAGCATTGTTGACAGACAACAGTGGAATGTATTCAGATGCTTTGTTGTCCACCGTAAGAGAAATTTACACATTGAAGACAGCAATTACTGTTTTGTTGTGAGCCGTAATAGGGCTATTAGAAATTTTTCGTGTCCAAAAGACTTAGAAAAATTTTACTTAAAAAAAGACTTAGAAAGTTTTCGAGTCGAAAAGACTTAGAAAAATTTCGAGAGATAAAAAATGTTCCTGGCGTGCTAGGCAACGGCCCTAGCGAAAGACTTAGAAAATTTTCATGTCGAAAAGATTTAGAAAAATTTTACTTAAAAAAAAGACTTAGAAAAATTCCGAGAGAAAAATGATCCTGGCGCACTAGGCAACGGCCTTAGCGAAAGAGTTAGAGTTAAAGCAGAGTTGATGACTTACCTAAGTGGCGGCCGCAGCAAGAATGACTTTTCTTGCGCTGGTCGAACATGTAGCCAGCTAAGTTTTTAGTCACCGCGTGAGTGTAGTGGGTTTGGTGTAGGTAGGTTTCGCTATACATGATGGCGGTGGTACTCAACTTAGTGTAGTGTTGGTAGCCGATGAAAATTCTCTCGCCTAGCGATCGTTTACACGCTGACTGTCAACTAAGCAATTTGTACTTCTCCCTAGCCTAAACTCTCCTCAATAATATACTATCGGTGTTTACAAATAATTATAGGGTATATTTAACTCAGAAAAGAAAATAATTTTAATTTTTTCCAAATCCTCCGCCTTCGGCTTACGTGTGGACGTAAACGAGTGAAAACGACTTACGTCCTCACAAACTTCATGATTTCTATTTGTTGTTATTGCATATTTGATTGTTTGTAAATATATGACGCGCTGAAAGCAAAATACGAAAATATTTTTTGTGAAAACAAGAACTCAGAATAAAATTTGTGAAAGCAAAAATTATTCATAACATGCTGTGTAAAACATCGACCATAAGTCAAAGGGTTGCAAGCTAACATAAGACGCGTGTGTGCTAGAGAAAGGGGTTGCAGGGAAGATCATGTGTAGCTTGTGTCCATGGAGTTGGTTTGATCTTGATGATGTTTTGGCATACTCGGAGTATGCGTTTGCGAACAAAAGCGAAAATAAACAATTAGAGATAAATTGGCTAATATTGTCAGCTGCTAAAATGAAATAATTGAAATTTTTATATTTTATTATTTTGAGATTAGTTTTTTATTTGGCATTTATAAACTTAACATTTTGTGCTTTAACATTTATTCAGGTTATAATATAAAAATAAAGTTATGAAAAATTGGACAAATTCATGCACTTTTTGAATATAATTTTAGTCATTTTCTGAATCACTTGCGTCGCATAGAAAGGGCATGCCAGACGAAATTAATTCGAAATCGAATGTTATAATTCTGAGTATGTAGAATTCTTAGAAAATATTAACTGATCTCAGGAATAATTTTTTTATTTACCCCCACTTTCTACAAAAATATACTAAAATTCTTTAAATTTGGCCCTAAAATGGTATTATTACATTTTTGTTCATGAATTTTGTAGTTATACTTAGTTATAATTTTTAAATATATTCCAATATCACAAAAAGTTAAATATCAGCCCACTGTATAGCCAAGGTATGTTTTTTGAAATAAAATAAATCTAATAACGTTGTAAAATGTTGGCGCTATAAAACGGCATTTAGGTTTATGCATGCGTAAAAACGAAAAATTTGGTTGGGACTGCCAAGGTTAGGAACCTTTTTTTAATTTTTTTTTTTAATTTATATGATGGTCCCAAAGATGCCTGTATAAACCAGGCTCTTTTTTTATGAAGTTTATTGAATTTGTGGTCGATGAGATTTTATACGGGGATTTGAACATTTTCAAAACGACGCACTGTATTTTTAAACTGAACGAAAAATTTCAATACACATAAAATAAACAGAAAAAAAGTCCACCTTATTTGCTTAAACATTTGGTAAGATAAAAAAAGCGCCACGTCAAATTTTAACCATTTTTTTTTCTTATTTAATCAGTATTATGTATATTTTAAGCTCAAGAGTACTAAGGTGCGCAAACTAACGGTTGCTTTGTTTTTTAACCTGTTTGATGGTCCTAAAAATGCTATTTATTTTAATTTCAAAACCAGGCTTCAGCTGTTTTTTATAGTTATGATATTGAAATTTTACCGTTTTTATAAAGTCACTTTGTATGGGAGGAAGTGTGGGTTTCGACAGATTTGGATCATTTTGAAACTCAAAGTGTGTAATTAGAATTTAAAATCATTCGCTAAAGTTAAAGTGATTAAATTAGTTTTTGTGGAATTTAAAGAGATTTTACCGTTTTATCAAATAACTTTGTATAGGAGATAGGCGTGGTTTTCATACGATTAGGTTCATTATGAAACTCAATGTGCATAATTAAGGATACATACAAAATTGTATAGAAATATTTTGTTTTGATAAAAACAATTTTTTCTTTGTTAGCTGCTTAAAATACGTCCATTAAAATAAAATACCTTTTCATATATTTTATATGAAAAAATTTCAAGTCTTTTCATTTGTTTTTAACCGCCCGTCAAAGTGGGCCGTATTCGACACAGGGGCGTGGCAATTTAAGAAAAACTTTGTGTATCGAATAATATTAACACTATAGTACTGAAATTTAGTACAAGGGTAGGCACAACTATTAAAAGTTATGTTGAAAAAGTGGACGTTATTCGATAAAGGGCGTGGCAATATTAGAAAAACGCTGTAACTCAAATAATATTGACACTAGGGTACTGAAATAAGGTACAGGGGCAGGCATAATTGTGCAATTTTACTGTGAAGAAAGTGGGTATTGTTGGACAAAAGGGCGTAGCAATATAAGAAAAATACTGTATCTCAGTTAATATTGAGACTAGGGTACTGGAAATTGGTACAGGGGTTGGAACAATTATTACAAATTACGGTGTAAAAAGTGGGCGTTGTTCGACAAAGTAATTATGAAAATTTATGGTCAAGAAAGTGGGCGTTATTGAACAAAAAGGCGTGGCAATATAAGAACAATATTGTTTCTCAGTTAATGTTGACACTAGGGTACGAAAATTCGTTACAAGAATGGGAAAAATTGTTATCATAATCTCTAAAAAGGAAGAAATAAAAACTTTTTACCAAAAAAAAAAACTAACTTCAAAACCACTACAAAGTAAAAAATAATTTTAAATAACTTTTCACATTAGTTTTAAATTTTTTAATTTATTTCTATATATTATTAAATTGAAAATCTTATTACTATAATTTTTTTTTTATTTTGTATTATTATAAATATATTAATTTCTCCATGAATATAAAACTTTTAAAGCCGCAGCGTTTATTTTATATAAGTCTAATTATATAAGCGCTGACTTTAAAGGTTTTATATTCATGGAGAAATTAATATATTTATGATAATAATACAAAATAGAAAAAATTTATAGTAATAAGATTTCCAATTTAATAATATTTATATATAAATAAATTGACAAATATGACCAAGGATTAATGTGAAAAATAATTTAAAATTATTTTGTACTTTTTAGTGGTTTTGAAGTTGGTTTTTTTTTTTGTTAAAAAGTTTTTTGTATGAAGAAATTGATGGAAATTCTTTTTCATATGAGCCAGTCCAAATCAACTGTTCATTGTATTTGCATCTCAATACCGCTTTAGTCCATTAACCGCGGTTGGGTATGTTTTACCCATGAAAATGTCTCAGCAGAATTCATCATATCTCAGGATTGATAACAGCTAAGTGTTTAATTTTTGTTTGATGCTTTAAGAAAACATAGAGCAATGAATTATTTTTGGAGTGTGTCAAAAAATTTTTACGTACTACTACATTTTTAAAGTCAAAATTTATTAAGTTTAAAAATCAGAATATTTGTGTTATTATCTATCATTTGTAAAAAATGTTACATTTTAAAAAATGTAAAAGCTTTCTTAGCCAATTAACCAACTATAGCGGCTATTGATAGAAAATTCCTGATATAAAACTGTGCTGTCATTGCAGAAGGAATTTGTGCCCATATGGAACACATTATCGACAGTTGGGTATTTTTATACCCAAATCATATTTCGACTACATTAAAAGATACAAAGTAGAAATTTGATTTGAAATTTTCTCTGATCAGAATAAGAAAGCACATGAAATTTTAAAAAAATCGTTCAAAGCGTTTGGTAGCCGCGGCTAATGGTTTAAAACAATTTTTTTTGTGGTACTTTCAAAATGGCGGCCATTTTTGCCTTGCTACCTCTAGAGATTTATGCGTTTATAAACGTTTGCGGTAACTTTTATTTCTCAGCTTCTGTTTGACATAGAGCGATGACTTAAAAATTATTATTTTAAGCATACTTTGGATGTAATTTACATACCAGAAATGCTAATGAAATAATTTTTTCATATTAAAATAAAATATTTAACTTTTTTTGTTAAAATCGTAATATTTTGCAACTTGAATAATTTTTTTTTAAAGAAAACAATTAGTTGCTTACTTAACTTCTTTTTTTCAAGTACATTTGACTTAGTAGCTTATATATAAATTTTGTAACCTTTCGAACTTACCAAGTTTTTTGTTTACGGCCTATTTAAAATTGAAATCTAAGAATTTTCGAGAAATTGGCCTAATTTAGTATAAAATATCTCTGGTGGTCACACGTTTAAAAATTTGAAGTTTATATATTTATTTATTCATTCGGTCTACTGATATATATCTTACAGATTATTATAAAATTTCAGTATACATACAATTTAATTAAATAAGATGAAAAAATTAAGTCTAAAACGATTTTCATCTACGTTAAAATTAAAAATGGTTTATTACATAACCTTAAGCATTTTGCGACTGGTTCGTTAAATGCATAATTTGGCGCGTGCGTCGATTCGATAAATAAACGATTTGTTCTCAGATTTCTTGGAGGCTTATAAAGTTTACATAGAACAGAAAGTTCAGAACATACTATTTTGCCACTTAATAAGTTATAAACTAACATTAAAGAAAAAACGATCTTCTAGTGATTGTAATCCCAGTAGCTTACGCCTAGCTATGTATGATTGTTTTTATTCACTATATAGTACATTATAATAAAAATCTTCAGTTAAAATTTTGAGTGTGGTATTTGCTTCGTATGGAAGAAACAGGGTTTTTAACTCATCGTGGCTTCGAAGATATTTCTACCTTTAAAGTTAAAAATACCTTTATAGTGCATGCAATTTGGTCCAATTTTTATTATTATTATTATTTTATTTTTAAATTATAACCTGCATGAATTTTAAAGCATAATATGAAAAGTATGAAAAATATGAAAAGTATAAGTATATAAATGCAAAATAAAAAACTAGTCTCAATATAATAAAATAGTAAAATTTCAACTATTTCATTTTGGCAGCTGACAATATCAACCAATTTATCTCTCATCGTGTATTTTCGCTTTTGTTCGCTAACGCATACTCATCAAAGCATCATCATGAACAAACCAACCAAGCTACACATGATCTTTCCCGCAACACCTTTATCTATGGCACACACACGTCTTATGTTCGCTTGCGACTTATGTTCGATGTTCTACACAGCATGTTATGAATAGTTTTTGCTTTCACAAATTTTATTCTGTGTTCTTTTTTTCACAAAAAATATTTTCGTTTTTTGCTTTAAGCGCGTCATATAATGTTATCCATTGTACTGGAAAATAACTTGTTCTTATTTGTTCTCATTTTTATATCTAATGAATAAAAAATGAAAAAATTACAAAAATATAAAAAAATAAAAAAATCTGCCACATATATTTGTGAAATGTCAATATCAACAAAATTACAAATTGTTGCGAAATATTCAGCATCTTTGACAAATTAGCGCACTTATCAGTTTTGTATTCTGTGAACTGTAGTCGCTGTAATCATTTTTACGATCGGAATTGAGTCGCCTTTTAAATTAATGCACGTCCCAGACATTTTCAATTTTATTTGTTGTTTTATAGAAAGTTAGAATTTCTTGCTACCCCTTCTTTTTGTATCTCAGCTTCTTCGATATTACTTCCAGACACATCTTCTTTTATTGATATATTTAATTTCTACGTCAAACGTTATTAAAATCGTTTGTTCACCTTCTCAATGAATATTGCTATGTCTCCTAATTGTATCAACTCGGCGATGTATACAAAGACCATTGGATTTGTTGTATTTTAAATTTTTCATATTTATGTTAATTTTTAATTATGTTAAAGTTAAATAAATGTTCTTACATTTTGTACTTATTTATAAAATTGCTTTATTGACCCTAATTTATTATATATTTCAACTACTCAATTTAAACTGAATCTACGTAGAATTCTTCTTTTAATTTATTATTTAATGTTAACAAATTTTTCTGTAGTTTTTCTTCTTTATTTATATTAAGCAAACTCAAATTTTGTCCGGCGTAAGGCTTTTTAAGTACAAGTCCAATCTTAATAAATTTAGTATTGTTTGGTATGAGTGAAAATTCGTGAATCTAGTCACCTAAAAAAAGAAGTCGTAATTTGTATATCTTTTATGAATATTATTGAAGTGTATATGAAAAAAAAAAGAAATTGCAATTTTTTAAAATTTTTTTTTCAATGAGTTACAAAGAATTTAGTTTTAGGCCACTGTTTTAGTAAAATTAATATTGCTAAGTAACGGCTTTTTAAAATTTCTTGATTTTTGGGCCAAATACTCGTAATACACGTTAAATTACAAAAATGATTTTTTTTTTAAATTTTTTTTTTAAAGTTAATAAGTTTTTTATAAAAAATTTTAAATAAAAAACGTTCTGGACCTCAGCAAATTTTTAAAAAATAAAACATACTAATACAAATTTAGAAATAATACAAAAAAAATAAAAATGATGTATTCTCTATAAACAAGTCTGTTATGAAATTTTTTAAATCTGCACTACCTGTCTTGTGCGAGCCATACAGAGCACTGCACAATGGAATGATTGGTACAAACTAGAAGGATAAATTATTTTGATGACGTTTTCAGTGATTTAGGCACAGACAAGTACAAAAAAAGAGTTTTTAAAATATTTGGTCAAGTGGGAGTGGCACCTCCCATACAAATGTATCTTATTTTTCGCAATATCTGAAAAACTAGTGAAGCCATGACAACAGAAACTTAGTCAGTCATCAACTGTATCATTTAAAGGAAATGTGTCAAAAGAAGGCGTGATTGGACAAGTGGGAGTGGCACCTCCCATACAAATGGATCACATTTTTAGCAATGTCTAGAGAACCAGTAACTCCACAACAACAAAAACTTAGGCAATCATCAAACACGTTATTTGGAGGATATGTGCCAAATTAAGGAGGATATGTGCATGATTGGACAAGTGGGCGTGGTACCTCCCATACAACTGAAACACATTTTTCGCAATATCTGGAGAAAAAGTAAGAGATTGTCCTTTTTTATATTAGCACGTGTCTTTTAAATAGCGTATGATATAATTTTTTTCAAGATTTGTTTTTGTGGTATTACTGGTTCTCAAGATATTGCGAAAAATGTGTTTCAGTTGTATGGGAGGTACCACGCCCACTTGTCCAATCATGCCTTTATTTTGCACATATCCTCTGAATAACGTATTTGATGATTGCCGAAGTTTTTATTGTTGTGGCGTT
The DNA here is from genome assembly GCA_963920525.1 of Dichetophora obliterata. NCBI lineage: Eukaryota > Metazoa > Arthropoda > Insecta > Diptera > Sciomyzidae > Dichetophora > Dichetophora obliterata. The sequence continues at coordinate 152,632,050 of OY986437.1, read as the reverse complement.
ACTGGTTCTCTAGATATTGCTAAAAATGTGATCCATTTGTATGGGAGGTGCCACTCCCACTTGTCCAATCACGCCTTCTTTTGACACATTTCCTTTAAATGATGCAGTTGATGACTGACTAAGTTTCTGTTGTCATGACTTCACTAGTTTTTCAGATATTGCGAAAAATAAGATACATTCGTATGGGAGGTGCCACGCCCACTTGTCCAAATATTTTAAAACTCTTTTTTTTGTACTTTTCAGTGCCTAAATCACTAAAAACGTCATCAAAATAATTTATTCCCTCTAGTTTGTACCAATCATTCCATTGTGCAGTGCTCTGTATGGTTCGCAAAAGACAGGTAGTGCAGATTTAAAAAATTTCATAACAGACTTGTTTATGGAGAATACATTGTTTTAATTTTTTTTATTATTTCTAAATTTGTATTAGTATGTAATATTTTTTAAAAATTTTTTGAGGTCCAGAACGTTTTTTTTTTAAAAATTTTTTTATAAAAAACTTATTAATTTTAAAGAAAAATTAAAAAAAAAATCATTTTTGTAATTTAACGTGTATTACGAGTATTTGGCCCAAAAATGAAGAAATTTTAACAAGCCGTTACTTCGCAATATTAATTTTACTAAAACAGTGGCCTAAAAACTAAATTCTTTGTAACTCATTGAAAAAAAATTAAAAAAAAAATTGCAATTTTTTTTTTTTCATATCCACTTCAATAATATTCATAAAAGGTATACAAATTACGACTTCTTGTTTTAGGTGGCTAGTTTCACGAATTTTCACTCTATGTAAAATATAAAAATTTATATTTTTTAAGTTATAGAGAGTAAAAATTTGCATATAATTGATATTTCGCTTTTTCTCTTCTTAATAGAGCACCCGAGAACAACGTTATCAAATTCAGAGCTATACTATTTGCTGCTCACATTTCACTCTCTTCTGTCTCTTCATATCTTCTTAACGAGCATCTCCAAACAACGTAATGAAAGTCAGAAAAATGTAAAGCGTTGAGCAAACAACGAAATCAGACTAAAAAAATATACACTAAACAAATTTAAACATGTTTAAACTCGTGGTGGCCGTAACCTAGTGGGTAGAGTGCGTGGCCCCTAAGCTAAAGAAATTCCAGCGCAGACAGAAAGTTTTTTAAAGTGAATTAATTTTTCTGTTCAAACAATGGCAAACCTCAGAGAAATTTGCCATGTAAAGCTTCTTGAGAACATAAACAGTTCGGAGTCGGCATAAAACACGTAGGTCCAGTTCTCGGTCATTTGTGATCAATCATTTTGTTAACACACCTGTTAACAAAACATAAGCTATTAATATAAATAGGTTATTATAAGTAAAATAAACAAAGCAAAACAAAACATAAGCTTTTGATATAACTAGGTTATTATAAGTAAAATAAACAAAGCAAAACAAAATATAACTTTATATGTCAACAAGAAGTAGCCCAATAATGCGGAACCTACATTTTTTGCCTTACATGACACTTTACATTAAGTAGATCACTAGAATAATTTTGTTATAGCTTGTACTGCAATTAATTTTTTGTTAATCAATTATGCTTACAACAGCTTTTGTGTAGATATATAAGCCAGTTTAATTAATCAATAAAATCAGAGTAATTTCAGCAACTAAATAAAGTGTGTACTTTTACTTTCACAGTTACAATAAGTTCAAGTGCTTATTGTAATTCTACACTGCAACAAGTTCAAGTTCTTGTTACATGTGTTAAAAAGGAAACAAAAAAAAACCTAAACTCAACAAATTTATGTGTTTGTTGAGCCTGACGGTTAAGTTTCAAGGGTAAATAAACTAATTTGTCCTCAAAAATTTGGCGACCGTGACAGGACCCCGCAGTCCTCAGACAACATCAATCAAGTCAATCCTAGCCTGTAACCAGCAGACGACATCAAGCAGATCATCAACTGCATTTATCAACAATGGCTACATTCTCAGAGTTAGTAGCAGCACAGAGTAACACGGGCCAACATATCGAGCGCCTGATTAAAAACTACGAAAAAGATCCTATAGATAGGAAAAGGCATGCCCGATACTTTCAAGACAGAATCGATCAGCTCAATGCACTCTGGCACTCATTTGAAGAAAATGACATGAAAATCAGAGTGTCAGAGACTGAGCACAATGACCATGACTATTTCACTACAAGTTACTACGGTGAAATAGAAGCATTGGTCTCAAAATATATTCAACATTTTCAAGAGCACAGGAGTGCATTGTCGCAACATCTCCTGCCAGACTCTGAGTTGGAAGATCACAATCAACACGCTACCAAAGCTGGTTCAAAAGATAAGCCAGAATTGGAGGTGCAAAACGAAGAACTCAGGAAGGTACTTCGTAATCAGATGGCGTATTAAGCATCATTTCGAAAACAATAAACGAAATTGATGCAGATGGTGAGCCGCAGTCTGAGATATACTGTACTTTGAAGGCATCATTACTCGAGAAGTACCAAGCAGATCTAATCACTAACAACTCAAAAATATGGGATACTACTCAGCTGCACAAAGTGGGTGATTACAATTGGGAAAATTTTATGACAAGCAAGCAAAAAAACAACATGTCCTAGTGTTCCTAAATCAATACATAAAAATTCAGCAAGTTACTGACAATGGTCAAAGAGCACTGCAAGAAGTCACACAGTTTCAACCAGTGAAACTACCGACAATTACGCTGCCTACGTTTAACGGCGATCATCTAAAGTGGGTTCAATTCAAAGACCTGTATGAGCAACTCATACACAATCAACCATACAGTAATGTGCAAAAAATGTTCTACCTCACAGCAAATTTAAACGGTGAGCCCAAAAATCTAATCAAACACTTGCCAGTGTCAGCTCAAAATTACACAACAGCATGGGAGATATTAACTAGCCGATATGACAACAAGCGATTGCTCGTCACAGCATTACTGAATCGACTGATGGCACAAGCTAGCATAATTCATGAGTCGGTGCATGCTATTAAATCTCTTCATGATACAACAAAGGAATGCATATATGGGCTTAGTGCGATAGGAATACCAGTGTCAACGTGGGACGCGATTATTGTGCACATAATTATTAAAAAATAAAATCGGTCAACTCACACGGCCTTTGAACAATCGCTGAGCAACTCACGGGAACTTCCATCAGTCCAAGAAATTCTCAGCTTCCTTGAGAGCAGATTCAGTTCATTAGAAACTCTAAACAAATGCACAAATAAAGGCTATGAGAAGGCACGACATAACGCAGCGTCCATGATCACTTCAACAGTAGCAAAACAGTGTCCAGCTTGCAGTGGTGCCCATCCAATATTTTCGTGTTTGGTATTTAAAGAAAAATCAATTAGCCAACGCTACGAAATTCTAAAAAGGAACAAACTCTGCACTAATTGTTTAAAGAACGGTCATGAGGCTAACAAGTGTACCAGACACAATACCCTTCTCCATCAGGAAAGGCAGGAGGCGGCAGAAAAAAGAGAGGCTCCAAAACCGGTCGCATTGACATCATCAGTTAAGCCAATGTCAAGCTATGTGTTGTTGAGTACAGCAAAAATAATACTTGCAGCAAATGGTAAAACAATTGAGTGCAGAGCACTACTCGATTCCGGATCCCAAATAAACGCTATAACGTCCAAAATAGCACAGCAGCTTGGGCTGACACTTAAAAGTTCATCCCTGTCTGTTGAAAGTATCGGCAGACAGAAACAGTTTGCCAGTCATCGCGTTCACGTCACTTTTCACTCTCGCAATAGTGGATTCAAGGCTCCGTTGGAAGCTTACGTATTTCCGCAGATTGTGGGTACCCAACCGTCAAAATTCATTAACATATCATCTTGGGCAATACCCCAAAATCTACAACTGGCCGACCCACAGTTCAATGACCCAAGCAAAATTGACATCCTATTAGGTGCTGAATTCACACATCAAGTAATGTCAATGGGACAAGTTAAACTAGCAAAGGGCTTACCAGTTCTTCAGAAAACCGTTCTTGGGTGGGTTCTATCTGGAAAAATCGATAATGAACAACGAAAATCAGCAACATGCGGAGTTTTAGCTGACGATTACGATAACCTAAATAACGCTGTTGCAAAGTTTTGGGAATTAGAAGATATCTCTGAAACGGAGCCACAATTATCAATGTCAGAAAAGCAATGTGAAATGCACTTTACCCATCATACTCGAAGAGATGCAGCTGGTCGCTTTATAGTACGATTACCATTAAAAGACGATTTATCAAAATTAGGCACTTCGCAGCAAATTGCTTATAATCGATTCATATCTCTTGAAAAACGCCTAGCAAAAGACGTAAAACTCAAAAACCAATATAGTCAATTCATGGATGAATACAAAGCATTGGGACACATGACAAAGGTGAATCCAAATGACGTGTTACATCCAAATTACTTCATTCCACATCATTGTGTTTTGCGACCTGAAAAAAGCACAACAAAGTTAAGAGTGGTGTTTGACGCGCCATGCAAAACATCAACTGGACTATCATTAAATGACGTAATGTACCAAGGTCCAACGGTGCAGAGTGATTTGTTTGCAATACTTCTCCGGTTTCGCATGCCAAGATTTGTTTTCACAACCGACATCGAGAAAATGTAAAGACAGATTCGAATTCATCCTGATGATGAAAGATTTCAATTAATCTATTGGAGAAGCAGTTCGCAAGAGTAAATTAAAGTGTATAAACTTCAAACAGTTACTTATGGAACACGAGCAGCACCATTCTTGGCAACAAGATGCTTACAAAAGCTAGCACTTATCAATAGGGAAACACATCCATTAGGCAGCCAGGCACTTGATAAAAATTTCTATGTTGACGATGGTTTGGCAGGAGCAGACAATCTTCATGAAGCAAAGGCTATTCAAGATCAATTAGTAGAGATATTGACGAAAGCAGGGCTTCATTTACGGAAATGGTTCTCTAATCATCCCAAGCTTCTTCAAAGTATATCCATCGAAAACCAGGAAGTGGATTTAGACTTTAGAAATGAAGAAGAATCAACCATTAAAACATTAGGGCTTTCATGGGCACCAACAAGCGACAATTTTCAGATTACTACAAGGTTAAATTCTGTGCAGCGTGTCACAAAGCGCAGCATAACATCTGACGTAGCACACATTTTCGACCCATTGGGACTCATAGGACCAGTGGTGGTAGCAGCCAAAATATTCATTCAGCAGTTATGGAAGCTACAACTTCAATGGGATGAAGCACTTCCAATAGCAATGCACATGTCATGGATCAAGTTCCGCAACAGCCTGGATCAATTAGACAAATTAAGGATCCCTCGCCACATTTTTGGACACAATGTGCCTCACTCAATACAGCTTCATGGTTTCGCAGATGCATCTGAAAGAGCATATGGAGCAGCAATATACATTCGAACAGTGTTTAAAAACAAAAGCATATCGGTCAGGCTTCTCTGCTCAAAATCAAGAGTAGCACCGCTTAAAACACAAACCATTCCGCGGTTAGAGCTGTGTGCATCTCTACTGTGTACCGAACTAATGGCTCGAGTTAAAAACGATCTTGGGTATCAAAACACCATTACTCACTTTTGGACTGATTCACAGGTAGCATTAGCTTGGATAAAACGATGCCCATCAACACTCCAGACATTTGTATCCCACAGAGTGGCTATGATTCAGAAACTTTCACTAACTGAACAATGACATCACATCTCTACTCTTCACAATCCTGCAGATATATTATCTAGAGGAGCTCATCCAGAAGAAATGATGAAACCTCAGTTCAACCTGTGGTTTTATGGTCCTGTTTTTCTACATCAACAAGATTACACTTGGCCCTCATCCATTCAAAAGAATATCATCATAGAAGACCTTCCCGAAATCAAAAGGGTAAATCAAGTCATAGCCACGGTAGCTACAGCTGCAGGAGAGTCAGACAATATTATATACTACATAAAGGAACCCTACAGCGTGTTGTTGGATACATTCAACGATATATAGAAAATTGCAAAGGCGCTCAGCGTTCCCAAGAACTGTCATTAAGCCCAAAGGAACTCGATTCAGCACTTAAGACTATAGTTAAAATAGTACAAACACAAGACTTCAATGAAGAAATCAAACAGTTGAAATCAAATAAAACTGTTACCAAAAACAGTTCAATCACGTCTCTCTCGCCATTTCTGGATGAAAATGGAATCATTCGAGTAGGAGGACGTCTAAATTCATCTTTGCTTCCATATGATACGAAACATCCAATGATGCTGCCATACAACGACCCTATAGTGAAACTAATTTTGAGAGATGCACACAATGACACTATGCACAGCGGGCCACAAGCACTATTGGCAAATATAGGGCAACGATTTTGGCCTATCAAAGGAAAATTAATGGCAAGATCCATAGTGCAAAGGTGTGTTCGATGCACCAGAACAAAGCCTACAATGTGTCAACAATTCATGGGAAACTTGCCTGCAACTAGAGTTTCCCCATCAAGGCCGTTTATAAACTCAGGTGTTGACTTCTGTGGCCCACTGTGGGTCCACTACAAAATAAGAGGAAAGAAACCACACAAAATATATATTGCAGTCTATTGCTGTTTCGCCACGAAGGCTGTCCACTTAGAGATCGTAACAGATCTGACCACTGATGCATTCATTGGTTCATTAAAACGATTCATTTCTCGTAGAGGTCATTGCCTTAACCTTTATTGTGACAACGCTACTAATTTCGTTGGCGCCAGCAATCAGCTTCAAGAAATAAATTAATCATTGTTCGGAAAAGGGAGTAGCGAAAAAATAATAAACGCGTGCAGCTCAAATTTCAATTTATCAAATCAAATTTCAATTTATCCCTCCAAGAGCTCCGCATTTTGGAGGTCTTTGGGAAGCAGCAGTGAAGTCGGCAAAGACATTACTTCTTCGAAACGTAAATACGGCATCATTAACTCATGAAGAATTAGAAACAGTTGTCATAGAAATTGAAGGAATTCTCAACTCTAGACCAATCACACCTATGTCCACCAATCCAAACGATCTAAGCGCTCTTACACCGGCACACTTCATCATTGGTGAATCTCTGACTAATCCAGTAGACGCAAACACTAATGTGTCCAAATCAACATTGCACGAACGGTGGAATGCAGTCAAGCGGATTAAACAAGAATTCTGGACACGATAGAGTCAAGAATATCTGACGGAACTTCAGCACCGATACAAATGGAAAGAACGAGTTCCCAACATACAAGAAGGAACCTTAGTCATAACCAAAGAAGACAACGTACCACCATTGAACTGGCCACTAGGACGAATCACACATGTATATCCCGGAAAGGATGGAATTGTCAGAGTGGTTGATGTGAAAACAGCTACTGGAAATTGTAAACGTCCAATCCATAGATTAGCTCCGCTCTTTCCAGAAGATGTTAAAGATAATTTTACAGAGCCAAGTGAAGAGCTGCAAATTTACAACAGGGACGATGATCAAGAAATCTCTCCTATACCATCAAAACGACGACGTTTACCCATCTCAAACATCGTCACAACCATATTGGTAACGCTGTTACTGCTACCACTAGCTATAGCAAATCCAATTTATGTAACCCAATTTCAATTAAATCCAGGCATACATTTTGAAGAAATATGTTCAGCAAAAATAATAAAATCAAAATGGAATTTGATTGTCTACTACGACCTTTTACCATTTTATAAAGAATTAAATGTCTTACGCACTGGTATTACAACACTGCAACGTCATTGCAATCAAAGTGCACCAAACCCAATATGTGAGTTTTTTGTGAACTACTTTCAAAATGCTCAGCAAGAGATTGGTTAAGAGTTTAAAATGCTATCTATAAAGCGAGTAAAAAGAGGAGCACTAGATTTTGTTGGAAAGATTGGCAACTCACTGTTCGGAGTGCTCGACTCTAACTATGCGAATAAAATGTCAGATATCATTAATCAATTAATAAACAATGATGACTACCTGCGCGAACTCCTGCAAAACCACACTTCAGTTATTGACTCTACCATCAACATTATTACAAAAAATCAAGTGATTACAATGAAAAAGTTTAAAGATATCGATAACCACATCGACAAAATGATGAAGCTACTTAAAGATCAAGAAGTAAGCAATAGTGATGCGACCCTCACAGCTCTATGTCTACAAATGTCAATAATAATATCAAATCTTCAACGCATACAATCTTCAATCATCGATGTTCTAACAGACACACATCATGGAAAAATAAATCCCCTCATACTTACACCTCATCAACTAACTGAAGAAGCAGGAAAACTTAAGAATCATCTACCTCCTCAGCTTCAACTACCAGTCTACCAAGACAATTTGTTGCTGCTTTATAGCCTGATGAAGGTGGAAGGCATGGTGACAACTGATCACATTGTTTTCAGCATTAAACTCCCTTTGGTTGATCAAAAATATTACGACTTATTTAACATTGTTCCAGTAACAACAGCAATAAATAACACGTTAATAGAAGTAAAAATATCAACAGATTTTATGGGAATCAATCCACACAGAGATGAATTCTTTCCCATGAAAGGTGCAGACCTTCAATCATGTACAACTATAGAAACTGATTGCTATTTCTGCGCAAAAATACAATCAATCCATAGAAGAGGATCCGATGAATTCAAATGCGAAATTGATCTTTTCAACAATGACACAAATCCAAGAGGTGACACCATAAAACTTAATAAATCAATCACATGGCATCAGTTAAATGACAAAAACCAATGGACGTATGCCACGAAGGAACCCATTCGGCTGAGTGCTGTATGAGGACAAGAAACATTTCAACTAATGTTGAACGGATCTGGATTAGTTCAACTCAAAAAAGACTGCGTGATTAGAGACAATCAAATAATCATTCAAGGGCATCAGTATGTTACCACTTCCCATAATTCAACTTATACAAGCACCGGTGTACCAATGGAGCCATTAAAATACAACCCATCGACGAACTTGTTAACAAACAATACACCACTCAGCTAGAAGAACTTGGAGTACTTAATCGAAAATTAACAAGAAATAAATTACTTAAATTACCATCAATAGTAGAATCAACACAGAAATAAAACCTGGACAGCTGTATGCATTGCACTTGTATTGACAATTGGGATCAGTGCCTATGCAATCAAAATCTTTTGGAACAAATACTAGAAGAAAAAACAACCTAAGCCTCCAACGCCACTTCCAAGAACTCAATCCACATTCAATGTCACTACAACATGAAACTTTTGCAGTCACAACGTTGAATTTAATAATTCAACACGGGGGAGAATGTTAAAACACCTGTTAACAAAACATAAGCTATTAATATAAATAGGTTATTATAAGTAAAATAAACAAAGCAAAACAAAACATAAGCTTTTGATATAACTAGGTTATTATAAGTAAAATAAACAAAGCAAAACAAAATATAACTTTATATGTCAACAAGAAGTAGCCCAATAATGCGGAACCTACATTTTTTGCCTTACATGACATTACTTTACATTAAGTAGATCACTAGAATAATTTTGTTATAGCTTGTACTGCAATTAATTTTTTGTTAATCAATTATGCTTACAACATGTTACGCGCAAAATCTCTCGCTTGTCGAAATCGAGTTTGGCCGACTCAGTGGATAAGGCCGTGGGTATTTTTTTGTTGTTGATAATTTTGGGCGCCACGCGATTCACCCAATTCCGACCGGCTCCAATTATCGCGATCCTTGAGAACCGTAGCGAATTCAATAAAAACAATTCCAAATTTAAGTACGAATACAAAATCCTTAAATTTATTTATAACTAATTAATTAACCCTTAACCTTAACTAACTATAACACTCCTGTCGCAAACAATCGATTGTTTACCCTAGGCTCACAATATTCATTACCATATAAAAATCCAAAATAATTTCTTAATGTCTTATAATGGGAATTTAATCATAAGTTACATAAGAAAAAAAAATGGCGTTAATCAAATATTTAATAATACTCTGAGTTTTACTCTCAGTATAGGGTAAAGTTCATAAAAATCAAAATAAGTTATACCATATATAATATTTAGAAAAAAAAATAAAGAAAGGTTAATGGCTAATAGTTGGAATCTTTAGTTCCACAGAAAAAATTGTGAAATATTTTAAAATTGAAATTAATAATTTCACGCGAATAAAATTCATGGATGTTAACTATATTCTTCTTTCCGTGTATTAAAAGGTTGAATAATGAAGTAACTTAACTTTGGATTTAGATTTAGCTTAATAAAATTTCCAATTCCAACTCTAGCGAGAGCATTAAATTATCTGCGACTGCAGATTGCAAAAATCAATGTATTACAAAAAAATAACACCGCAATTAATAAAAATATCAAGAAATGCGCTATTTGGCTTCTTTGACTCAAGAAAAAAATAGAACTGTGATTTTTCTCTTAAAAAAAAATTAATTAAATTAAAAATTCCACGACCAGGATTTGAACCCGGGACTTCCGCGTGATATGCAAGTGACTGAGCCTCTGGTCCACCGTGACCCTTGTTGCTCAATGGTCTAAGGCTGCTTGTAAGCGAGCGGAGGTCGGCATTTAATTAACGATATTAAGCCACGATTAAGCCACGCCGTGATACGGAATTATATAAAAATCCACTTAATGGGAAAACCTCAGGACGTAGTAATCGTATCTATAAAGAAAATATACGCGTTAGCCACTTTTCGATCTATGTCCTGGGGCTTTCTTTTAGTTTTCCTACCTTGCACTTGGATTATCTCATAAGCCTACAATGGCTGTGATTTTCTCAGAGCAGGTGACTCCAATACCTTATCTCGTCGATGCAGGTGACTCAATTCCCTTATTTGCTTTAATAATTCTAAAATAAATTTCTGTTTTTAATTTGCCATAATTATAGCTAAATTCTTTAAATCACCTTTTATTCTAAACAACCAACAATTGTCGGAACCCTTTAAAGAAAACTTATCCAGTAAGAAAACACTCAGGTCACCTTGCAGAAATATTCACACTGCCACCGTATAACAAAACCTCGACTTCTTACCGCTCTATTTAACCGCCAACTGATCTTGATCTTCATTATTGGTATTGCCTGAGCTCCTCGTTAAGCTAGCTAGTAACTGTGCTGCTGAATAAATAGCCCAAACCTGATTCTATGTACCCTTATAACTATTCTAATCTATTTACTGACTTATATATTTTATTTTTCCCTTATAATTAGTATTTCCTTACTACATTATTAGCTTCAATTAACCAAGAAACCAAAAAAAGAAAAAAAAACGACTTGGCCTCCAGCTGGTCTCGAACCTGGCACCTTCCGCTTGCCAGGCCAACACGCTACCACTGTGCCATCGCTCTATATGAGCAGATACTGCCTGCTGCATTTTTCACCGCCAACTCCCACGCATGCTACCACTGACTGTGATCTATTTATAGAACAATATGAACACAGATAAACTGACTGGCTCAATATGTGACTGGCGGTAGTGATGGAAACTTTTCAAACGAGTACCCGAAAAACTTCTGACTACTTTTATATCTTAAATTTTGAATTATTATTATTATTATTATTATTATTATTATTAATATTATTATTATTATTATTATTATTATTATTATTATTATTATTATTATTATTATTATTATTATTATTATTATTATTATTATTATTATTATTATTATTATTATTATTATTATTATTATTATTATTATTATTATTATTATTATTATTATTATTATTATTATTATTATTATTATTATTATTATTATTATTATTATTATTATTATTATTATTATTATTATTATTATTATTATTATTATTATTATTATTATTATTATTATTATTATTATTATTATTATTATTATTATTATTATTATTATTATTATTATTATTATTATTATTATTATTATTATTATTATTATTATTATTATTATTATTATTATTATTATTATTATTATTATTATTATAATTGTTATTATTATTATTATTATTATTATTATTATTATTATTATTATTATTATTATTATTATTATTATTATTATTATTATTATTATTATTATTATTATTATTATTATTATTATTATTATTATTATTATTATTATTATTATTATTATTATTATTATTATTATTATTATTATTATTATTATTATTATTATTATTATTATTATTATTATTATATCCTACTTAATCAAATCTTAGGATTTAATTGATTTATAATATTTATTTATTTAATTGGTTATTTTTTTATTTATATACCTACATATGCATATATATCTGAAAAAAAATTCAACCCGTAACACTCCCCCCCACCTTTAAGAAGTTTTCATTCACTACCGCCGTAATATTTCCGTAAATCCTTGCTGTGCCATATTCCGGCCTCTTTTTTGGCAAGGGTCTCTAGCCTATAAGTCCACGGTGACAGCCTTTTCTTAACCCTAAATGGACCGATGAAAGTAGGTGCTAACTTGGCACTGAAATATTTTGATGCATCCGATAGAACATAGTTTCGTCGCAACACTAAATCATCAGGCTGATATTGGGCATCACGGTGCCGCAAATTGAAATTATCGCGCGCTCTTTTTGATGCCTTTAACATGCGCGTACGAACATCGTTTAGGATAACGCCCATATTACTGAACCAAGGACAATTACCATTGCTACGATCTACCAAAATGCCCTCCACCGGAAGTGGTTCCCTATCACGTTTAAGCGTCATTTCTCGTCCAAAAATTATAGAAAATGGGGTTCTTGCCGTTACCTCATTCCGCGACGTACGAATAGCGCAGGCTACTTTCGGCAACAGAACATCCCAATTTCTATGATTTTCGGTGACATAAGCTCTCAATTTTGTTTTCACTGTCTGATTGAACCTTTCCGCAGGGTTAGCTTGAGGATGATAAAATGGGGTGAAAGTCGTAGTTACCCCATAGCAATTCATCAAAGCTGAAAACTCCTTACTACGAAATTGTACACCATTATCACACACTAACCATTTCGGCACTCCAAACATGAGAAAAACCTGATCCTCCAAGGCTTGACACACCGACTTAGCTGTAGCGGATCGTAATGGAAAGAAAAGAGGAAATTTCGAAAAATAATCAACCACTGTTAGGATGTAACAGAAACCACGGTTACTTCTTGGCAAAGGCCCAATCAAATCTGTGCTCAGCATCGACCATGGTTCTTTCACCTCGTTGGCCCTAGATTGCATAAAACCCCCTGGCTTGTGCAAATCAGGCTTTGTAGTTTGACAGACTTGACAATTGCGAACATACTTTCTTATGTCTTCTTTCATACGTGGCCAAAAATATTTCAACTGTGCCTTGCCGAGCGTCGTTTTAACCCCTCCATGCCCCCCAAGTATGTCATCGTGAATTTCTTTTAGCACCGTTGCCCTCTGCCTATTTGGTACCACCATTTTCCAGCGATTTCCCTCATCGCCGCTGGTCGGATCCCTAGGTGTAAAATACCGATATAATTTATCGCCCTCTGTTCTCCACGACGAAAATTGGTCAGGATGGTTTTTCACCTCTTGCAATTTACTCTTGAACCATGCATCCTCTTCAATGCAATCAACAGCTTCTTCCGGCACAGCTCTTGATAGTGCGTCTGGCACTAAATGCTCCTTTCCCTTCCGATGAACGATCTTTAAGTCGTATTGCTGCAGACGAACCGCCCACCTAGCGAGTCGCCCTTGCGGATCCTTAAGATTTTGCAACCAGACTAACGAATGGTGATCGGTGAGAACCGTAAATGTAGTACCCTCGAGATATGGCCGTAGTTTTTCGATAGCCCATAAAACTGCTAGACATTCCCGCTCTGTAGGCGAGAAATTTTTCTCTGTTCGAGACAAGGTTCGGCTCAAATAACACACCACTTTTTCGCTTTCTTCGTTTTCCACTCTCTGAGTTAAAACCGCACCTATGCCATAACCTGATGCGTCGGTATGAAGAAAAAATGGTCGAGCAAAATCAGGGCAAGTTAAAATCGGAGCTTCTATTAACTTTTCTTTGATATTCCTGAATGCTTCTTCGCACTGATCGGTCCAGCAAAACTTAGCCTTTTTCTTCAATAGCGCTGTTATGGGCGCTATAACATTCGAAAAATTGGGAACAAACTTCCTATACCACGAAATCATACCGATTAACCTTCTTACTGCCGTAACCGTACTTGGGCGAGGATACTCGACCATAGATTTCACCTTCTCTGGATCTACCGATAACCCGTGCTTATTAACAATGTACCCCAAATATTTTAACTGGCTCTTGCAGAGCTCGCATTTATCTTTATTAAGAGTTAAACCGGCATCCTTAAGCCTCTTCAGCACCTCCTTTAATATTTCCAAATGTTTAGCAAAAGTGTCCGTGACAATTATGACATCGTCTAGGTATACGAAAACATATGGATCTAGCTCAGGACCCAAGACTTTATCAATAAATCTTTGCCACGTACTAGGGGCATTTGAGAGACCCATGGGCAGACGTCGGAACTGGAACAAACCTTTTCCCGGAATGGTAAAGGCGGTATATTTTTTTGAACTCTCTGAAAGAGGGATTTGAAAATACGCCGATTTAATGTCTAATGATGATAGAAAATGTGCATTCCGTAGTTTATCTAACGTTGCAGACACATAAGGGATGGGATAAGCATCGCGTTCCGTAACTGCGTTAAGTCGGCGATAGTCTACCACAAACCTATAACTGTTGTCCTTTTTCTTTATTAAAAGGATTGGCGCTGACCAACCGCTATCCGATGGCTCTATAACCCCGTCTGCCAACAATTGATCGACTTGCTCATTGATATGTTTTTGAAGTACTGGAGAGACTGGGTAATAGCGACATTTTATGGGGGGTGAGCTTGTTTCAATGACATGCTCAATCAATGAAGTGCAACCTAGCTTCCCATCATCTGTACCAAAAGCTGCCACTGCCACCTGTTCTAAAGCTGCCCTTTCAACTTCTGACAATACATCGGCATCCATTATCGCCGCAATTTCTGAGCTAAACTCCCACGTGTTGTTGCGTAAGTCTGGTTTTATCGCAAACTCTTTCCAGAAATCTGTGCCCAAAATCAATTTATGAGGAAGATCCGGCACGACAAAAAAATCAAAAACCCTAACTCTGTTCTTAACCACAACCGGAACACTCACTGACCCCCATACGCGAACTTTATTTCCATTAGCCACCGTCACAGACGAGTAAGTTTCTCGAAGTTTAAGGTCCTTTACACTCAGAATATCCCATCCTGGCCCTCCAATAAACGAACTAGTTGCCCCCGAATCTAACAGCCCAACTATCTTCGTTCCATAAATACTTATTTCTAAATAAGGCCGACTATCACAGCCGCTTTGAACAAAAAGGTAATCAGCCAACTCGACTGTCCACTTCCTGCTCGTATCAACGGTGACCCCCGACCTGGCCCGCCTTGCTAATTTTTCCCTCCCTAGAAAATTAGAAACAGCGGAAAACCCCTTAACCCTGCTCAAATTACCGCTACCTATTGAGGGGCCCGTTCGTTTCCCGACGGATTGCACGTGGTACAACGGCTACGTATAACGCCAACTGCCCCGCAACCATAACACTTGACAGGCTGAGGGCAACTGCTAGCAACATGACCTGGCTGACGACAACGAAAACAGATAATTGGCTGTTGAGGATAATTCACAGCGTTAACCTCTTGGGTAATAACATTCGACGTATCTAAGTAGGCTAGGTCTGGTTCCAACAGCTGGCCTTGACGACGTGTGGGTGGCGGAGCGTAACGCCCTACCGAATATCGTGTCATTTCCAGTTTTCGGCCTACTTCAACCAAATGCCTGACTGAAGAAATGTCCACAAGAGCAAGCGACATTTGATAAAATGGAGTAAGGTTCCGTCGGATGACTTCCAGGACCCTTGCTTCCCCACACTTTTCATTCAACCTCGAAAACAGACCTTGCATCACACTCACGAACATACCTATCGATTCATTCGTCCCTTGTGTTCGGCGCTTTATTTCTTCCCATAGTCGCTCGTCGTAGCCTGGAGGTTGAAATTCTTGTTTCAATTGAATCACCATATCTTTCCAAGTGCGAATGAAACGCCTATTAGCACGAAACCAAACTGTGGCCTTTCCGTCGAAAAGGTCAATCGCCGACCGATACAACTCCTCTTCCGAATAACCCCTAGCAACCCTTAATTCCTCCACTCTTTCCAAAAAGGAACTGATGGATTCGTTAGGCTCACCACTGAAATGGACGTTCCACTTATAGATGGGTATTGATTTTACCGTTGGCCGCCATTGATCCCGTGACAAACCCTCGTCCTCATAATCCATAGCCGTATCCTCTTGATCGGAACGAAATTGGGGTGGTACCCTAGTAGACTCAGCGTTACAGGGCTCGCTACTTTTAGCTGCTTTTTCGTCCAAATGTGCACATAACTCTGCTACTCTTTTCCTACTTGCTGCTACAAACTCCTTCTCAGTTACCTCAGATGCCACGACATGACCTAATCTCCCTAACAAGTGTGCGCACTTGGCCTCAAACTTAAGCTGGTCGATTGCATTTCCCTTCTCTCCTAACTCCCCAACTAACCTTTTTAACTCTACCAATTTTTTTCCAATGGCCTCTTTATCTTCTTCGAAGGTGTAAGGATAATCCACATCCAAGAATGAAGAATTTCGTTTCAAGGCTGCGCGAAGAAACTTCCTCATTTCGTCAACATTATTCCCTGCTAATCCCCGTATATCCATTTCATACTTCAACTCTTCACTGGATAATCGATTCACCAAATTTGAATCCATTGTGCAAAATATAGATTTTTTTTTTTCTCAACAATCGATAAATTAGTTTTTAATCCTGAGGTTTTCCCAATTAAACGTTAAAATTAAATTATTTATTTTTTAACGTCAGTGATTTTTTTTTCCTTCTAGCCGCTCAAAAAAAAAAATAGTGCAAAATTGAATTAAAAAAAAAACAGACAACCCAAATTTATATAATATAAAATGTGTTTTTTTTTTTTCTTAAACTGAAAAAAAAACTAAATTAATATGCGCGTAAAAATTGGCTTAGGTGTTTATATTTATTGGTTTTATTTTTCCTTTGCCCCACGTTGGGCGCCAAAATGTTACGCGCAAAATCTCTCGCTTGTCGAAATCGAGTTTGGCCGACTCAGTGGATAAGGCCGTGAGTATTTTTTTGTTGTTGATAATTTTGGGCGCCACGCGATTCACCCAATTCCGACCGGCTCCAATTATCGCGATCCTTGAGAACCGTAGCGAATTCAATAAAAACAATTCCAAATTTAAGTTCGAATACAAAATCCTTAAATTTATTTATAACTAATTAACTAACCCTTAACCTTAACTAACTATAACACTCCTGTCGCAAACAATCGATTGTTTACCCTAGGCTCACAATATTCATTACCATATAAAAATCCAAAATAATTTCTTAATGTCTTATAATGGGAATTTAATCATAAGTTACATAAGAAAAAAAAATGGCGTTAATCAAATATTTAATAATACTCTGAGTTTTACTCTCAGTATAGGGTAAAGTTCATAAAAATCAAAATAAGTTATACCATATATAATATTTAGAAAAAAAAATAAAGAAAGGTTAATGGCTAATAGTTGGAATCTTTAGTTCCACAGAAAAAATTGTGAAATATTTTAAAATTGAAATTAATAATTTCACGCGAATAAAATTCATGGATGTTAACTATATTCTTCTTTCCGTGTATTAAAAGGTTGAATAATGAAGTAACTTAACTTTGGATTTAGATTTAGCTTAATAAAATTTCCAATTCCAACTCTAGCGAGAGCATTAAATTATCTGCGACTGCAGATTGCAAAAATCAATATATTACAAAAAAATAACACCGCAATTAATAAAAATATCAAGAAATGCGCTATTTGGCTTCTTTGACTCAAGAAAAAAATAGAACTGTGATTTTTCTCTTAAAAAAAAATTAATTAAATTAAAAATTCCACGACCAGGATTTGAACCCGGGACTTCCGCGTGATATGCAAGTGACTGAGCCTCTGGTCCACCGTGACCCTTGTTGCTCAATGGTCTAAGGCTGCTTGTAAGCGAGCGGAGGTCGGCATTTAATTAACGATATTAAGCCACGATTAAGCCACGCCGTGATACGGAATTATATAAAAATCCACTTAATGGGAAAACCTCAGGACGTAGTAATCGTATCTATAAAGAAAATATACGCGTTAGCCACTTTTCGATCTATGTCCTGGGGCTTTCTTTTAGTTTTCCTACCTTGCACTTGGATTATCTCATAAGCCTACAATGGCTGTGATTTTCTCAGAGCAGGTGACTCCAATACCTTATCTCGTCGATGCAGGTGACTCAATTCCCTTATTTGCTTTAATAATTCTAAAATAAATTTCTGTTTTTAATTTGCCATAATTATAGCTAAATTCTTTAAATCACCTTTTATTCTAAAACAACCAACAATTGTCGGAACCCTTTAAAGAAAACTTATCCAGTAAGAAAACACTCAGGTCACCTTGCAGAAATATTCACCACTGCCACCGTATAACAAAACCTCGACTTCTTTACCGCTCTATTTAACCGCCAACTGATCTTGATCTTCATTATTGGTATTGCCTGAGCTCCTCGTTAAGCTAGCTAGTAACTGTGCTGCTGAATA